>MU227701.1:701869-718129 GCA_018584345.1 Thuja plicata
TATGCATGAACATAACTCTTAATAAATCTGCATTACTGATATTATCTAACATCCACTTACTAATCCAATATACTAAACCATCAAAACTAAGTCCTAAACAGAAATATGCATCACTCACACAAAATATCTAATAGATTCCCCGACTTCATTAGTAGGTGTTGTATACAAGAAAAGGATTCCACAAATTCATAAAGTAATACATGTGTCCCAAAAGTCTGACTATAGAAAAATCAGTATTGACTGGAGAGCATGAGAAATAGTGCTAAGCTTATGTTGGACTGGGGTAGGCCTCACAGTTTGGAGTCACATTTTTCATCCATTATCTTTCATTGCAAGCATTTTGTATTTCAAGTAGTGCTACATGTCTCACATATAGATGAGATCAAAGATACAGAGGTGGGAAATGTGGATATGGTCAAATTCATTTAGAGGATAGAGGTAATTAATCTAATGGGGAAATGATGAAAATTCCCAAGAGCCATATGCACATGCTCTCAACTTTTCTTGTAGCAATAATAGAACTTGAGTTAGTTCTAGCATGCATGTTACACTTTGACAAAGAGACCCGAACAATCAAGGATGAAAAAGGTAAAATAATCACGAGGTTGGATGTAGAGGCTATTGACAAGCTTTTCGACATTCCTTCTACTCTGGTGTATGTAGACATTTATCATGAGAAGGCTTTGGAGTATTACAACAAAAGAGAAGATGATTGCAAGAGGGAAATCAATACTCTTTGGTTTGTCAAATTGAGGCAACCAATTTCATCCCTCTACTAGGAAATCAATACTCTTTGGTTTGTCAAGAAGAGATCAATGATATGATCACTCTACTAGGTAGATTGTGGGTGTTGAAGAAAGCCAATATTTTTGAGCCATGGATGTTTCAATATATTTCCATTGTCAAGAAAGGGAAGCAATAGATATTCTGGGCAGAGTTAATCAGTGACTCTTTGTGTCAATAGTTGTCAGAGGTATCCACTACTATGAATTTTTACATGAGTTCTTATCATGTGTATATTGTTGCATCTTTTCAAGTATTATCAAGACTCTCCTATAATGGGGATGAGATTAAGTTGCTAGTATGGGAATATTTTACTTAGTTATCCATGGCCACAGGGAGGCATCACTACCATAGACTTCAAGATGCTTTCTCTGGTAACTTCATATGACAATTTGATGAAACACATGAGAACTGTGTCATCTTAAAATGGAAGCACTTCTATGTTAAGAATTTTTATCCCTACTTAGGGGATGTTTTTGACCACCATCATACTATCCCCTCATTTCTGCATCATCTCCTGCTTCTGTGTCTGTTTAGGACCCTGATTGGGCCTCTCCAGGCACCTTCTATCCCACCTGGCACATTTTCCAGGGGTTCTGACCCCCTGGGTCAAGGTCAACCTTGACCTTGACCTAGGTCAGGGTCAAACTTGACCTTGACCTAGGTCAGGGTCGACCTTGACCTTGACCTGGGTCCCCCTTTCAAAACTGGAAACTTGTCGGCTTCCGGAGGTCATCAAAAATTCATTTTTCCTGCTTCAAGGTCAGTTGTTTTGGGTTTCGAAGTGGAAAATCCTAAATTGTATTTAATATAGGTCCTCTTCTAGGGGCATGGGTCTAATTAGAATTTAATTCTCCTATGTCAGCCTCCTTAGAAGATTGTGCCCTAGTTTCATATAAAAGGAATCCTTTCTCTCTCATTCTCTCTAAGCGATAGATTCTAAGCATCATCAAGCAAAAATTTCAAGCATCCATTGTTCTACATGTTTTCAAGCTTTCAAGGTGTTCAAGTCTTCCTCTCAAGCATTCAAGTTATCCATTGAAGATCAAGGATTCAAGCTTTCAAGCCTTTGAAGGGATTTGGTTCAAACATGCAAGATTCATCATTCAAACCCTAGATCTAGCCATCATGGTGGTGTGATCTTCCTTCAAGATCCTTTGTGCATCCTCAACACTCATTCATTCTCTTCAAGGTTGATTCCAAGCATACAATCATGGAGGTTTATGATTTCTATTGAGTCCAAGCTTTCATATTTACATATTTGTCTACATTTGAATTACAATTGCATATCTATTCAATATCATAGTTTCATTCTTAGATTCAATTCTACTACTTGCTAGCATTCTATACTTTATTGATTTCAAGGTTAATTCCTAAATCGGGGTTTGACTAAGGCAAACCCCTCCCCCCAACAAACAAATCTCTTTTTCTTGTAGGTACAAGTTCAGGATTGAAGATTTGAACTTAGATTTGGATACCCTTTTCAGTGAACTATCATGATCCACGAACAGATTTACTGTCAGACCTGTACAGGTTAGGGTCGAGCTTATTGGGTCAGTGGTGAGATTAGTGGGTCAAGGTCGACCTTTTTCATAAGACAGTGTCAGATCAGAAAAATATTTTTGGGTTTTGTTTGTCTCTGCGTTCCGGTTCCGGGTCATAGTTCAGATTTTCCAGAAACAGAGTACAGACCTCAGAAAATAGCATTCTTTCATCTATAATTCTTCAAGGTTAGTACTTCCTATCATTATTTTCAATTACTGTTATATATTATATCTATTTAATCATAAAACATAATTTAAGATCTTCTTCCTTTCTCTCATTTCCAAATGATTGATTCACTTGTTCATTGATCCTTATTTTGGGTTAATCAACTTGGATCTTTCATTTGTGCATTTGGGGATAAAAGAGGAACATCTTATCTTCCTTCTCCCTATATGCTTAATCATATAACAATAATCACATACACAAAACTTAATTAACTGTAAAGGTTAAGGAAATACACCCCTAATCAATCAAACATATTACCTATAATTAAAATTTTCTTCCTTTACAAGAACAAATGGGTTTTAGAGGAAGCATGGATAAAGCTAAATGAGTATGAGTGCATGTTCCTGCAATTATCAAATTTTAATTACATGAGATTTAGGTGCTTTGATGATCACCTGTACATGTTGCCAATATATCCGACTAAAAATATTGTTCTAATGGAGTTGGGAAGGCAATTGATGTATGTACATGTAAGATAATCTGCATCACTAAGACTAGATTTTCTATTTATACTCAACATCCCTTGGTGATTGGAAAGTATTCACTAACTTCTATTGCAAAGGAAAAGACAATGGAAAGTGAACTGTAGGAGATTAAGCTCAAAAATTTGAAAATCAGAGATGATTTTGACTATGAGGCATGAAGGATGAGATCAAGTGATCTTTCATTGATGTCCATCGAATTGAAGATGTCTAGATAGATATCCATATAGATTAGTACATCAGAAGGATGGTTTATTGCAAACTTACCATAGAATAAATCATTGATTTGAATCTTGCTGACATTCCCAATGGAATGAAGAATGATGGGAATATACTAGATTTAGAGTATGAGAGAGAAAAGGTGGTAGCTTGGAACCTCCCCCAATTTAATGGTCATTGAAAGATAATTCTTCCATAACTGATAGGTTTCAATCCATCATGGCTAATACTCATGCTTGGCTTAAGCGTAGGGGTATTAAGATGAGAAGCTTTAAATCAGGGTCAAATGATGATACATTTGGACAAGTGGGATGAAAATCAGAGGTGAGAACTAATCCGCCTATGGAACCACATTGAAGCTAAAGTTCAAATCAAAGGAAAAGACACAAGAAAATTCTTCAGGAGAGGGAAAATAGAAGGTCATGATTCAATCGATTCTTGAGGTATAAGTTGGTCAACAAGAAGAGGAATTACAAGTACTTCTAATGGCACCAGATGCATGATCTACCCCAGTTGAAACTATCCAAGAATTTATTCCTATAGATGTATCTGGTTTTATGATTGATGTTGATGTTGACTCATTCTCTACAGTTTTGACACCTCAAGTGGCACCTCTCATATCTCCTCAAGCCACTAAGTCAATTCATAATACACCTCATGAAAACTTTGCCAACATATTTTCTTATGATTCTCATCCATCTTCACCTACAATTCCTTTTGTGGAAGGTTATTCTACATTGAGTGACTTTGACAAGTTTATGTTAGAGTCAATGCCTCATGTCAATCCAGGAACTACCCAACTACTGACCAAATTGAGGCACCAATGATTGTTTCCACTACAACATGTACCCAACCTAGCTCATCGCAGGCTACAGATGAAGAGACTCAAGCTAACCTCTCAGATATTTATTCTTGGTTAAGTGCTTCTGTTTCTATAAGAAAGAAACAAGAAGTCTTGCCAGATGACTTTGATTTTGAACAGCTGACACGAGTCAGGACCACAGGTGCAAAGATAGATAAAATTGTGTCAAGGGTTCGAGTTGAAAAAGACAAAACAAAATATGTGGAAATAGTTCAACCCGTTATAGACAAGCCCCATGATGAAATGCAACTTGCTGATTTTAAGATTACTAGGCTTGATATAGGCAAGTAGAAACATGTTGGTTTGGTTAATGATGCTCAAGAATTTGTAGCATTGCTAGCACAAGAGTGCAATTAGCTTAAAAGAAAGAAAAAAAAATTGAAGGAACATAATGAGTTATTCATGGCAGTACTTCAAAAGATTACCAGAGCTTCAGATAAAGTTGATCCATTAGCGTCCTCTATTGCAGAGGAATCTATTATGCAGGTTGAGAGATCTGGGGAGATGGTTACGACCGTTAATGCATGAGTGGATCAAATGATGCTACAAGGGATAGAGTTGGTAAATAAATAACTCCATATGCTCACATATGCTAGAACAGTGAGGTCCAATTTAAATGAAGTTCTAGGAACTTTAAGTTAAGAATTGGAGTCACTTGAAAAGAACATGGGAATTTGGAATAAATTTTCAAATTTAAAACTAAAGAGGCTATGCGAGAATCGGGTAATCCCTTCTCGGGAGAAATACATTAAATCCAAGGAAATTTTTGTGAATAGGGGCCAAGTCATTGAATTCCTAATTGAAGATTTGGAAGCAGCAAAATAAACTTGTTTTGAGAAAGAGCAAAAGCCCAACACTACTAATGATCCACCTAGAGCTTGAGGCTTATCACTTCAAACAAACTTCCTTTCACAAGCTCGTGGGTTATCAATTTTTACTCAATATTCTTCAAAATGTTCTTGAGGAAAGCAGTACCATAATTTCTAGATGTGCAAATGCAATCCTCAAAACAACCATTGTTGTAGAGAACAACAGTGTGCCGGATCCAAGCGAAATAAAAGGGAGAATTCGTAGGTTTTAGAATTTCATGGCACATGATGAAGAAGAGTGAAAAGTGCTTTTAGGCACTCAATTATATTTTTCATGCTTTTTAGGATCTTAGACATGCATTTCGTATTTTAGTTTTGACAAGTTACATGTAAAGCATAAAATTGCAATTACATATTTAATGACTCATGTAAAGCAAAAATTTGCAATTACACATTTTACTATATGTAATCACATTACGTAGGACTATAATTTTGAATAATTCAACCCTAGGTAGTTAGTTTTCCATGTTTTTCTCATAACCTCTCTCTTATAAATACAAGAGAGCTCATTATAGAATTTTATCTTTATGCATTGCAAGAGAACTCTGGTGAAATTGTGCAAATACAAACTTTGATTTTATTTGTGGAAGTTGAATTTTGAGTGAATAAAAATAAATTATTTTCAATCTTTGAGTTGAGGTGACTTGTGGAATTATTTGTGTTGTTGTAAAGAGAGCCTTAAATATGATTTTGTATAGATTTTGTGTTGTTATTGTCAATTTGAGTTAATTAAAAGTTAATGCATAGACTTTGAGATGTGGTTCATAGTGATATTAGAAGTAGAAAATAAGTTTCATATATTTAATTCTTTGTGCTTATCATATTGTTACTTCATATTTTAAAACCATTTCAGGACAATTTGTAAGTCTGTGAGCTTATATATATTCCTTAGTCTGTAGTCAACTAGTAATCTTAACAATTAATCTTTCGTTAAATTTTGAGTTTATTGGTATTATTGCTCCAACTAGTATTTAGAAGTGAAATTATGAAAAGTATCTAGTTTGTAGACTGAGTATTTATGAAAGAGGAAGTGATACATGAAATATCCAATTTTTGTTTAAATTAGCAGAAATAAGAAGGGCACCTCCACTAAGTTGAGAGGAGTTATTACTTTTCATATGATGTGTCTAAATATACCATTTTGAAAGTAGTGTGTCTATGACTACTTACAAAATATTTAGCCAATAGTTTTTGGTGACTTCATTGGGACACGAATGCATTCGTAAGTCTCATGCTTTCATTTGAAGCCTAGTGTCTTGTTATTATTATAAAGTTTGATTTTAGGTTGTTCTAAATTCTTCATGCTAGAGGGATCAAGTTATTACATTTGGTGCAAGAAGGGTGAAGGATCCAAAGATAATACTCCAAGTTGGTCTCAAAAAGATAAGCTTGATCTCCTTGCCACCAAAGTCCATCTTTCACGAAATACTAGCTTTCCACCATCCAAGAAAAAGAAGCTTGTACAAAGTGAAGCCTCGCCATTCTTTTTGAAGCTGTTAATTCTTTTCCATCCTAATTTTTCCAAAAATGGATGCTACAGGTCTCTGGGGGACGTCTTTTGGTCCTTTGGACCTAACTCCACCGCTCTATCCTCTTCCACTTAAGGTTCCCATAATAATTTTACCAAATTATACGATGATGGTAAGCAACATACTAATGATAATATCAAGGCTTTTAATATTGTATGTGGTATGCTAGTTGTGGAATACCAAGATGTTTTAGTCCGATTGTTTGTAGAAACTCTACAAGGCAATGCAACTGATTGGTTTTATAATCTTACACAAGATTCCATCACCAACTGGGATACACTCAAAGATAGGTTTGAGGAACGTTTCAAACCTAACAAAGACAGGCATGCTTTGTTATCTCAGTTGAAATAGATGAATAAGGATGCGTACAAAGGCATGCATGAATTCATTGCCAATTTTAATAAACTATCAAATATAATTCCTACTACTTCAAGGACCACACATAAGAATCTCAAGTGTTTTTCATCAATACGCAACTACTTAAAGTCAACTTCCTATTGAGAAGAGTTATTCCTACAATTCTGGCTAATGCACAAACTCTGGCAACAAAGATTGAAGATGATTTGATCTTGGTTGGAAAGATTTGAAAAGATCCAAATCACCCTAAAGGAAATTCATTTTTAGAATCTTCCCCATCAGGCACCACAGATCCAATGGTGCAGAAGTTAGAAAATGAACTCCTTGCTCTTAAAAAACAAATTTATCAAGGATCATTTGTTTCCTCGTACAAGGATATTCTACGGCAGACATATCCAAATACTGCCCAAAATTATGTAGCAAAGAATCAAGCCAAGCTTCCACCTCCTCTAGAGAGGTTTGCGCTTGAGGCCCCTATGGGTAATTCAACAACGGGGTACTATAAAGCTGATCAAACTGGCTCTCAATTAGTTGAATATCAAACAGAGGACATCATTGCCCTTTATTAGGAGAATGAAGAGACAACTATTGACTCTACTATCGGGTACGTATACTATGATGATGCAGAATTCAAAGAGACCCATGGTAAAGAATTTTCTATGATAACACATTCTCAAACACAATTGGCTCGTCAAAAATATGAGACAACAAAAGAAAAGGATGATCCTCAAATGTCAGTCACCATTGCTAAATGAGGAAAATAGTTTCCCACTCTCCCAAGGATGCAGCTAAAAATCAAGTAAGTAACCATGATCCTTGTCTCTTTTGTAGATGTACCCAAACCCAATGTGTCTAATCCAAAACCCCAAGCTGATAGTTTTTCTTTTCCCTAGCAAGCTCCTTTCAAGTATTTGATATCATTGAACATGCTAAAAATATGAAAATACAAATGTCTGAGGTTGAGTACTTATGAGCTTATCCAGATCACCCGGATAGACTTACCAAATTTGTCAAGGAATCTCAACCCTCTCAAGCTTCAACTGCTTCTCTTGAGCCAAAGAATTTACCCAATAACTAGTAATTATACGTTCATCCATTCTTGGGAAAA
Source organism: Thuja plicata (assembly GCA_018584345.1). Lineage (NCBI taxonomy): Eukaryota > Viridiplantae > Streptophyta > Pinopsida > Cupressales > Cupressaceae > Thuja > Thuja plicata. Next base: position 709,849 of record MU227701.1, read on the forward strand.
TAGAACCTTTCTATATTTCCTTGTTGATCAATGGTTTCAAGTTGAGTAATTGTGTTATTGATTTCGGTGCTTCTGACAATGTCATGCCAACCAAAGTGGAAGATGCATTGGGTTTGAACTTGACCAAAACTTTTGGAAATTTCTATTCCATGGGGAATAAACAAGTGCCTCTCAAGCTGCAAATTAAGCATGCACGGTTTGCATTATCATCCTTCCCTAACAAGAAGATAAAGATGACTGTCTTGGTCATAGATTTCCCTTCTTCTTATGGAATGTTGCTTGGGCATAATTTTTGTAAAGATGTAGGGGTTGAAATCAACATGGACATGTCAGAGGCTAGAATACCCATCAAGGGTGTTATGCATAAACTGTTTCCTGAGAGAGAGAGACCAAGTATACATTTGTAAAATTTGATGACCCTCATGCTAAAATTTTGTTTGAGTCAACAAGAATGGTAAATTACTATATTCATACTAATGAAATTTTAGAATTTGCACAAGACTAGATTGATGGATTAGAAGGTTCTTCCTGTCTCTCTAATACTAACACATTTGCAGATACAAGTGAGGATCAAGAGACAAACCTTAGTTCAAGTGAATCTTTCATCATGGTTGAAGCTGAATCTTCCACCATGGTTTAAAATGCTATAAGTCCTACCCAAATTTCTATAGAAGAAATTACCAGTAGCTCCAATTATATTTGGATGTTGGAATTTGATGGTAGTTGTGCATCCCTGGGATCCAATGCTATGATAGTCTTGATATCTCCAAAAGGTTAATTTTTTCCCTTTTTCTTCAAGTTGCAGTTCAACAATACCAACAGAACAACTGAATATGAGGCCTTTTTGTTGGGTAATTAAATTGTGCACAAGAAGGGAATTAGAAATTGACATGCCTAGGGTGATGCCGAGATAGTGGTTTGTCAAGTACGTAATTATTACTAGACAAGAAATGAGAGGCTGAAACACTACAACAACTTGGTGTAGGATTGAATCATACAATTTGATGCCTTCAACATTTCTGTAGTCCCAAGATAGTACAATAATAGAGTTGACTCTCTTGTTGCATCAACAACCTTGTTAATTCCTCACAAGGTCTTTGTTGACCATCTATATCAAATTGAAATAATCTTTCATCCAAGTGTTATGTTGTCACGAAGGATTGCACCCGCTATGAAAAACTGAAAAACCCCAAAATCCTGTGCAACATGGGACTACTCTCAAACTATGGGAATCCTGTGATGAAAGTAGACCTTTGGAGAAGGTAGGCTTCCTTTCAGTATTTCATCTAAACTCTCTTTTTTGAACTGGAAAAGAGTAAGAACGAAACTTGTTGTGAATGTAATTAAAACTTGAAAAGGTGATACACCAAGTATGTCAAATTTTTAAGGAATTTGAACAACTATTCTCCATCATAATGAACCCTGAATATAATTAACCCTCACAACCTACATGCAATATCGAGTTTCAAGAAAGGCTCAAATCTCTATAATGATAATAAAAAGGTAAAAAGTTTTCCACAATTAAAATCACTAAAAGAATATAAAACCAACCCTAAATCAGATACATAAAATAAGAAAGAAGGCTTTGCACTTTATTTTGAATCAAAGGAATATATGATGTTACAAGATTTGAAAATCTACGAGTTTCAATACAACTCTTGAGCATAAAAGAGCTCTACCAAAGCTACAATCATCTGCCAAGAAAAGAAATAACCCACTAAAAAGAATCAAACCAAAAACCTTATAGGAAGGCTCTACACAATCTCCAATGTGAATTGCACTGTGAACTAAGGTGTAACTGATCATGGAACTGAAGATTAACCTTGCATACTCCTCGAAATCTGAAAATAACAAATGGGGTCGGATATGAAGAACAAATGGATGTAATAAAGGTATAAACAAACTCAAAATATAGTTAAGTGCCATCAAAGTCTCCTCCACATCTATCATATTGAGTATCTATGGCACTCGATGAGAAAGATGAGGGTTTTATCATTGTGTGGCTTTGTGACTGTATAATTATTGCATTGGAAACCATTGAATAAAATGGACTCTTGAATAACGTGCATTTTGAATGATGAAGCTACTATATAACTGTCAAACCGCGACTCTTTATTACTCCATGCTTTTATTAATAACAAATTTGTTTGATCTCTATGCATTTTTGGCACAATTTATTAATTGATTATTAGTACTCTATGGCATTAAAACTATTTATTAGAATAGCATATGATAGAACAACATATGATGGTAACTAGACCTCCTTTTGATACTACTTAGCACTTCATCACCATCACCATGGCATTGTATCATTACTTGTATATTGTCTGATTGCTTTTTGGTACTGCTATCTCTTTGAGATTCTCTATTCTGGTTCATTATTGCCTCTTGTTTACTCGACATGACTACTCTTTCATTTACATTGTTGAAGCTGATATAAATGGACAACATGATTACCATGATTGCACCTTTGATGTAACTATATTACCTTCAAAGCATCATTGGCATTTTTCTAACTATTACCTAAAATCAATGTATGAATCATGTATCTGAGAGTGTCCTTTAAAGATTCAGAATGGCTTATACATGTAACCTTTGGTTCCTTCATATATCTATTATTGTTATTTGATAACAACATAATGCTACTATTTTGACTATTATTCCTGGTACTGTATTCCTAATATATTTTTCAACTCCTTGGAAACACTTTTGATATGGAATCATTATTCTGTTGTATTGAATGCATTATCTGATCATTACTATTTATGATTGAGCATCTGATTCCTTTTGGTTATTCTGGGCTTCATTTATTGCTCATGTGAATTATGATTGCATACATAGGACTATAGTTGTCATTGTGATAACATAAGCATTTGAATGATCAGTCCTTGCTTTTTGGATAGTATGAATGTTGATTGTACTTGCTTAGCTCTATGACTTGTGACATTTTAAACATACTCTCCTTGACTGGTTGCATGATCAACAACTTGATGTGACTGATCTATTCCCTTCATTTTCCTTGCAACCATTCTGTCCTATTCTTGTACCTTACGGATTCGATTCCTTCTTTGGCTGACCCATTAAGTGGTAGATCCTTCACTGGTTGATTTATTGTACTCTCCTATAGCATTAAATTATAATAAGGTTTTTGCCATATGTCATGATCTTGAAGCATGATTTTTTTTTGTAACTGTACCTGCACATTTAAACAACTCATTAGATAAAATAAATGGTTTTTTCTGATTTGATCTTCTAGATTAATTTCTAGCTCATAGCTGATTTGATGTATTTGTAAGAGTAATCTATGTATAGACTAATGGTACATGAGAAAATCTATGTGACTCTGAGATCTAAAAAACCCCTTTCTCTCTCCTTCCAGATTTCTCGGATGCTTGGAGCAACTGAATTTGAGAACAAAGATGAGGCTACAATTGCAACATGATATTCTTCATTACATAGGAAATGATGAGGCCCATACCTTTGATTTTATTTCATCCTTCTCTACATACGTTACTTCTATAATGTATTTGTTCAGTTACCTCCCACGGCTTGTGTGGGTCCTCTATCTCTTTCTTTTTTAAATGAACAATAATTTTCAAATTGCTTTGTAATTTGTATATGTTAGACACACGAATTGGAAAATTTGTAAAGTATCTTTAAAAAAATGAAATGAGAATTATGTCATTTGTATATCTGTTTTTCCATTGTACTTTAATGGCAAAAATGAACCTTACTCTTTTAAAACTGCACATTACATGATGAACTAAATTTTTTCTTTATAAATCAAATGAATGCAATAATCTAGGCAAAGAAGAATGAAACGAAACTTTTCAATTAATAATGAACAAGACTAAATCGACTTGCCAATTTGAACCATGTAGTGAAAATTGGTAACATTTTTGGCAACTTCTGATGGTTGTTTTCCTGCTAAACATGTCAAGACCAATTGCCTTATAGAATCCATTGGGCACAAGAGTCTACAACTTAGAAAAAAATAATTTTCCTTCCTTCAAATCAAATCAAATCAAAAACTCAAACTCAAACACACCACACCTAACTGAAAACTGCAAACCAAAACTACCTTACTGAAAAGAGTTTAAGTTGATAAAGGATATCAACATTGTGCAGGGCGTATGCATATTGTATGTAACAACGAGCTAATAGCTCCTGTCTCTTATTATGGGTATACTCTTCATGTTGTATGGTATATGTTACCCACTTAGCCTATTTTCACTACCACACACCTAAAACTGAAACTAAATGTTGTTATTATGATATCTCCATTGAGGAACCATATATTGTCCATAACAGTGAGCCAAAATAACTCATTATTATGAAGGATATATGCTTATTCGACTAAAATATAATAGGGAAAACGTTACTAAATGGTTCAACTGAAACTAACTGACTATTTGTGCTCAACCAAACTTGGAGAAAGTAAAACTAAAACTGAAACAACTAACCCACGCTAAGCTAATCAATCAATAGGGCCTCAAATACATCCATTAACTAACTGATTTAAATAACTCCCCCTTCTCACCAATAATGAATGATTTGTATGCATGAGAATAAATTAGAAGATATGTAACATGACTAGAAATATCAGCAGCTCCTGAAGCATGTATTGAAAATGATAAGCCATATCACATACCTTTTGAATTTGATCAAATCGAACACAGGTTTGAGGTGCATACAGACGTTGGATCTTTGTTCAATATTTGAAAACTCATGCTTAGGCTCGATTCTAGAAAGATGCCTAATTGGGCAACCTCTTGAGATGATAAACTCTAGAAAATTTTTGTTGATTTTTGTGATTTCAACTATCTCTTCAACCACCATATCAAACTAATCAGAAATATTAAGGTCATGAAAATCATGAGATAAAGCCATCATTTCGTCTACCTGTTGTTGCTAAAGACAAACCTCCTTCTCCAAGGGTATCAAATTACTATCAAGAAAAGAGAAAAAATCTTCAATAATACTCTCCTGATTTATTTCAAAACTCATACCTTGACAGTCTATGGTTTTTTCATTGCCTTTCTCTGTGTCCACTAAACCTGCATCCATACCAAACACTTGAATTTCCTCTTGAATGTTGTCTATACTTGTCTTCTCTTTGACCAACATCCTGTCAATCTCCTCTTCGTGTTCTTTCTTATCACAACTTAGCAAATCTTCTAGTTCAATTTTTTTCATCACCACTAAAAGATAAGGGAATTTCTACAAACAAATTAGCTTGAAATTATCAAATATCGGCCATCTCTTGATCTAGGACTTGATGTTCCTAATTTTTTTGTTCAAAAGATGGATGAAAAACATCTATACTAGACACAAATACCTCTAGATCATCCCAAAATGAGTCCTCTTCACTCTGATTTTTATCTTTGCATGGGAGGGGACTATCCATTACCTTATTATAGCCTTTTTGAGTGGTCAAAACAACAAAGTTTTGGACCTCGTATGCCTCTGAAATTTCTATGGTTGTGATATTAATGTCAATATCTTCTTCATTCACAAAATAAGGAAGTTCATCAAATATATCAAAGGAAACCTTGAACAATGTTATCCCTTTCTACCGCTACAATCTCTTGTAATGAATTTGAAAAATCCTCTTCTATAGGCTGAATTGATTGAGCTTCTTGAGTAGGGTCTTCAAATGAGTGAGATCTCATAGCACTAAAATTTTGAATAGAGGAATAAGGAGACTTAACTTGCACAAATATTTGAAGCTTAGCTTGGGAAGTTTCTTCTTTCATATCTGGAGCTTGACATAGCAAGGCCTTCAACAATACACCTTGTGCCTCCAACTCTTCTCCATAATGCTCCTTTTGTACTTTCAATTATGCTTTAAGGTGCATCTCTTGTATTTCCATTTCTTTGTGAAGAGTTTCTTCATAATGTATTTGTTTGGCCTCCTCACACTTCATAGCTATAGTAAATAGGACCCTTATTATCTCTCTATGTTCCTCTAGCTCCTTTTCATGAAAATCCTCTTGTTCTGCTAACCTTCTTTGAAAATTCTCCAAACATTGTCTCTTTTGTGGCTCTTCTAGATGCTCCCTTTCTACAAGGTTTTCCTCATGTTGCGCTTGTTGGGCTTCTAAGTATTGTTTTCCTTGGGTCTACATATGTTATTTTAATTTTTCTATATCATCAAAGTACAGTCACCTGGATATTAGTGTAGATAATATAAAGACCTAGTGAGCCAAACCTTCTAGCTACATACTAGCCCTTTGCTTCTTGATTTTGTGTAATTGTTCATCCCAACCAAACATAAGAGCTCTAAAATCATTGCATTTCATATATTCAATATAGAAGGGCCTTGTTTAAAAATCAGGCCTAGTCTAAAAAATCTATTATCAAGGTGCATAATCTGATCCCCAATTTCATTAAAATCCATTTTACATAAGATGTGTTAAGGGACAAGAGACTCACAAACACATGGATCATACTGATAACCTACTACTGCGATGTTATTCTGAGTAAAATTGGCAGTATCCTCTGTATGATATGGTTTATGAGGTCCTTCATTGACATCAGTCTCATAATATGGTGGTGGGTATACATATTTCCCACAAAAATTTGATATATCTACTCAAATGATGAGTTGGAAATCAGAATATAAATCTATTTATGAAACATGGTGACAATTGATCTCCCAAAACCCATATATTTCCCTCCTTGTCTCACCAGGTGTGTGTAGATTCTCAACCTCCAAAGGTTTTATTCATTGATTTTCACACCAAAACCAACAATATGTGGAAAACCTTGGACTAAAACAATCCAAAGTGTCCGACTGGGCATGCCAAAAAATGTTGTCACGAAGGATTGCACCCGCTATGTAAAATAGAAAAACCCTACAATCCCATGCAATATGGGACTACTCTCAGGCTATGAGTATCCTTTGATGAGAGTAGACCTTCGGAGAAGGCAAACTTCCTTTTAGTATTTCACCTAAAGTATCTTTTTTGAACAGGGAAAGACTAAGAAAGAAACTTGATGTGAATGTAAATAAAACTGGAAAAGGTGATACACCGAGTATGTAAATTTTTTAGGAATTTGAACAACTATTCGCTCTCACAATGAACCCTAAATATAATTAACCCTCACAACCTACATGCAATATCGGGTTTAAGGAAAGGCTCAAATCTTTAATGATAATAAAAAGGGAAAAAGGTTTTCCACAGTTAAAATCACTACAAGAATATAAACACAACACTAAATCAGATACACAAAATAAGAAAGAAGGCTTTGCACTTTATTCTTAATCAAAGAAAACTATGATGTTACAAAATTTTAAAATATATGAGTTTCAATACAACTCTTGAGCATAAAAGAGTTCTACCAAAGCTACAACCATCTGTCCAGAAAAGAAAGAACTCCCTAAAAAGAATCAAATCAAAAGCCTTATAGGAAGGCTCTGCACAATCTCCAATGTGAACTGCACTGTGAATTGAGGTGTAATTGATCATTGAACTAAAGATCAACATTGCATTCTCCTCCAAATCTAAAAATAACACATGGGGTCAGATATGAAGAAGAAATGGATAGAAAAAGGGTATAACCAAACTTGAACTAGAGTTAAGTATCATCAAAGTCCCCTCCAACTGATGTATAACTCAAAAGGAACTCCAAACTACCATAAAACTACCAAAAATCTCCTTAAACACCTCCTCAAATCATGCAAAAAAGAAAACTCACTCCATGTGGTATCTGAACTCAAGTCTCTCCACGAATGCAAGCACTTCTAACTGTTCCTTAGCCGACAAAAACCAAACTCCACTCTTGTTTTCTATCTCCTTGCATCTTAAATTTAATGTTTATTATATGATTTATAATTCATCATATAATAAACATCAATTATGTTAGAATAAATGAGAGGGGGGAGGGGGGGTGAATCAGTAGCCTCAATAATCAATCCAATAAATCAACCCAAAACTTTATACCACAAATATAAACCTCTAGTTATCTTCAGTCCTACAAGATGTACGCCCTTAAATAATCTTATCAAATAACTACTACTCGAAATACATTGTTTATCCTTCTTCTTAAGCTTTACCGAATAGCACTCTAGCCTTTACTGAGATACAGAAAATAACTTAGTGTTTACCGATCAATCCTGTTTTAGTAATGTGTAAAGAAAAAAATCAAAGAAATGAACCATATACACATTTGACACATGGATTTTTAACGTGGAAACCCTGTTAGGGGAAAAACCACTTGGGACCGGTAACCCAAAATTTTCACTCTTCTGAAGTGAGCTCGGTGAAGAGCCAACCCT
>MU227701.1:718257-763235 GCA_018584345.1 Thuja plicata
TATCTCAATATATAAAGGATAGTTAAATCCCACTCTGTTAAGAGATTTTCTGAATCAATGGTTAAACTGAAACAGTATATGATCTGTTCATAAATACAACTTAATCTTGCAGATGTTCAGATCTATTATAAGCTCATAATACCTTTCTAGTCAATGTTTTTTTTTTTCTGTTCTTTTGCTCCACTTCTTTCTGCTAGGTGATGTTGTTCCTCCTCCGTTGGTCGGTGTTCGCAGAAAAATTTAGCTCTGTTCTTTAGCTTGTTTGATCAGGACTGTATGAAGACTCATTATCTTCACCAGTATTCTCTTCAACATCCTCTATTATTTTCCCCCCAATTCATAATGAATTAGCTTGTCTCTTTTATAGACATTATTTCACCATTTCTAAGTCCTTTTCTTTCTTGTTCTTGACGTGTTCCACAAATCTCATCATTCTTTCTTTAAAGCATGATTTAGTTTTATCCCATAGATTTCTCCTTGACAACTGGAATAAAACTAGCTTTAATATATAGGTTATCTCTAGATTTTGACTGGTCGATGAAAACAATGTAATCAATCAATTAACTCCATATTTATCTCCTGCCAGCTAAGTTTTTTGTCATTTCTGAACTTCACTTCTGATCGGTGTTTAACTCCTTGTTTGCTTAGTCTTGACTTTGGTTGTCCTCGAGCATCTCTGTCCGTCGGGGTTGTCTGTCCGTCAGGCAACACTGTGACATTCAGTTATGCTCGGTAATGCTTGCTCAGGTTTCTTTCTCAGGTATCACTATGACTCTTCTCGGGGTTCTCTATCTGTCGGTGTGCACTGTCTGTCAGTGTTTGTTGTCACTTAGTGTATACTAAAGTTTTATGCATTACTAATAACACAACCTTTATCTTTTGTTTCTTTGAAGTCTCTGAAAATATTTATATAACCAATCAGATTATATCAAGTTGACATCAATGACAATACAATACATTAACTGATTTAATTTCTTGCATTAACTTTCTGCATCTCGGTGATCATCAACTTAATATCTTCAAACATTCAATCAGTTATCCTAAACCAATAGTGTTCAATCTAATGAACAAATTACAAGAAATAAAAGAAGCTATGGTAACAACCACAATACCAAGAGAAAACAATGAGAAAAAAAATAGTAAACCATGGACTTCTAGACCTCAAAGAACATTTACTCCATTGGGAGAACCTCTTGAGACAGTTTTAAAGACACTCTTGGATAACAAAGTCCTCGCAATACCAGATTCAAAACCATGGAAACCAGAAGTTAAACCAAGATGGTGTAATGACAATTCTTATTGTGTCTTTCATAAGAACAAATGACATAAGACTAATGACTGTGTTAAGCTTAAACACGTTATACAAGACCTTATTAAGGGATACAAAATCAAAGTGGAAGGACATACCACTAACAAAGATCACATGATGTTTAACAAACCATTCCCTAACTACGAAAAAGGGGAAGCTTCTAAAGGAAAAGGAAACAAATTGAATTACACCTACTCTCATAATGACAATGTGATCAACATATTGGACATTAAAAGTGAATCAATCAATGTGATTACTACTAAAGGTGCCAAAGACTCGAAGCCAAGCATAAGTCAAACGGAGTGACTCGAAGCCAAGCATAAGTCACGATCAAAGGAGATAGCTCCTCATCTAAGAAAGAGACATCCTCTAAAGTACCTATTGTCACAATTCCTAAACCAATAGCGACAATACAAACAGTTACTATACCATCTGCAAACTATAACTTGGTAGACCAATTGCAAAGGACCTCAGCTCAGATTTCTATATTTAAGTTACTAAAGATCTCTTCAGTGCATAGGGAAGTTCTTGAACAAGCCCTACATTCCACAAATGTTCCAAAAGACATTGATGTAGACAAGTTCCAGGCAATGGTCAATCGCATTTCAGCTCCACATTACCTCTCCTTTTCGGAAGAAGATGACAAGTCATTGACTCATCCACATAACCAACCCCTTCACATTGAAGTCTTGATTCAAAAATCTTGTGTCAAATGTGTATTGATAGATGGAGGCACAAGGTTGAACCTATGTACTCTCAATTTAATCAAGAAATTGGGTCTTTCTAAACAAACCATTGATTCAAAAAGTAAGATAACCATCAAGGCTTACGATGAAGAAGAAAGATCATCCAAAGGGCTCATTGTTTTACCAATCATAATAGGACCAATTGAATGCAATGTGATTTTTCAAGTTCTCGATCTACCATTGGCCTATAACATATTACTAGAGAGACCTTGGATACATGAAATGCAAATAGTGCCATCTACTTACCACTAATGCATCAAATTCCCACATAATGGGGTGGAAGTGAAACTTCCTGCAGATTCAAGTTACACTTGCAACAATGTTAAAGTAGACAATATGGTTCCTCACAGTAAAGAAGTCCCAAAAGGATCCATACCTAAAACCTCTAAAGACATGGTGATGAGAAGCTTTGGAAAGACACTAAAACTTGAAGAAACTAGTATGGGGGAATACAAACTAGACATGATGCCATAATTGGCTAACATTCCTGTGTCTCCAAGATCTTATGGGAAACCTTCCTCATCTTTCACATCTACTGCATCAAAAGAACAAGACATTCACAAACCAATTGGTATAGTTAGAGCCTCTACTTCTCAAGAGGATGAAAAAGAGATAAATCAGTCTTGGCTTGGCTCTATAAAGGAGAACAAAGAGAAAATGAGGTAAAACATGTGAAGATATCCCCAGAAAAGTATGGTAAAGGATATGATCTTATCAAACAAATGGGATACAAAGGGAAGGGACGTTTAGGAGATAAAGGAAAATGACTCGTTGAACCTATACACATGGAATTCAGAAACACCAAAGACAAAACAAGGTTAGGTTTCAATAACAAGTCAGGAAACCCTACTTCAAGAGATGGTCCAATATTTGATGAAGGAAGTGATGAAGAAGAAGAAGAAACAACATTGGAACCATGGACATACGAAATATTATTACACATTGGTACTGAGTATCTTGAATATCAAGGAGAAATATATGTACCTACTTTTGTAGCACAACAAGAGAATCATGTTCCTTTGTTGTCACAAACTAATGTCCAAGACGTAGAGGAAGAAACAAAAGACTCTCTAGAAGTATAGCTAGAATAAACTCATGAATAAATAACCCAACAAAAATATGTACATCCTAACTGGGGGAAATTGGTGACAATCTCACATTTCCTAGACTTACGACACTTTTATCTATAAATGGCTAATAGGGGACATCAGGTAACTATTGTTGAGTTTCTAAATAGATCTGATGATGAAATAACAAACTCACATGATGATTAATGGGATCACATGTCTGATGCTACCATGGACATTTAGGTAGATGTGATTCATAAATTTGCATCTCTTTTGGAGAGAGGAGAAAGTTCTAATACTTCCCCTAACACTTTTCTTGTCCTAGAATCAAATGAGATGTCACTACCCAGGATTGTTGATGGAAATACTGGTGCTTTACTAGGTCTAGAGGACATTCAAAGGATACAAGATATGAGTTTCAATTTGATGAGATAAGAAGAATAAATCTCAACTGATGAGTCGCTAGAGTTAGGTCTGCATATTACTAACAACAACCCTACTAATGATTATTCAGCTCTTAATGATCTAAATGCTATAGAAGCTAACTTAACGAAACATGTCTTGTCAGTTAATAGTATTGACGCTGATGCGATGATGTCCTTACCAAACTCTGAATCGTTATCCTTAATAAACCCTGAATTGATTGATTAGACCAATTTAGATCCTATTCCTATCATGAACTTTCCTAATGACTATACTTTGGCTTGTTATCTGAATGCTTGTGAACCCTATCCCTCTTCCACCAATGCAAGGAGCGTGAACATGTCAAAGGAGGATATCAAGTTTCTTAGTCACAAATTGAAAAATAAAAAGAAGAAAATAACTGATGGCAAAAACCACGTTGTGGCAGTTTTAGATTCTAAAATAGTAAAAATAAAAGACGTATTTGATGGTGAAAACCTCTCAGCGGTGCCAAAAGATGAGATTCTTGATATCCTCCAAGAGAACTTTCAAGAAAGATCTTCAGTTCTGATAGAATCAATACAACCAGTTAACTTGGGAACAACCAAAGCTCCTCAATTTGTTCATCTGGCATAATCCTTATTAGAAGAAGAAAAGACACAGTTCACTGAATTCCTCAAAGAGAAGAAGATCAACTTTGCATGGTCTTACACTAACATGCCTGGACTTGATCCTGAGTTGATAATACATCACCTATCTATAGCTCCTAGAATCAAGCCTGTGAAACAAAAATTAAGAAAGATGCATCCACATGTGGCATTATTAGTAAAAGCAGAGCTAGAAAAAGAATTAAAAGATGGATTCATAAGAGTCGTTGCTTATGCAAGATGGATTTCTAATGTGGTACCAATTTCTAAAATAGATAAATCTATTAGGATCTGCACAGACTTTAGAGACCTAAAAAAAGTTTATCCTAAAGATGATTTTCTATTTCCAAATATTGATATGATTATAGATCTCATAGCGGGATATCAGATGTATTCTCTTATGGATTGATTCTCAGGATATAACCAAATTAAGATTGCTCCTAAAGACCAAGAAAAGAAAACATTTACATGCACATGAGAAACATTTTGCTGGAACGGCATGCCATTTGGACTAAAGAATGCTGGCGCTACATACCAAAGAGCTATGACAACAATCTTCCATGATATGATACAAAAAAACATGGAGTACTATGTGGATGATAGATTAGCCACGTCAAAAATAAGAACAACTCACATTGAAGACTTGAGAAAGATACTAGATCACATGGAGCAATTTCAACTTAGACTTAATCCATAGAAATGTGCATTTGGAGTCTATTCAGGGAAAATCTTAGGGTTTATTGTATCTGCTAAAGGAATTGAGGTGGACCCCGAAAAGGCAAAAGCTATAATGGAGATGTCACCTCCTTGCAATATCATTCAAATGGGGACGCTTCAAGGAAGACTTTAGTCCATCAGGAGATTTATGTCCCAACTAGCAGATAGAGCACAACCTTTCACAAAAATGATACATAAAGATGTTACTTTCAAATGGGATGAGAATTGTGAAAACAATTTCAAAGAATTAAAGATTACTTGGCTACTCCTCCTATTCTCATGGCACCTATTCATGGAAAACAATTACTACTCTATATCTCAGCTATGGCTACATTGCTTGGAGTATTGCTAGCACAAGAGGATGAAAATAAAAAGGAAAGAGATATCTATTATATCAACAGGACCTTGGTGTCTTACGAACTCAACTATAGTATCATTGAAAAATATTTCTTAGCGGTTGTTTTTGCATCCCAAAAATTGAGACACTACATGCTCTCGCATACAGTAAAACTTATTGTAAAAATAGATCCTCTCGAATATCTCTTGAGTAAAACAACATTGACATGAAGAATAGAAAAATGGGTCTTAATTCTAAGTGAATTTGATATTAATTATGTGGATAGAAGTGCTATCAAAGTACAAGTCCTAGTAGATCAACTAGCTGATTCACCATTGCAAGATGATGCACCTTTGATTATTGAATTTCCAGATAAAATAATCACGCACTTAACTGAATATCCATGGAAGATGTATTTTGATGGTTCTTTCACACAACAAGGATCTAGATCAAGGGTACTATTTATCACTCCTCAAGGCTACAAGATACCCAAGGTGTATAAACTAATGTATCCATGCATGAATAACATCTCAGAATATGAAGCATTCATAAATAGACTCAAGCTTGCTATGGAATGGAAAATTGTAGAGTAACATGTGTATGGTGACTCTCATCTCATTATCAACCAAGTAAATGGATATTATCAGACAAAATAGTAGAAACTGATGCCTTACAAACAACTAGTGGAAGACTTGAAAAAATAATTTGTCTTCGTTACATTTCAACAAATACCAAGAATGGAAAACAAAGTTGCGGATGCTATGGATACGCTAGCATCCATGTTATAACTGGAAGAACACCAATTCCTCTATGACTTCTTGGTGGAAGAATTATCCTTTCCAGCCTTTGATACACCTGAATCCCAAGTGATTTGTGCCTTAAATGCCCAAGATCAATCCTGATATGCCAAAATAATTGCTTATCTTAATGATCAAACCTTACCTAATGGCCTATCAAGGAATGAAAAATGAGCTTTAATTAGGACACCATCGCGTTATGTCCTCATCACTACTAACTTATATAGACAAGGTCTTGATGGTATGCTTCTTAGGTGTTTAGAACAAGAAGAGTCTGACTGCAAATTAAAAGAGGTTCACGAAGGTGTATGTGGATTACACTCGAATGGATTTTCATTAGCTAAGAAACTATTAAGAGTTGGCTATTACTGGCCTACAATGGAAAAATATGTTGTGAAATTTTCTAAAACATGTTCCAAATGTCAAACACATGGAAACCTTATCCATGCTCCAGCCAGAGAGCTCATACCTTTTATAACACATTGGCCATTTTAGCAATGGGCCTTTGATCTTGTTGGACAAATCTACCATAATTCTTCAAGTGGAAACAAGTACATCATTACTGCCATGGAGTATTTTACTAAGTGGGTCGAGGCCGTGGCACTAATCAAATCCACTGGAAAATAGGTTGCAATGTTAATCTTGAACTACATCATTTGTAGGTATGGGCTACCCTCTTCTATTGTAACAAACAATGGAGGTCAGTTCAAAAACCAAGATATCAAGGACCTTTGTACATAGTTTCATATCACTCAGCATTGTTCTTCAATTTATTATCCTCAAGGTAATGGAAAAAGTTGAGGCTTCAAACAAGAACATTCTAAAAATCCTACATAGAACTGTGAGTAAGTCTGGCAGAGACTGGAATTTGCAACTAAATCTAGTACTATGGGCCTACAGAACAAGTATCCAAACACCAACATGAGCCACACCATTTTCTTTAGTCTATGGCATAGAAGAAGTGCTACCCATTAAAGTAGAAATTTCATCTTTGCAAATATCTCTCCAAGGTCTTGTTACAAATGAACAATATCTCTCCAAGGTATTGATAGAGTTCATGCACTAGAACTACTTGATGAACGCGGGAAACAAGATTTTGATAATCTAAATGTGTACTAGAAAATAATATCAAAAGGGTACAATAAGAATGTAAAACCATGACAATTTCAAGTGGGGGATCTTGTTCTCAAAGAGAATCCTAAAAAATAGCCAAATATAGAACAAAAAGGGAAGTTTGAACCCAACTGGCTAGGGCCTTTTGTTATTACTGCAAATTTTGGGACTAGAGCTTATCAGTTAGCTACACCTGAGGGGGGTGTTCTCCCTAATCCCATCAATACTCTACACTTAAATCAGTTCTACACTTGACATCTGGCTGACAGAGACCGTGCAGCGGAAATAGTTCTTAGAAAATACCAAAAAAATTAATCAGAAAATTGATCCTGAAGAAATCCAAGAATAGTGGAAAAAAAAACTGAAAAAGGTATCCTTGGTGAAAACCTGGAAAAAAAGGTGCCTTGATACTAGCAAAAAAAAAGAAAAAAAAGAAAAAAGAACAAAAAATTTGAAAAAGAGAAAAGTGCCTTGGCAAAAACCTGGCAAACAGGCGTCTTGGTAGAAAAAATAAAAATCTTTACCGAGTGGTGAAAACCTGGAAAAAAGGCTTCACTTGTACTATGTGCTCCATCTATCAATGGAATTATAATACTAATCCTTCACGATCACACCTATGCTATTGGTTGACTCTGATTCCTTACAAATGTCCTATCCTTGCTTGGGATTTGTTTGCATTTGCGTCTTAGGAATAGTCATTCCACACTGGGGGCATCTTTGCTAGCATGTTTAGTCTACGTTTTCTAGGTTGTCCTAGGTTCCTGTCTAGGATGGTTTGCCTCTGCAAAATAGTATTTCTCAATACTTGCATCAAAACACCACTATCACAAACAAGGGTGTTTCTTAAACACCACCTACCTGTAACAGACATCATATTAGTGTTTCTCAACACTTTAATCATACTAGTGTTTCTCAACACTTTAATCAAATAGTGTTCCTAAACACTACATTGGATTGCAATTGTTGACAAAGTTAATCTCATATACTCAGACATAAAAACATATTGCTTGAATCCAAGTTCTGATTGATGATTCTCTACTGTGCTTGAAAAATGAATCAATGGTATTTCTCAATACTGCTTAAACACATATAGACTGATCTTAGTTTTATTATGACTCTTTTATGTTCCGATGATGTTTCAAACTAGGAGCATGTAAGTAGTTATGCATTATCTTTGATTGATTATCAATTGGTGATTGTTATGTCTTTTGAGTTACTCCATGACATCTATTCAAAGACAAAGATTCGCAAGGACATGGGGCATAATATTTTCTTGGTTTCCTGCGTATGGTGATTGTTTCAATGATCCTATAAATTTTACCTAACTTGGATGTTTATGGTAAGAGCTTCCAACATGAGTGGATAGCTACATATATATCAATCCTTGTTATGTGTAAACTACGGTGAGGTTGAACCAATTTCCTTGTTTATTTCTACATCATATTCTAAGTAAGGTGTAAAACACATTATGTACCCAAGGATATGAATAGTGAAGGTCATTGTGGGTCACAAATCTCACATTACAAACAAACAGAAGATGATTCTTAAAAGAAGGAGATAACTGACTAGTCATCCTAGCCTCTATGCCTTGATGCTTAGGTCTATTTTTGACATTGCATCCAATACACAGTATTCATACTTTCATGATACCTTGTGGGTATTAGTGACAGTTGTACTACCCGATGATGTCCATTACAAAAATGCCCAATAATGATAAAAATGCTACAATGTATACAAATCAGTGACAGTCCTAAGAGTCTGCATATAGATACATTTAAAGATTGCATGATTTATTTTTAGAACAGTATAAGGACTTGAGCTCAAAATGATTTCCTGGCTCATCCAAAATCCAAGTTAACTACTTAATCTATATTACTGATATTAAATGTCATTGCATATCCATGGCATACATTTTGCATTCATAAATGAGAATGATAAAATACAAAAACAAAGCATTCAAGCATTGCATTCATTTTACATCCTAAGTGCATCCATACATATATCTACATAAATAAACTCTCAAAAACATACATTTGCATATTCATCTAGAATCATTCAAAGCACATGTATATATCACTAATAAATCAACGAGCATAAATGATGTCATTACATGAATCTAGTCTAACTCATCAAGAAACCAAGTACATAATCACATGTGCATCAATGTAAACATCTATCAAGAAAGAGAACCCATAAACATATCAAGATTCAATTTTGTTCTTTTATGATCATTCAGGAACAAAATCGAATGTGTAGATGATGTTTTCAACAACATGCTACATGTTTTATGACAGTCTCCGAAGAATGCAGAATTGCTATACATGTTCAGAAAATGATTTGTAGGCTTTACACAATCAATTTTACAGGTTCTCTATCATTGAATTGCACATTATTCATCAAAATCTTGTTCCTACATCATTTTATCATACTCAAAACTCCCATTTTCACGTAGTTAACTTGGTAAAATTGTGTTTTCTCTTAAACACACATTCGCTTCATCATTTATTCTAATTAATTCTTTCTCAATTCAATCAATCGGTTCAAGTGATATATCATTCTACAGAGGGATTTTATTCTTTTTCCTTCAATTTTGTTCCCACAAGGGCATGATCACACTTAAAATCATTCAAATTCTTTCTCAAAGGCACTAAAATGAATTCATCATCAAAATACTAGGGGCATGGCATTTTCCTTCGATCAAGTCGGGACTGTTGGATAGAAGGCTTTAGCGCTAACAAGTCAGATATCTATGTCTACATATTCTCAGATCTTTATTGAGATCCTAGAAGCTTTGTACTGACCTTCATTCGATCAAGTTCGATGTCATTATTATCAATTCTTGTTTGATCAAGTTCAAAATTGATACCTCAGAGCTCCTAGCAGCTTTGTACTGACCTTCGTTTGATCAAGTTCAGAGTCAGTATTATCAATTCTTGTTTGATCAAGTTCAGCATTGGTATCTTTAGATCTTTGTTTTATTAACCTTTGTTCGATCAAGTTCAAAGTCAATACTATCAGTCTTAGTTCAATCAAGTGTGAGACTGATCTCATCAGACATTTCATTCAATCAAGTGCGGAATTCTTAAACTTTCTGAAGTCAACATTAAACATTCTTTGAATCAATGTGCTACTCGCACATCAATTCAAAGAGGGGAAAATGTAACCACCCTAATTTGGTCTGCTCTAACCAGAGACCCTAGTTTCCCTAAGTGTGATCATACCCCTAATCATGTCAAGATAATTCCTTAATTAATTGGCATAATTCATTTAAATCAAAATTAATTTCCTAAAATCAAAGTGATCTTATCACTAATTTACATTAATTGCCTTAGTCAATTAAATCAAATCAAAAGAATTAAATACATGGATAAGGTAATTAATTAAAAGGAATTAAATAAAACCTCCTAATTACAACTCCTCACTTGCAAAATGGAAAGTCAATCCATTATCCAATGAGAGTTAAATCACTTGGATCACCTCACATGGATCACCAAGGATTCAATCTCCACCTCTCTTCACAACTCAATCTTGACCTCTCATTCTGCAAATTCTTCTATAAAAGGAACAAATTTTGAGCTCAATGGGCCCTTAATTTTAGAATTTCATTTGCAAACTTATGTTGTCCTAAATTCTTAATGTATTTTAGCTCAGTATTCTTAGAATTACATAATTTCTCTTTGGGAGCTCTAAAATGAACTTTGTCTGAGCATTTAGCTTGCATTCTCTCTTAAATCTTCCATTCTAAGCATGAATGTGTCAGTGATTTATGCATAATCTGAGGGCATATTATAGAATATTTCATACTCTTCTTAGATAGGGAGCAATATGTCAATTTTAGTGATTTCTATGTGCTTTTCCTTTGTTATTTCATATTTTTATCACTAATGTAATGACATATTGAAGTGTTGTGTTGCAGCTTGCAGGTCCACAAAATACACACACACTACATTCTAAATTCACATGTCATAGCTCTGGTGCCATATACTAAAGTTAAGACAATCTTGACACAACAAGATTTTGGTGCTAAAAGAGGAAATTGGGTAGCTAAGATTGAAAAATATGACATGGAGATTAAGCCCACAAAGATTATTCATGGAAAATATTTGATGCAGGAGCATCTTGGGATCTTTGGCGATCCTGATCAACTAAAAATATGTTTTCTTTGGTTTAGTAGGTTGTTGGAGGCTGCTTGGTAAATTTGTCGGTAATTTCTTTTGCTCGGTCGATTGAAGACTTGTTTGTTTTTCGCTCGGGCTCAGTTACTTGTTTTTGTCTTTCTTTACCGATAGGTCTCGGTATATGTTTGGCTTCTCAGTGGGTTTTCACTGACGGGTTTGTGTGCTCGGTTGGCTTTCATACCGAGTTGTGTATGTTGATGTTGGATCTTCTGGCCGACTTCTACATTTTATTTTTGTAGTGTAATTAATGTTTGGATCTCTCATTGGGATGTGTGTGGACCTAAATCTGGGTCTTTATTATTTCCTATGTTGGATCTTTAGGATCTGAGTGCCGAACTCTTTGGTAGAATTTTGTATATATTTATTTTCTATTCTTATATTTGGGAGGAGTTTTTTGAGGTAGTTTTGATAGCAGATTCAGGTCATAGGTCTATAACCTCGCATGTATGAATATTATCTTGTAAATATATGAATGTATATGGACAAAACCAGGAAGGCCTTACAGCCTGACATGTAATATGTTTGATGAAATAATATAATATTCTATTTTTCCTTCTCTCCCATTATGTGTTGGTCCTAGTTTTCCATCTCTCCTTGCATTAGGTGGTATTAGAGTGAAGGTGAGATCTATGTTCCTTCTTGTAATCCCTAACCCTAGTGGTTGATATTTGTTGTGGGGTAGCAGATTACGATTTGAACACTAATTGCAGAGGGTTTCAAGATGGTTTGTAGGAGAGGAAATGCAGATCCAGGTCTAGCTGATATGCTAAGAAAAATTGCTGCAAGATTGGAAGTTGTTGAGATAGCCCAGTGTAGAGGAATACATCTTGAAGATGTTAGTGATGATTAAGTTGAAGAAGTGCAAGGAGAAGATGCACCTTCACCTATGATGGATCAGGAAGAAGAGAGATTCCTGAGAGAATTGACAAGTTTGAAGTCCAAACCTCAGTTTAATCCTCCCGAGTATAGTGGAAAGTTGGAATCTAATGAATTGATAGACTGGATAAGTGAGATGAAGAAATAATTTGAGTATGAAAATGTATCAGGGGAAAAGAAAGTAAAGATTGCAAGCACAAAGTTGAAAATTCATGCATCCTTGTGGTGGGAGCATTTGCAATTGGATTGAAAGAAGAAAGGTAAAGACAAGATCAAGGTATGGGATACGATGATAAACAAATTGAAAGACAAGTTTCTACCTTGTGATTACCAGATTTACCTAGTTAAGAGAATGCATAGTTTGAAGTAGAAAGATAGCTCAGTAAAAGATTATACTAAAAATTTTTACAGATTAGACATCAGATCTAGACATGATAAAGATGAAGTGGAAAGAATAGCAATATATCTGAATGGATTAAGAAGTTATATACAAGATGAGATCAGCTTGGTAAAGATGGAGAGTATTGAGGAGGTATATTAGTTTTCCCTAAAAGCTGAGGAGAAATTGAACAAAAGATATGAACAGAGGCAAACAGGAAGAAGTGGTAGATTCCCTAGAGGAAGAGGTAGATCTCATGGTGAAAATCGTAGATATAAACTATACAAGACAAATCAAGACACGTATCAAGACAAAGGCAAGACCGAATGGAAAGGTGGAAGTTCATACCAAGGAAGAGGCAATTACTCCTGAGGTGGTTATAGCAGAAGAGGGTTCCAAGGAGCTTGTTTTAATTTTGGTGAAGAATGACATAAATATTTTGAGTGTACACATGCAAGCAAGAAATTCAATAGTAGCATAAATTATTTGGTGCAAGAAGATTCACCGAATGAACTAGAGAAGGAAGGAAATCTAATAATCAAAAGGATACTATGGAGTGAGAAAGATAAGCAAGATCATGTAAGGAAAATTTTCTTCAAGACCAGATGCAAGGTTGCAGACAAAGTTTGGAAGGTAATTGTTGATAGTGGAAGCTCAAATAATTTGGCATCTGAGGAGATGGTCACAAAGTTGTAGTTAGAAAGAATGAAGCACCCAAAGCCCTATCATATTTCATGGATCAAGGATGAGCATACATTAATGGTGAGTGAACAATGTTTTGTGAATCTAAAAATTGGAAAGTATTATGATAAGGTGTTGCGTGATATTATGCCAATGGATTGTTGTCACATTTTGTTGGGTAGACCTTGGAAACATGATAGACATGCTATACATGATGGAAGAGTGATCAAATATACTATTTGGGTTGATGACAAGAAACAAATCTTCTTACCTTTGATTGAATAATCTGTTGGTGTAATTGTTCAGGCTTAGAATTGTCACCCTTGTTCAGGCATTAGGGCTACACGACAATTCCATCCTCACAACGGAAACCTCCTCTAGCTGTGGGTGGACTATGATTGAGGAAGGAGTCTCTGGATTCTAGGCCGGTTCCTGTTTGGTATGGAATATCACCTCTTGATTTGTAACTTAATGGGAAAAGGGAAGAAGGATTTAAAACTAAATGGGAAATGGGGCGACACACCAAAATTAAATCAGACATTATTTGGAAAAAAAAATGCAGTAATCCTAACTCATATACCACATTTTGATACTTCGAATCTCTGATCAACATATAGGCTAACATATTTCACTACTAGGGTTAAACCACAAATAGTTCAAATAGTCAGCAAACATATGTTTTCATACAAGGTTTTAAATAATTGACCGCCCTAGGAAGGAATATAAATGCACCCACTTCTCTTGGATAACAATGAAAATAACACTTGCAAAGAAAGATGAAACAGGATCATACAATCAAAACTCCACATGTATGAGCCAATGAAACATCTGCTTTATTCTTCACCAAAATCTGACAAAATGTGATTACAAACATGAATCCAAGGCACTAAGGAACAATAAGCTCACTTTGCCCTCTCTCCAAAATCTGCAACCCAATGGATACAAAATGCATGAAAAAAAAGGTATAGGAACAAAATAGCTCACTAAAACCTCTTTTTCACCAAATCTCCACCACTACTATGAAAATGAAGGTCCACTAAATAGCCCACATGGCTAATCTCAAAAATGAGATCTCCCTCCAAAAAGGTCTTCTAAACAGAAAGAAACCCCTAATCAAAGGCCAAAATGATGCCTAAAATCCAGCCTAACAACTAGCTCCTCAAATTAGCACATCCCTAAATCTAAGGCATGGTTAGTGCCTAAAACCTAGCCCCTAAAGGCCAATTTTGAAAATGACCAATGCCCCTAAATATTGGTTTTAATAAAGGATGTAAATCATTTTTACATTATTTTAGCAACATTTACATTACAAAATCCATTTAAAATTTAACCCAAAACACATAAAACCCCACCCCTAACTTATTAAAACCAACACCATAGTTTTACATCTTAACCCTAGCAAAGCTGATACCTTGAAAGAATATCAATAACTCCATGACAATGCAAAATATCTCTTTGTTTGTACCTCCATGGACTCCAAATCTCTATCTAACTCGACATAGGCCTTATTTTCCATTTTATTTTCCGCACTCACTGCATTTGGGAGAGGATTTAGGGTTTTTGAAACCCTTAACTGTGATTGTGTTGCCGCCATGCTATAACTTTTTTAGTGCTTTCTTGGCCTCTGCTGCTTCTACCATGCAATCTGTAGTCTCTTCTGTGTTCGATGTGTGAGTTGGAAGTTATATTGTGATCTAAGGGTTGTAATGGAGTATTCTGAAGTCTTTCAACTGTAGTTTGGAGTTTTGAAATCAGCTCCATGCTGTTGTTTTTTAATCTGGACTTCATCATTTTGATCTGCTGGTATAGTGCATAGAAATCAAGCTCTATCTGAGAGTGAAATTCCACTTATTTTTTATTTATTCACCGCGACTTAATATGCCACAAACAATGAGAACTTGGGTTTTTGTATGCATATCTCCAGTTTAGGAAGCTTGGACTTCTTCTAGTTGAACTTGGCAATGCATCTTGAGTTGATCTGCAGCTTATGGTTTAAACATTTAACCATGATTTATGAGTCCTTCATCGATCTCTATTCATCTTTATATTACAGCCTCTTTGACTGGAGTTTTGGATGCCGTGAAACAAGGCTATCATGATGAAAGAAGCTTGGGCTTCTCTTAGACTCGGCCTCCACTACATTTTGAACCTGTAACTTGAAGATAAGTTACCCTTTACTTATGCTATCCTTTCTGTTTGAATGTGTTGCTCATTGCTTTGAATGAACTTGGGCTTCTTGTTTATTATAGTGATAACATAACATCACCATGCATGAAATTTATTAAAAACATGTGGAGGCTGTGCTATATTTGTTAAACTAGAGATATTGTGTGTTATCTGCATCTTGTCTTTGACTGAAATCGAGCTCTATTTGAATAGTGAGCATGTCTGTTAGACCTACACTTTGCAATGTTTCTTTACTATGCTGAAGCATCAACTGTGTCTCCTTTTCTGCATCATAAAATTTGTAGCCTCACTTTAAGTCCTATCCTCTGTTTGATCATTTTTTGTAACACTCTTCTTGGAAGTAAATACAAAATATCTGCAAGTTGTCATCTTAAATAAGAAATGGACTCCATAGCTTTTGTTTTTGTTGTAGACTCCATTCATTTTGTCTGTTATTTCCCATGTTTTCATGCTCGAGCTATTTGTAGAAGCCATGCTATGTTTGAAAAGAAAGCATATTTGCTTTCACTCCATTCCAGTTGGTTGCTTGATGTACCTGGAAATTATTCAGATATACATACTGAAATGATAACAACACTATAAACATGAGTACATACATCACTTTAATTCCAGCAGACCAGAATAGCACTGCTTGCTAAATACCCTGCATAAAAATTTCTTCAAATGCATATACGGATACTATACTTATTCCACTCCCATGGATATATGCATAACTACATCACAGGACTGCTGTTTACCCTCCATTTTTCATGAAACTCTGCATTTGAACTTATTTTGTATCTGTAAGTGATACCCTTCCTTGTAGTACTTTGTTCTATAACACCATCTTCTATTCATGCATAAATATGTCATTTTTTATTTCATGATTTCCTCTTTGGAACATGAGCTGAACATGTGAAATAACAACACCATTTGATTATTCTTTTATTGTTTGAGCTCATAAAAGAAAAATTGATATCCATTCTATTGTATATATGCATATTCTGATTACAAAATAGATAGAATTTAGTTCTATTTGCATATGCATGTTACTTTATAACAGCATTACTATTATGTATTGTATCTTCTTTTACTTGTATATGCATAACATTTTTCACAACAACACTGTTGCTTGATTCACCAAACATGCATAATCTTTTGATGACAATAACACTGTCATTTTCTTTTTACTCTTACATATGCATTATTTAAAACTGCATCTTCATATGCATAATGTGATCTTTTGAATGCACTGAATCTTGCTCATCTTTCTACATATCAGTATCAATAGTGTTTGAAATCTGTATTTGATCATCTCTTCTCTTTCATGTACATTAAACATATAGCATTCTTTCATTCTTTAATAATGCATATTTGTGAAGTTCGAGCACGGGCTCGTGACACTCACTGCATCTCTCAAATATAGCACAGGATTTTCATAAAGATATGTTTTTCTGATGTTATTATTTTGTCAATGCAAATGCATATCTTTCTATCACATTGATATCATCAGTAAATATGCAGTTCAGGGAGTTTGACTGATGTATGGTGTTTTTTAGGCATTTATGTATTGCTTAGATCCAATTGGATCTAATATCTCTTTCCCTCCATGATGCAGGATACAGGACCACAGAAGACCTAGGATTGAGGATAGACAAAGACAAGACAGGACATGAAAGACTTCAGATGATGCAGATGAACAACTCCAGAAACTAGAAGACCTCTTAAAGGCAATACATAGACCCTAGACTTCATCATGCTTCCTTCTTACTTTCTTTTCTGCATATGTACTTTGAGTTTCAGTATGCAAGATGTGACCTTGAAGGAACACTTGTCTAATACATTCAGTATGAATGCACAATGTAATGATCATTTATAAATTTGAAATCGTGAATTTGATCAAAACTTAGAGTACAAATAAAATCTGATAATATGAATGTAATAGTAATGTATTCATCTGTATTGGCTGAACAGTAATGTTAAAGAGATGTTTCTTTATGCAAATTTTTAACTATAATGACTACTATCCCATATGTGAAAAATTTGGGTAACAATAATATGTACATCTGTTAAAGTTTGTTTGATGGAAGGTAGATAGTTTGTTAAGGATTTGAAAAGAAATGATATTTGTTATGCTTTGATTCCCAACAAACCAAGTGAGAATACAAAAGATAAAGTTCCTGGAGAGGGTGAGAAATTTCTTACTGAGTACAAAGAGATCATTTCATATAATGTACCTGATGGTTTGCCGTTGATAAGAGATATTAGTCATAGTATGGATCTAATTCCTGGAGCTATTTTTCCAAACAAGACACCACACCGATTGACACCGAATAAAAATGAGGAACTCAACCGACAATTTCATGAGTTGTTGAATAAGGGTTTGATTAGAGAAAGTTTGAGTCCATGTGCAGTACTAGATATATTGGCACCTAAGAAGAATCAAGAATCGTGAATGTCTACTGATTCAAGAAAAATCAACAAGATAATAGTGAAGTATAGATTCCCTATACCGAGGATGGATGATATAATGGATTGTTTGAGTGGAGCAAGGTATTTTACCAAAATTGATTTGAAAAGTGCATAACATCAAATCAGAATCAGAGAAGGTGATGAATGAAAGACTTCTTTCAAGATAAAAGAAGGTTTGTATGAGTGGTTGGTTATGCCTTTTGGTTTAGCTAATTTACCAAGTACATTTACGAGGCTAATGAATGAAGTTTTGAAGAAATTCTTGAATAAATGTGTGATTGTACACTTGGATGATATTCATATTCAGTAAGACTAGAGAAGAGCATTTGATGCATATAAGACAAGTATTGCATAGATTGAAAGAGGAAAAGTTGCTGATAAATTTGAAAAAGTGTTCCTTCATGAAAGAAGAACTTGTGCATTTAGGTTTTGTGATTTTAGCTAATGGATTGAAGATGGATTCTGAGAAAGCTAAAGTTATACATAATTGGCCTACACCCGAGAATGTCAGTGAGGTAAGATCATTTCATGGATTGTCAAGTTTTTACAGGAAGTTTATCATAAATTTCAGTTCTATTTGTAATGCTATGAATGAGACAATGAGAGGAGATAAAAGAGAATTCAAATGGACACATGTTAGAGCTGATAAGAGTTTTGAGACTTTGAAACAAAAGGTTGTTGAATTACCTGTGTTATCCTTACCTGATTTCAATAAGGTGTTTCAAATTGAATGTGATGCAAGTGGAAGTGCAATAGTTGTGTTGACTCAAGAAGGTAAACCTATTGGTTTCTTTAGTGAAAAGTTGAATGATGCTAAAAGGAAATATTTTGTCTATGATCAATAATTCTATGCTATTGTTTAAGCTTTGAATAAATGGAGACATTATTTGATGGCGAGTGAATTTGTATTATATATTGATCGCTTTACAATATTTGGGTAGTCAGAATAAGTTGAATCAGAGACATATGAAATGGGTAGAGTATTTGCAGAGTTTCACATTTGTGATAAAGCATAAGAGTGGATTTTCTAACCAAGTTGCTGATGCATTGAGTAGAAGAAGATCTTTGTTGACTGAAATGAGAATTGAGATTCTTGGTTTTGATGATATGAAGCATTTGTATGAAAATGACCTTGATTTTTATGAGCAGTGGACAGTGTGCAAAGCACCTATTTCCAATCAACCGAATAAGTATGAAGACTATTTCATTCACAAAGATATGTTGTTTAAAGGTATTCAGTTGTGTATACCAAGAAGATAAGTGAGAACTAATTTGATAAAGGAAAAACATAGTAGTGGTTTGGCTAGACATTTTGGAATTGATAAGACATTGAGTTTGCTTAAGGAAAACTATTTTTGGCCTCAGTTGTATAAGGATGTTCAAATTTTTTTGAAAAGTTGTGGAGTTTGTCAAGTTGCAAAAGGAGTAAGTCAAAATACTGGATTGTATACATCGATCACTGTTCCTGAGAAACCTTGGAGTGATATCAGCATGGATTTTGTTCTTGTCTTACCGAGGATAGCAAGAGGTAATGATTCCATATTTGTTGTCGTGGGTAGATTTCATAAGATGACACATTTTATACCATGTAAGAAAACATCAGATGCAATACATATAGAAGATATTTTCTTTAAGGAGATTGTCAGATTGCATGGATTACCGAAGAGTATCATCTCTGACCGAGACAGTAATTTTGTTAGTTATTTTTGGAAAACACTTTGGAATAAGTTGGACATCGAGTTGAAATACAATTATACATTTCATCCATAGACTGGTGGACAAACAAAGGTTGTGAACCAAAGTTTGGGTAACTTGTTGAGATGCTTAGTTGGAGATACATCGAGTAATTGGGATTTGATGTTGGAACAAGCAGAGTTTGCATACAACAGCTCAGTGAATAGAAGCACTAGAAAGATATCTTTTGAGATTGTTCATGGCACACAATCGAGAGGTATATCAGACTTGAGAGACATTGTTGGAGAAGAGAAAAGAAGTGTTGAAGTAGAAAAATTTGTTGAGTTTATGAAGACATTGCATGAGGATGTAAAACATAAGTTGGAGAAAAGTAATCAAAAATAAAAGGATAGTTAAGATAGATCAAGAAGACATAAAACTTTTGAAGTTGGGGATGTAGTTATGGTTCATTTGAAGAAAGAAAAATTTCCTATTGGAACATATGGTAAATTTAAGATGAAGAAATTTGGTCCTTGCAAGATATTGAGAAGATTTGACAGTGAAAATGCTTATGAAGTAGAATTACCTGATGACATGGATATATCACCTATATTAATCATTTTAGACTTGTATGAATATCATGAACCTGATGAAGGAGTGACAGTACCGAGTGATTATCCTAAGAAACATATAGAAGAAGTTGATCATATTTTGAAACAGAGAGTTGGTAGCAGTACACGAGGAAAGAATTACATGGAATATCTAAAAAATGGAAGAACGAACCAATTGAGGACTCATCTTGGATTTCTCAATCTGAGTTGGATTCAATTCAGGTTGGACCTAACACATGATTTAGAGAATAATTTATTTTAACCCTAGGTGTTTGATGCAGGAGCATCTTGGGTTCTTTGGCAATCCTGATCAACCAAAAATATGTTTGCTTTGGTTTAGTATCTTTTTGGAGGCTTCTCTGTAAAGTGCTTGGTAACTAATTTTGCTTGGTCGGTTGAAAACTTGCTTGTTCTTTTCTCAGGCTTAGTTACTTGTTTTTGTCTTTCTTTACTGACGGGTCTCGGTAGATGTTTTGCTACTCAGTGGGTTCTCACTGAGTGGTCTTTGTGCTCGGTTGGCTTTCTTACCGAGTTGTGTATGTTGATGTTGGATCTTCTGGATGACTTCTGTATTTAATTTTCATACCATAATTAATGTTGGGATGTGTGTGGACCTAAATCTGGGTCTTTCTTGTTTCCTATGTTGGATCTTTAGGATATGAGTGCCAACCTCTTTGGTAGACTATTGCATATATTTGTTTTATGTTCTTAGATTTGGGAGGAGTTTTTTGTGGTAGTTTTCATAGAAAATTTAGATCATAGGTCTATAACCTCTCACATATGAATATTATCTTGTAAAGATTTGAATGTATATGGCTGAAACTGGGAAGGCCTTACAACCCAACATGTAATAAGTTTGATGAAATAATATAATATTATGCTATTCCTTCTCTCCCATTTTTTGTTGTTGCTTCCAAGTTGTTCTGCAAGTTGATTTGGATAGCTAGGAGTTCCTTGGGCCTATTAGTACTCTCAAATTTTGGAGAAATTTGGAGTGACTAAGTGAAAATTACTCTAAGGAAAGGAGAATACCCCAAAAAAGCTTGTGGAGAAGGATTAGGTTGGATGCAAATAAAAAGGGACTTGATAATTTTTGTGAGAAACCACTTGGAGAGTGTGTTTAATGCCTATCATGGGGTAAATATAGTGGGTTACAACCTTCAAATGTCAGATCTGATATGTTTTAGAGATGGTTGTTTGGAGGTCATCACTTAAATCTGCACTTGTGCGTGTGTTCAGTGTATACTAAGTGACCTACTTTGCAGGCTTGTATCTTTGACCAGATTAAGACTCATGACATAAGAATCATTCCAGGATGTTATAGGCATGAAAGTGAACCTTTGTACCCATTTGCAGATCCATGTGAATTTGTTTGCACAATTTTCCAAAGTCATTCCATTTTGCATTTTATTCAATTTCTCTGAATGTGAAAGTGCAGAATTGAAATAGTCTACTTTGAGGTCTTTAAATTTGTACCTGGTTGAATGCCATGTAGAATTGAGTGTTCCCCTGCATTGAAAACATGGATATTTACCTTCTTGAAGATTTTTAGTCTTTTATCAATCTAGTTGACCAATTTTCTCAGCCCATTCCAAAACCAATTTCTACATTTTTACTATTTTATTTTCAAGAAGTTAATGAAGGACTGACTTTGAAGATGAATTCTGATTGGCCAGTTGATCAGTTAGGGAATCTAATTAAAACCTTGTTTTCTATATATGAATTTAAATATATATCCAAGGTTTTAGACCACAAGGTTCCCTTTTGATAAGTTTGTGAAATCAAATCTAAAGGTTTTTTATGCAACTTTTGATGTTGGCAGAATTGATTTTGCAAAATAATCATTTTCAAAAGTGTATATATTGTAACCAGTTGATGTAAATATTAGATTAGGTGTTGATTTATATTCCTAGTATGTAGATGAACCAATGGATTGAGTTCTAATATTTTACAAGATGATTTGGTATTTCTACAAGGCCTTTTCCTAATGCAGTTTTTACTGATTTCCAGTTTGCACTGTAAGGTGTTTTTCCAGGGAGTAAATTTTATGGATTGATATTTTAATATCAGATGACCTCCATGCAGAGTGAATAGATTCTCTGAATTTTGGACATGTACATCTGCAACTATGATGAATTTCAGAACTTCAGGGATTGATTTTGTGTTTTCAAGAAGTTTTTTCCAAAATCAGTTTCTTTTGTTTTGACATGCATAGTTGCAGAAATTTATAAGTTGCCAACTTTGATGATTAAAATCTCTCGCCACAGGAAGTTTCAATAAAAGATATTTTGTAGGGTGAATTTTGATATAGCAATCTGTGAGTTCACCATATTTCAAAGTATCATATCATTATCTGGTCAGTTTTTTGAGTCAATTCCAGAGGCTAGTTGTCATTTTGGGGTTCATTGAGTAAGTGTAGACATTAGATTCATGGTGGTGGTTTTATCACCAGTTGCAAGCATGTCACTTGTAAAATATTCTTAAGAGCACATGTGGCATCTCTAGTAGAGAAGTAAAAGACAATACTGGAGCCCTCATATGATGTGATCAAGATACAGTTGCTATGCCCAGATTAGAGGTGCAGAATGAATCTCAGTAAAGCAGATATAATCGATTTACTTGATATTGATACTATGAAGAACTATGAGAGTTGGATAAGAACTTCTTGTAGAGATGTTTACTGTGGCCATCTAGTGATAGATATTGAAGTCATTTTCAATGAGTATTTCACAAGAACCATTAAATATGATCCCGCAGCTGGTGCATCTTGTGGTAAGAATACCACAGGAACAATAAATTATGAGAATCGACCTAGTACAACTTTTAATATTGATTTTAGTGGGACTCCTTTTCCTTTATCAGATCAATATGGTTCCATGGAATTTTTGGACCACTGGGCCTTGATAAATTTTTGACATTTGCCAAGCTGCCAACAAGAGGGTCCTATTGCCAAAGAAGATTTAGATTCTTCTACAGAGAAAACTAAAGATGAAATTGACAAAAGTGCATTGATAGCTTTAGTATTAGAAAAAATGTATTGTGTTGAAAAGGTCAGTTCCAGGTCTCGAAAGAAGACTTCTGCAGCTACCACGTCTATTTCAATGCCAACCCCTATTCTTACTGAAGCTAAAATTCCAAATGTTTTGGTTGGACCTCAAGGACCTATAGTTGAATATCATTGTGATTCTTGTTAAGTTGATTGCTTCACAAAATGTTACCACTGCCAGAACCAAGCAGATTTTGATTTATGTTCAGAGTGTTTTAGTGCTGAGAAGTTTTGAGCAGGCATGGCATGAACAGATTTTATACTTATGGAACCCATGACTGAAAGAGCATGTGTTAGTGGTGGTAGTTGGATAGACCAAGATACTTTTCTTCTTCTTGAAGCTTTATAACTTTTCGGTGACAACTGGAATGAAATTGTTGAACATGTGGCTACAAAATCCAAAAGCCAGTGTATAATAGAAAAAGAGCATTTGAAACTTTCAAGCCAATGCAATTGGTAGCGCAACATATGTTTGGTGGATCCTGTGCAATTATTGAGGAATTGTTGCATATTTTGTATGTGTGGAGAGCTTCTTCCAAAGCCCACGTGGTAAAGAAGACCCTGCATAGAGAGTAAAATTCAAAGCCTACGCATTTAAATAAATGTGAATCTTGAGCTAGAAGAAGAAGATTCCATGCATGGAAATGCAAATGGAAAAGGTTTGGGGGTTGTTTGAATGCAAAACATGGAAGCACAAGAAAGAATAATGCCTCCATGCACGTTCCAAACACCAGTTATTACAAAGCATTGAGTCGTGGCAAATTTTGATGGTGTTTTGTGCGCGTAGAAGGAAAAACGCTTTATCCCACATTGCTCGTGGGTGGGTTTTATAAAGTGTTTTTATACTAAAGTGCTTGTGGTTTAATTTTAAGTGATATCCAAGAGGCTCCTTAGCGGGCCCCTTGGCTAGAGGAATGAATGATGTAGTGGGCGCTGAGTTTTGGGCGCCAAAACACAGAGCTTTTAAAAACTTGAAAAAGTTTAATCCCACATTGGTGGGGTGATGTAATTCTCAGATGTTTATAAGGTAAAGGCTACACCATGTAATTTGAAGAATGAGAAAGAGGCTCTCCACATGTACATGCAGGTGATGCCTTGGAAATTGTGCCCAGTCTGATGAAAACTAAATTTTATAAGTGAGGTGGCAGTGAGATGGCGATGACGTGGCAGTGAAGGTGACAAGTGGTGGTTTGTCACACACTCGCAATGGAAAATAAGGATCAGAGAAAATGCCTGTGAGTGTGCAAGAAGATGAAAAGTGGAGCCTTGTCACACAGTCTTGAAGCAGGTGGTGGCTCATCACACAGTCACTCAGGCTTGGCGGTTAAGGTCATGTAATGCGTGAGTGAGCGATCAAGGAAGAAAAGATGTCGTCGTGCAGTCCCTCAGGCTTGGAGAGATAACAGAAAATGTTTGCAAGTGGGCAACAAGAAGTATCATGCACTCACGTTGGTCAGAGTGGTTAACAAAAAATGTCACGAGTGTGTGACATAACTACTAGCGGTTAGTCGTGCAGTCACAGAGGTTGTGCAGGGCCAGTCAAGTAGTGACATGTGGAAGAATCTAGTGACTTCTGGGCACAATGTGCTGAAAAGGAGAGAAATGAGATAAAGTAATATCTTTACAACCAAATTAAGATCAATCAATAGTTTAAACTATATTATGATATGTAATTTCAAAATCTCAACTATATATGCATGCGAAGGAGAAGTTTATTTTAATGGTTAAGTGACCAATTTTTCTCAGAAATATGAAGTGTCATATACCGTTTTTCATGCCCAAAACTAGGGTAAAAACACAAAGACAATATTTTTTTTAAAAGGTACAAACAACTACGATGACACAACTAATACTGAAAGCATTTCGGAAAGGTGACGACATGGTGAAGTTAGTTTTTGAGTTACAAGGTCTAGACATAGATTGAGTTTTGGTCACATCACGTGTGGATGCAGAGTCAGCATTCCAACTCGTTACATGGGTTAGAGACCCTAAATTCACCTGCTACAAGAACACTTGGGCCAGGTTGATTAAACTATAGTTTATGTTTAACAAAGTGTGACATCATGATCGTAAATCATTTGTTAGAACATAAGTTAAGTTAGGTTGATTTGATACTCTTATACTTACTTTGTTTTACTAGATGATTCACATAGGTGCACTAAACCACATTATAGGTTGATCTAGCAATACTTAAATCCTTAATCCTAATTATAACATGATCCACTAGAAATAATACATATTAAACTTTCATCATTAAGCCTCTTATGACATTCAATGTATCCTTTAAACATGATCCTATATCACACCCAAGTTGACTAAATAAGACCCCTACAATAACCTATCAAACTTTTACTCATTTGCAATTGAATTAATTAACCTCATCCGTGATATTATTATAATCCTTTAAACAAAACTCAATATAATTATTCTATCCACATTAGGTTTCCTAACACATTTAAAAATAAATTCTTCACAACACAATAATTTTATCCAATTATATTACGAAAAGATGCATTTAAATTTCTTAAAGAACTATCATAATTTACAATTAATTGATAACAATAACAATTAAATTCACTTCTTTTATTTGAAAAGAAAATCCTAAACTACATTAAATCACACATTATTTAAATAAATAATGACTAATTCAATTACAATGAGAAATATATATCACATTTTCTACTATTCTTAAAAACACTTAATCATGCTCGTTCAGGGGCTTTGAAGGGCTAAACCTATTGCAGGGGATCATACAAAAAGTCAGTGGCTTCCACCGCCGCCAAGTTGTATCAAAGTCAATTTTAACAGAGCTTCAAAAGGGAATCCAGGCCCTTTAGGAGCAGACTATGTGGCAAGATTAGAGCATGGATACATTGTGGCTTTGGGTGCTTCCCGCCTGATGGATGGAACCAATAACGCTACGAAATGCCAAGCGACACTTCAAGAAGCCCGAATGGAAAATACCCTAGGGGTGCAGAAATTGATTTTGGAAGGGGATTCTTTGCTAGTCATCAATGGGATAAAAAAGGTGAAATGGATGCATGGTATCTAAACCAATACATCTGAAGTATACGAGCCTTACTTAGTAGGATCTCGGAGGTCCGAATTGTCCACGTACGATGGGAAGCCAATGACTTAGCAGATTTACTCTCAAATATAGGAGTAAGGAGGCCATGTAATGAGTACAAAGAATTCATGAAAGATTTTAGCAAACTCAAAATTGGATGGGACTAGATGATGAAATCACATTTGTGCCTTGGGACTTTAAAACATAAGTTTTTATGACACTGAGGACGTGGTCAGTAATCACAAGGAGATCTTGTGTACTTTGAGCTCTTGGCATGTGAAGGAGCCCATTTGAATTAGTCAACTTACTTGGAAGCAAGGTACCATGGGAAGACAAGTGTCAGTGCTCTATTTTGCATGAGGCTAAATTGATGGAGTGACAGTTTTGGCAACATGCCATAATGAATACTCAGTACTTCCCTCCTTTTTTGCACAAGGCCACGGGTATTTTCAAGATACCTCTGTGATCTCTCGTACAAAGATCAATTATTGTGACAGTCTTCTTGGTGGATGAAACTAAGGAACGCCTCTCTTTAAATTGAGAAGTTTCAGGAGCATTCTGTACCACAGCAAATGAAAGCCGAGAGCAGAAATAATTTTGGATTGAAAAAGGGAGGTCATGTTCTACATTCAAGTTTGGGTGGAAGGTATTGGTGGCCATGGATGCAAACTTCTCACTTGATTCCCCAAATCAACTCCCCACATTCAGGGATGATATTATGGCACACAGGCTGGGCAATGTCTTTCAGTTTGACGATCTAGAGTTTTTGGAGGCAGTGTCAACAATATTTGGGGAAGAGTTCCTCAACTTTGAATCAAGGTTGTGGACCAATTTGGACATCCCCTCCCTATTCCTGGCTCTTGGCCTCATGGTTGGGAACTCGAAGATAGATACTCTCTCTATGGCGAAGCAATGTCTAGAGCCCAAGTGGTCAGTTGGCCTGGAAGGTATTGTGGACCGCGTTGTGTTGGGTGTGGGGCTCAGGATGACGCATGCCCCATGGCCCTTGATTGGAGGTGGCCAAGGAGCGGTTCAAACTTTGGTAGTGTGGAGTTCTTCGCAACCCATGGAGGTGTGTCTCCTAGAGGTAAGGCGAGGCTGGGTTATGATCCAAGATTTTTTGGAGAAGGTGGAGGAGTGTCGAGTATAGGGTAAACTAGCCAAAGTAAAGCAGAAAAAGATCACCCTGGTGAAATCAACAATGCCAGTAGATAGCACTGGTAGGCCTCAACCCCGCCATCAACTTCAGAAGAAGGAGTCAACTGGAGGAGCTACTGCATTAGGGTCTAGGGCCATCCTAATATTTTCTTGGGAGGAGGCACATGGTTGGTTCAAGTAGGAAAGTGGTGATGTTTTTTGCTTTTTGTTGTGTCAAACAGGAAGATGAACTTGTTTTCATTGTAAGCACTCGATGCATTTTGGGACTGGGAAAATGTCTTTTTGTGGGTAGCAGTGTTTAGACTGTTCATGGAGTCACAGTTTGTTTTTTTATGTTTTTTGTAGTATGGGAAAACATTATAGCATTTGCTAAAATCCTTTGTAATCTGGACTATTATCAATACAAAATTCAAAATTTACCGATAAAAAAAACACTTAATCTTACATATTAACATAACCTACTAATATAAACTTTATTTAAATTATACCCTTTTAAAAAAATATGAAAGCACATTCAATTAATTATTATTAACTTTGAATAAACAAATAACTATGCAATTAATTACAAACTAAAATCTATTAAACAATTCCTAAACTAACCTAACCCTACTACCCTACCCTATTTCCCTACCCACTTCCCATCTCATCAACCTCTCCCCTCCCATGATTTACGTTCCAAGTGGGGAGGAGATGATGTGAAAAGAAGACAAGGCTGCATAAAATATTTTGAATGCCAAGGAGAGAGGAAAATGCAGATTTGAAAGACTTTAAGTTTTGGGGCCCACCAAAATGTAATCTTCCTAAAGTGCAAGGTAAGCAAGTAATGTTTTTTTTTGAAGAGGTGGGTAAACCAAGACAATCATGGTACACAACAAGGAAGAGGAGGGTTGTACGCATGGAAGGGAGCCTTGACAAGGTGGATGGCCCCATAACCAAGGAGAATGGCAGCCCACTAGGAAATCTCCCCCAAAAATATCCATGTTAAGTTATAAATATTGATTTCTCCCTTCTTTTTCTACAAGGGAATGTCACTTCCTCCGCCCATAAAGGTAAGGGTAAAATGGGTTTGGTGACCATGATGTGTCCCTTCACTACATTAAGTCATTAAAGCATAAAGATGTATGTTAGTATTTGTGTCTTTCCCTATTAATTTTAATAATAGGGTTCACATTAACAAGAGTTATTAGGGGGGTTTAGTATTCTAATCCCATACTTAGTAAGTGAATAAAATAAGGAATATTCTCTATGTCAAATAGGAATTAAATTTATTTCCCATAGATTTTTCAAAGAGCTATTTTGGCTCTCTCAAAATCTGAAAGTTATATTTTTGTTTCCTTTTCCTCCTTGCAATATTTTTATTTTTTATTTTTGGAGTTAAATGTATGTTTCATGTTTTTTGTTTGTTTATGCTTTCAATTAAGTGGATTGTTTATAAAGTATAGGTCATATGTAGTTTAGTAATTAGTGTTACAATGTGATTAATAATCCATTTCTATCATAATTTTCTCAACAAGATTTGAGGATGCAATATTAAATTTAAGGTATAATGTTTTGATCACATTGTTATAAAAACCTAGATTTCAAAGAAGGAAATAGAGAGTATTAAACTTGAGATTATGCAAGGCAATACATTTGAAGACAAGTTATGATTTTAAATCCAATAAAAATTAAACACATAACTTTCTCATTTTCACAAATGACTACATTTCCATTTACAATATTGGAGTCTACAACATCTGATCCATTCCATTTCAAAATCCATCTTCAACATGAAAGTGAAATACAATAGGTGATGCTACAATGGATAAGTCTCCAACACAATGACATCAAGACCAGCTTCCATGCTCCAAATCTAAAATGGATCCATCACAAGGTCCATCCAAAATCTGCAAAATAGAACATAAAACTAACCATGGAGATCTCACCTCCCATCCTAGGTCTCAAGGAGACCACCCCCGAACTAGGAGAATCGGTAACCAACATGTGACATTTACATCATTCACACAACACAAACACAACAAGAAACACCCATCTAAGGCTTACACAATAGGATTCATCTTGGACCCATAATAAGGGGTGAAGGTGGACTTCCATGTAGGAGATTGCCAAATGAATACATATAATAACCATGCCTTTCCAAGGCTAGAATCCAATACATTTTTCCATACATTCTCCTCCTTATCTCCCCCAAATCAAGATCAATAAAATTGGCATGCAAGGGCCCATATACCTTATCTTTTTTTTTCCTCTTCTCTCTATGAAAAGAGACTCTACACATTCATGGAGTTCAACTAACCCCTTCCCCCATACTTGGCCACTTCTTCCCTATCCAAGGGTAAGTAATGTCATTACACCCTTCACAAAAATCCCTCATTCAAACAAAGATAAACCAATAAACATGAAATCAAACCCAAAATCTCATACCTTAAATCACAACACAAAATACATTGATCACATATGCAAGAGAATGAAATACATACAAATCTATTTACAACAAAAATAAAGAAACTTTCATGGCAATGGTGGAGACCAACCTTCACAAGTGTTATGGTAAAATAATGCTTGAGAAGAGCCCAATCCCTTTTTGCTTACTTCAATCAAAAACCCTAATGTCTCTAAAAGTAGAGAGAGGGTGAACACCCTCTAACTCTACAAAGGGCCTCTAAAAAGACCTCCAAATCCTACCCACCCACCAACATTAAATTTAAAATTGACCCTTAAGTCCTTTGGTTGTCCTTTGTGCCCTATCATAAATGCAAGATTGGAAAGGACTGTGGGTTTGGGTAAAAGGTCAAGACTCACTCCATTTTCATAACATGTGAGAAATGGGTTATTAAGAGGGTCACAAAGGCCACTAGGGGGTTCTAGAAGTGCTAGAAATGTTTCTAACCCATACCCCTATCACTAAGGTACTTGGATTTTGATAAAATTGGTCCTTAGGACCACTTTTTGGCCTATAGAAGTGACTAAAACAAAATTTAAATTTAAATAATCTAGTTGGGTTACATTTCCAACCTTAGTAGACATGTCATTACATAAACACATAAAAAGTGTCAAGTGACACTGTAAAATAACATAATACAACATTGACATGTCACTAATTACATAGTGAAAACACCTAATACATACATACAATTTACGGTCACGAAAAATCACTTAACAATGAGGTTCAAATCTTTTCATTAGATTCAACCTTGGCTAAATAGTTTGCACATATGGTTGGTTACTGATACTCCAATAATTTTCATGGTAATTTTTCTACACACTAAATTAAACATCAGTATCTCAATAAAATCACATGCATAAATATATATAAATCAAATTGCATAATCAATTGACTGAACATTCTACATTTTCATTTAAGAAAATTTTCCCATTTCTGCACCTGATAACCATAATTGATTGCATAATCAAAATAACATAACATATTTTTTCATTTCAATTTAAAACACCGAAATAATCATCATAATGCATGCATATACCGAAAACATCACAAACATCATCAATAAAGTATACTGAAGAAATCATCACATGACATAAATAATACTAATAATGTCTAGTCCATCAAATATAATGTTCCAAAATATCAAATCATAATGTATCAAAATAAGTGTATGAGCTGAGCTATGATGGGTCGGGGTGAGGCCTCACATCCTCCCCCACTAGGCATGAACTTCCTCCTGGAGTTCATAAAAAAGATATGGGTACTGAGATCTCATATGTGATGCATCCTCCCATGAAGTCGTGACCTCATCATAACAATCCCACTGGACCCTAACATGGTCCAGCTCTCTGCCTCGTAGTGCAGGGGTCTGTCAGGCTATAATATGAATGGTCTCTAGTGCTAGCTGCCCATCCAACTCCACCTACAAGGCATCCCAATCTATCACATGAGTCTCATCATTAATATATCCTCAAAGTATAGAAACATGAAACACATCGTGGATGCGTGACAAGGTAGGTGGCAAAGCTAGATGATATGCAACTGGTCCTATCCTTTCCAAGATCTCAAATTTTCCAATGAACTGAGGTTCCAACTTAGATCCCTTTCCAAATTAGATCAGACTCTTGTGTGGTCGCACTCTCAAGAAGACTCTATCTCTGACCTTATACTCTCTATCAATCCTCTTCGCATCTGCATATTTATTTTGTCTATCATGTGCCTCTCTAAGACACTGTTGAATCAGATCCACTTGTTGCTCCATATCTTTGACTAACTAGGGACCAATAGATACTCTATCCTTGATCCTATCCCAACTCAAGGGTGTCCTGCAAGGTCTACCATACAAGGCCTAATAAGGTGGCATACCTATAGCTTAATGGTGCCCATTATTATAGGCAAACTCGACCAGATCTAGGTATTCCTCCACTTGACCTATTGGTCCATGACATATATGTGCAACATATCCTCCAATACCTAATTAACCCTCTCGATTTGACCATCTGTTAGAGGGTGATATGTTGTACTAAAATTGAGCCTAGTGCCCAATGTTGTCTGTAACTCTCTCCAAAAGGCTGATATGAACAATGAGTCTCTATCAGAGATGATCTTATGAGGAATGCCATGAAATATAACAATATCTTGAAAAAACACCTAAGCTACGTCTCATGTTGTGAATGTAGTATGCATGGGTGAGAAGGGGGAAACGTTGGTCAACGTGTCAACTGTTACCAAGATGGCATCATGGCGGTGAGAAGACATGGGAAGACCTACAGTAAAGTCCATAGATATAGTATTCCACTTCCACTCAGCAATCTCATGTGGCTGTAGAATCCCACTGGGGTGGCGGTGCTTTGCCTTCACCCTCTGGCACTCTAGGCATCTTGCAACAATACTAGAAATCTGCAGTCTCATGACTGGCCAATGGTACAACTGTGTAAAATTTAAATGTAACTTTTTAACACTGAGGTGTGCTGCATAAGGTGCTTTATGTGCCTCAAGTACAATGAACTTGTGCAAATCCCCACTGGAAGGTACATAGATATGCCCTCTATGACATAATAGTCCATCAACTCCAAGGAATACTCTGAATACTTCCCCTCTAAGGGTATCTAAGAATGCACCAACTGACAAACCTTTGCATAAAAGGAATCCTTTGGCAAATGATGTAAGATAAGCTCTCTCAAATCGGTACAAGTAGTCACAGATGAAAGCTCATGGAGTCTCCTACTCAAGGCATCTGTAATCACATTCTCATTCCCTTTGATGTAATGAACATCAAAATCATACTCACAAAGGAACTCCATCCACCTTCTCTGTCTAGTATTAAGGTTTGGTTGAGTGAAAATATACTGCAAGTTTGATGGTCAGAATGAATCTCAAAGCTATGACCTAGAAGGAAGTCTTGCCACCTCACTAAAGCATGAACCACTATAGAAATCTCTAGGTTGTGAGTAGGGTAATTAAGCTCATGAGTCTTCAAGTTCCTAGACTCGTAGGAGATAGGTCATCC
Source organism: Thuja plicata (assembly GCA_018584345.1). NCBI lineage: Eukaryota > Viridiplantae > Streptophyta > Pinopsida > Cupressales > Cupressaceae > Thuja > Thuja plicata. The sequence goes on from MU227701.1 coordinate 751,154, forward strand.
ATCCTGCATAAGGACTGGCCCTATACCATCCAATGATGCATATGTGCACACCACAAAGTTTGTTGAAGGGTCTGCCACTGCAAGTATCAGTGCACTCATGAGGACTCTCTTGAGCTCCTGAAAGGCTCTCTCACACTTCTCTATCCACTCATACTGCTTTCCCTTTCTCTGAAGGGAGGTGATGGGGTGTGCCAATCCAGAAAATCCCGCAATGAAGTGTTTGTAATATCCTGCTAACACCATAAAAATTCTAACCTCAGTGACACTGGCGGGTGTTGGCCAATCCATAATGGCTCAGATCTTTGATGGATCTACTAAGATACCATTTTCGTATATAACATGACCCAAATAATGTACCTCAGGTTGGAAGAACGCACACTTTGACAAGCTGCCAAACAACTGGTTCTCTCTCAACCTCTGCAAAACCTGCCTTAGGTGCTCCTCATGCTCCTTCTCATCACAAGAATAAATAAAAATATCATGTAGGAACATGACCACAACTTATCCAAGAAGGTACATAATACTCTATTCATCAAGCTCATGAATACTGTTGGAGCATTCGTGAGGCCAAATGGTACCATAGTGAACTTGTAGTGACCATACCTTGTACAAAATGAAGTCTTGTAGATATCACTCTCCACAATTCTCAACTGATGATAACCTGAATTTAGATCTATCTTTGATAATACTCGAGCACCCTTTAACTGATCAAAGAGATCATCACTCCTAGGAAGTGGGTATCAGTTCTTAATAGTTACATTGTTCAACTGACGATAATCAAGGCACAACCTAAGTGATCTATCCTTCTTCTGCATGAAGATCACCGGTGCACCCAAGGTGACACACTAGGTCAAATATGCCCTTTCTCCAAGAGCTCCTCCAGCCAAATCTTGAGCTTACTAAGCTCATGGGTAGTCATCCTATATGGTGCTCTTGATACTAGCTCGACTCCTGACACAAGGTCTATGTGAAAATCTACTGCTCTAGGTGGAGGCATACTAGGAAACTCTTAAGGAAATATGTCTCCAAACTCCTATAGGATAGGAAAATCATCAAGGGATGGCTCCCTCTCTGAATTCTCCTCTCTATCACTAATGGTGATAGAAAATAGTTGACATCCCTTTTGCATGCACCGCCTAAGATACATAGTGGAAATCATATGAAGAGATACGGGTATCTGAACTCTAGAGATCACTCTAGGAATACCATTCTCATCCACACACTCTACCCTCTTATGTCAAAAACCCATCTTGGCACTGTGGGCATAACGTCAATCCATGCCAAGGACAACATCATATGAACCTAGAGGGGTAATGCATAGATCATACATCATAGACATGTCTCTAATTTGAATCTGACAATTTTTTACCATGGAACTAACTGAAACCCTAGCTCTTAAGGCTAACTCTACCTCCCAATTGGCATCCAATATAATTTCCACTAGCCCACAATGCTCCACTACATTTTCCCTTTCTTTGACGGGAGGTGATGGGGTGTGCCAATCTGGAAAATCCCGCAATGAAGTGTTTGTAATATCCTGCTAACACCATAAAACTTCTCACCTTAGTGACACTGGTGGGTGTTGGCCAATCTATAATGTCTCATATCTTTGATGGATCTACTAAGATACCATTGTCGTATATAACATGATCCAAATAATGTACCTCAGGTTAGAAAAACGCACACTTTGACAAGCTGCCAAGCAACTGGTTCTCTCTCAACCTCTACAAAACCTGCCTCAGGTGCTCCTCATGCTCCTTCTCATCACAAGAATAAATCAAAATATCATCTAGAAACATGACCAAAAACTTATCCAAGAAGGTACAGAATACTCCATTCATTAAGCTCATGAATACCGTTGGAGCATTCGTGAGGCCAAATAGTACCACAGTGAACTCGTAGTGACCATACCTTGTATGAAATTAAGTCTTGTGGATCTCACTCTCCACAATTCTCAATTGATGATAACCTGACTTTAGATCTATCTTCGAGAATACTTGATCACCCTGTAACTGATCCAAGAGATCATCATTCCTAGGAAGTGGGTATCGGTTCTTAATAGTTACATTGTTCAACTGACGATAATCAATGCACAACCTAAGTGATCTATCCATCTTCTTCATGAATATCACCTATGCACCCAAGGAGACACACTAGTTCAAATATGCCCTTTCTCCAAGAGCTCCTCCAGATGAATCTTGAGCTCACTAAGCTCATGGGTAGTCATCTTATATGGTGCTCTTAATACTGGGTCGACTCCTGGAACAAGGTCTATGTGAAAATCTACTGCTCTAAGTGGAGGCATACCAAGGAGCTCTAAAGGAAATACATCTCCAAACTCCTATAGGATAGGAAAATCATCAAGGGATGGCTCCTTCTCTGAATTCTCCTCTCTATCACTAATGGTGATAGAAAATAGTTGATATCCCTTTTGCATGCACCGCCTAAGCTACATAGCAAAAATCATATGAAGAGATACGGGTCTCTGAACTCTGGAGATCACTCTAGGAATAACATGCTCATCCACACACTCTACCCTCTTCTGTCGACAATCCATCTTGGCACTATGGGCATAAAGCCAATCCATTCCAAGGACAACATCATATGAACCTAGAGGGGTAATGCATAGATCGTACATCGTGGACATGTCTCTAATATGATTCTAACAATTTTTTACCATGGAACTAACTGACACCCTAGCTCCTAAGTCTAATTCTACCTCCCAACTGACATCCTATCTAACTACCACTAGCCTGCAATGCTCCACTACATATGGAGATATAAAGGAGTCAGTAGCTCCAGAATCAAATAAAATAGTAATCATACTACCTTGTATCATACCTGGGGCCTCAATAATTGTAGCCTGATGCTCAACCTGGTGGTTATCAACCACTACAAAAACTATATGGGATCTACCCATGTCTCCAACTGTAGGCTTTGAGGTAGCCCCTCTCTAACCACTGACTAACTATCCCTGTGGGCACTCTCTCGCTATATGACCCATTCCACCGCAAGTGTAACATTGGTCTGAATCTGTACTTGATGTGTTCTATACTATTGTGGTCCACTGGTCCTACTGGAACCACTGTAACCACCCCTAGAATACTGTTGAGTCATAGTTGGTTGTGCCTGAGGGGTCAGTGTCCTCTGATCCTGTTTAGGACCCTAAGAATGCCATTATTTGGGCTTAAAGCCCTGATAACCTTGCGAAGGCCTCTGTCTAGAATCCTGCTAAGATCTTTGTTGCTGAGATTTTTGACCCTTAAAGGATCATGCTGAGTGATTCTATTTCCCCTTCCAAGGATTCTCTGCTGTTCTAACTTCTGGGAAGAGGGGTTTTGGTGCTGAGACTGATTCTGAGACTCCTATCTAGTACGGATATCCTTGGCTACAAGTGTCATCTCCACTGTCTCTCTGAATGTGGTAGGAAAGGCTGGGCATATTGTACCCTGAAGAGACATAGTAAGTCCCTTAATGAAATGATGGATACACATTTTCTCATCCTTCATGTAATCAACATATGGAAGGAGCTTGATAAATCAACCCTCATACTAGGTCACTGTGAGACCTCTCTATTGGAGACCATGGAACTCCTCTATCTGTCTCTATCTAAAATGTTAAGAGAGGTGTCTCTCTTGAAAATGGGCCACAAAAGAATCCCAAGTGAGTGTGTCAATACTCACTCCACCTATGGACTCCTCTTGCTCCCACCAAGTGGAGGATTTCTCCCATAGAAGATGGACTGCAAGTCATGTCTTTAGATTACTCACATAAGGGCACAATCCAAAGCATCACTATAAACTCTATAAGCTGGCCTTTGCTACTTACCCATCAGTTGATCCCCAAAACAAGGGTGGCTAGAGTTGCTATAACTCTCGGATATCATCTCCAACATCTCTATGGGGTCTCTCTATGACATGTATCTCAGGCTCAGGTGGTACTTCTATCTAATGAACCAACTCACCCTCATGATAACCATGACCCTCAACATGCCTGGGTGGGGGACTCCTACTCCTCTCTGTGCTAACTATTCTATCATCTTCTAGAATTTATGCTTCTCTTTCAAGAATATGTTGCTAAACTGGGTGGTAGTTTCTGCTGAATCACCCCAATCAGATTCTAGAGGACGTCCAAAATATCCTGGTTAGGGTTCTAAGGTGGTGGAGGTGGTCCATCCTCTTGTTCTTCCCCAACATGTGCAGCTCTATGACCCCTGCCTCGTCGGCCATCTCATGTGACGGCAGGCATCCTACATAATAATTTAAGTTTAAATGAGTTGAAATGTAATGGGTTTAGGTTCCTAGTGTCGAAACATGGCTTTGATACCAAAATGTCATTGCCCAAAACTAGGGAAAAAACACACAGACTTTTTTTTTTAAATGTACAAACAACTACGATGACACAACTACTACTGAAATCGTTGCGGAAAGGTTACAACATGGTGAAGTCAGTTTTGAGTTACAAGGTCTAGACATAGATTGAGTTTGGGTCACATCACGTGTGGATGTAGAGTCGACATTCCAACTCGTTACATGGGTTAGAGAACCTAAATTTACGTGCTACAGAATACTTGGGTCCGGATGATTAAAGTATAGTTTCATGTTTAACAAAGTGTGGCATCATGATCATAAATCATTTGTTATAACATAAGTTAAGTTAGGTTGATTTGATACTCTTATACTTACTTCATTTTACTAGATGATTCACATGGGTGCACTAAACTACAATATAGGTTGACCTAGAAATACTTAAATCCTTAATCTTAATTATAATATGATCCATTAGAACTAATACATATTAAACTTTCATCATTAAGCCTCTTACGACATTCAACGTATCTTTTAAATATGATCCTATATCACACCCAAGTTGACTAAATAAAACCCCTACAATAACCTGTCAAAATTTTTCTCATTTACAATTGAATTAGTTAACCCCATCCATGATATTATTATAATCCTTTAAACAAAACCCAATATAATTATTCTATCCACATTATGTTTCCTAACACATTTAAAAATAAAGTCCTCACAACACAATAATTTTATTCAATTATATTACGAAAAGATGCATTTAAATTTGTTAAAGAACTGTCATAATTTTACAATTAATTGATAACAATAATAATTAAATTAACTTATTTTATTTGAAAATAAAATTCTAAACTACATTTAATCACATATTATTTAAATAAATAATGATAATATATATCACATTTCCTACTATTCTTAAAAATACTTAATCCTACATATTAACATAACCCACTAATATAAAATTTATTTAAATTCTACTCTTTTAAAAACACATGAAACCACATTTCATTAATTATTATTAACTTTGAATAAACAACTAACTATGCAATTAATTGCAAACTAAAATCTATTAAACAATTCCTAAACTAACCTAACCCTACTACCCTACCCTATTTCCCTACCCACTTCCCATCTCATCAACCTCTCCCCTCCCATGATTCACGTGCCAAGTGGGGAGGAGGTGATGTGACAAGAAGACAAGGATGCATAAAATATTTCGAATGCCAAGGAGAGGGGAAAATGCAGATTTGAAATACTTTAAGTTTTGGGGCCCACAAAAATGTAATAATCCTAAAGTGCAAGGTAAGAAAGTAATATTTTTTTTGAAGAGGTGGGTAAACCATGACAAGCATGGTACGCAGCAAGGAAGAGGAGGGTTGTACGCATGGCAGGGAGCCTTGACAAGGTAGATGGCCCCATAACCAAGGAGGATGGCGGCCCGCTAGGACATCTCCCCAAAAATATGCATCGTAAGTTATCAATATTGATTTCTCCCTTTTTTTCAGACAAGGGCATGTCACTTTCTGCGCTCATAAAGGTAAGGGTAAAATGAGTGTGGGACCCACGAGGTGTCTCTTCACTGCATTAATTCATTAAACCATAAAGATGTATGTTAGTATTTTTGTCTTTCCCTATTAATTTTAATAATAGGGTTCACACTAACAAAAGTTATTAGGGCGGGTTTAGTATTCTAACCCCATACTTAGTAAGTGAATAAAATAAAGAATATTCTCTGTTTCAAATGGGAATTAAATTTATTTTTCATATATTTTCTAGAGAGCTATTTTGGCTCTCTCAAAATCTAAAGTTATATTTTTGTTTGCTCTTCCTCCTTGCAATTTTTTTTATTTTAAATTTTTGGAGTTAAATGTATGTATCATGTTTTTTTTTTTTTTAGCTTTCAATTAAGTGGATTGTTTATAAAGTATAGGTCATAGGTAGTTTATTATTTAGTGTTACAATTTGATTAATAATCCATTACTATCATGATTTTCTCAATAAGATTTGAGGATGCAATATTGAATTTAAGGTATAATGTTTTGATCACATTGTTATAAAAACCTAGATTTCAAAAAAGGAAATAGAGATTATTAAACTTGAAATTATGCAAGGCAATACATTTGAAGACAATTTGTGATTTGAAATCCAATAAATTTTGAACACATAACTTTATCATTTTCACAAATGACTAAATTTCCATTTACTATATTAGAGTCTACAACATCTGATCCATTCCATTTCAAAATTGATCTTCAACATGAAAGCACAATACAATAGGTGACGCTACAATAGAGAATTCTCCAACACAATGACATCAAGAACACCTTCCATGCTCCAAATCCAAAATGGCTACATCACAAGGTCCATTCAAAATCTACAAAATAAAATAGAAAACTAACCATGGAGAGCTCACCTCCCATCGAAGGTCTCAAGGAGACCGCCCCTGAGCTAGGAGAACTGGTAACCAATGGGTGACATCCACACCATTCACACAACACAAATGAAATAATAAACACCCATCCAAGGCTTGCACAATAGGATTCATCTTGGACCCATAATAAGGGGTGAAGGTGGACTTTCATGTAGGAGATTGTCAAATGAATACATACAATAACCATGCATTTTCAAGGCTAGAATCCACATACATTTTTTTTATACATTCTCCTCCTTATCTCCCCTAAGTCAAGATCAATAAAATTGACATGCAAGGGCCCATACACCTTGTATTTTTTCCTTTTTCTCTCCATGAGAAGAGACTCTACACATTCATGGAGTCCAACTAACCCCTTCCCCCATACTTGGACACTTCTTCCCTATCCAAGGGTGAGTAATGTCATTACACCCTTCAAAAAAATCCCTCATTCAAACAAAGATAAACACAATAAACATGAAATAAAACTCAAAATTGTATTCCCTTACATCACAACAACACAAAATACATTGATCATGCAAGAGAATGAAATACATACAAATCTATTTGCATAAAAAATAAAGAAACTTTCATTACAATGGTGGAGACCAACCTTCACAAGTGTTATGGTAAAATGATACTTGAGAAGAGCCCAATCTCTTTTTGCTTCCTTCAATCCAAAACCCTAATGTCTCTAAAAGTAGAGAGTGGGTGAACAACCTATAACTCTACAAAGGGCCTCTAAAAAGACCTCCAAATCCTACCCACCCACCAACATTAAATTTAGAATTGACCCTTAAGTCCTTTGGATGTCCTTTGTCCCTTATCATAAATGCAAGATTAGAAAGGAGTGTGGGTTTGGGTAAAAGGTCAAGACTCACTCCATTTTTGTAACATGTGAGAAATGGGTTATTAAGAGCATCACCAAGGCCATTAGGGGGTTCTATAAGTGCTAGAAATGTTCCTAACCCGTAACCCTATCACTAAGGTACTTGGATTTTGCTAAAAAAAATTCTTAGGACCACTTTTTGGTCTCTAGTGACTATAACAAAATTTAAACTTAAATAATCTAATTGGGTTACATTTCCAACCTTAGTAGATATGTCACTACATAAACACATAACAAGTGTCAAGTGACACTGTAAAATAACATAATACAACATTGACATGTCACTAATTACATAGTGAAAACACCTAATACATACATACAATTTACGGTCATGAATTAAAACAATTAACAATAAGGTTCAAATATCTTCAATAGATTCAACCTTGGCTTTACAGTTTGCATATATGGTTGGTTACTGATACTCCAATAATTTCCATGGTAATTTTCCTGCAAACTAAATTAAACATCAATAGCTCAATAAAATTACATGCATATATATAAATAAAATTGCATAATCAATTGACTGAACGTTCTACATTTCCATTTAATAATATTTTCTTATTTCTACACCTGATAACCATAACTGATTGCATAATCAAAATAAATAACATATTTTTCCTTTCAAATTTGAAATACTAAAATAATCATCATAATGCATGCATATACCGAAAATAGTTTGGTGGCTAACATAGGCCGAGTGGAAGGTGCTGACATGAATATTTTTTGGGCTCAAGGTGAAAAGCAGTGACATGGAAGATGAAGTAGAAAACCAAAATTCACCACAATGAAAGAGTAAATAAGGCGGGTTGATGAGTGGGACACCACGTGGTGAGATTCTGTGAAGCTGTGAAGAAGAAGCTTGAGGAGAGAGAAGGTCATGCGATTACGAGATGTTGCCACATGTCCTAACCATGATTTTATAGAGTGTGGTCTCCATCTTGTGAGGTAAGTCAAAAATTAGCAAATCAAGTCACCACCTGGAGAGGGCAGTTAGTCGCTACGTTGCGACACTTTATAGTGATTGGCAGTTAGAGGCCAAGAGCTGGCGAGTAAGTGCTCGGGAGGTCATGTTGGTTATGAGTTGTAACATAAAGTGGTGGAAATTTGGTCAGTAACGGTTGTCTCCAAGCTCATAGAAGTTAAAGGTATTCAGTTAGCAATTAAAGGTCACAACGGTTTGGGTGGTTAACAGTTTTAGGTCGTGAGCTCACGATTAACATCTTGTGGTCACTTATTGTGAGATCGTGAAAGCTTAAGGTGGCTAGCAATAAAAGTTAGAGGATTGGAAAGTGACTACCACATGGAAGATTTAAAGACAAGTTTCAAGTAGTCACTAGCTCTCTTGCTGTAATGACAATTTCTTTTAAAGTTGGAAAATTAGTGAGTACTTGCCATGTTGTAAAAAGTTTAAGGATGGAAGTTTATCTCCAGTTTTTTATAGTTAATAGATATAAAATAAAATGTTGGAGAGTTGGAGATGGGAATATTTGGGTGACCATAAAAACAAATAGATTGATTCTTTATATTCTCTCCATGTAAATGAGTCCATACTGAGGTTTTCAAACCAGAAGGTGTTCATTTAATGTATTTCCAAGATGCAATCTAGAAGCAACTTATTCAAATCAAACTGCATATTCAGTGATACATCAATGAAAGTGGTTGCAGAGAAGCATGGATCCTTATGGAATGGAATAATAATTACAAACTAATGCACTAAGTTGGTGCACTGCTATATTCCACCATCTATGCTGCATTTTTCCTATCTATGGTCTGCAATGTTGGAGTCTTTCAAAAGAAGAGATCAGGCATGTGAATTCCCCCATTGCCTCAAAGAATTGGTAAACCCATGAGAAAATACATGACATCCATCACTGGTATATGAATGGGGAATTATCCGACATTCACCTTATGGTGTGTTGTTACATTGTTTATATGTGCCAACCCACTCACACCAAGTTGCCTAAGGTATTTGGGACTTTTGGCATCTCATGCATGTGAGGAATGATTTGGTTGTTAACATGGGCCCAGTGGCAGGTCATGACATGGATATTTATGGGCCCAAGGTGACTGAGTAGTGACATGGAAGATGAAGTAGCAAACCAAAATGTGCCAGATAGGAGTAAATAAGGTGGGTCGATGAGTGAGCCTCCACGTGGTGATATTTCATGAAGTTGCGAAGAAGAAGCTTGAGGAGAGAGAAGGCCCATGAGATAGCGAGATACTGCCACTTGCCCCAAACAAGATGTTACAGGGTGTGGTCGATAGCTCGTGAGGTAAGTCGATGGTTATAAAATTATGCCACAAGCTGGAGAGGGCAGTTAGTTGTCAGGCCACGATGGTTTGTGGCGATTCACGGTTAGAGGCTGAGAGCTAGTGAGTAAGTACTCATGAGGTCACAATGGTTATGAGTTGTAACATAAAGTGTTGGTGAGTTGGCGAGTAAGGGTTCTCTCTAGCTTGCAGTAGATAAAGGCAGTTAGTAATAATGTTGGGAAGCTTGGGACGATGGTTCTTCGCCAGGTCATGATGATTTGGGCAGTTAACAGTCTTAGGTCATGAGCTGGCAACTAACAAATTATGATCACTTATCATGAGTTCATGAAGGCTTAAGGTGGTTAGAAATAACAATTAGAGAATTGGAAAGTGACTACCACATGGAAGATTTAAAGACAAGTTTCAAGTAATTGCTAGCTCTCGAGTTGTAATTATAGTTTTTTTTAAAGATCGATAATTAGCGAGTACTTGCCACGTTGCAAATAGTTTAAGGATGGAAGGTTATCTCTAGCTCATGATAGTTAATAGATATAAAAGAAAATGTTGGAGAGTTGGTGATGAGCAGTTTTGGGTTAACGATCACTAGCTCGCGGGAGGTAAAAGTCTTAACATTTATGGTTGGAGAGCTAGCAATGGGTGGCTTGATTGCCTTGCTCACCAGCTCGTGGGGGTTTTAAGCGTTGAAAATTTTGATTAGAGAAATGGTGAGAGGATGCCACGTGGTAGTCAAACATATTTAAAATCGTCTGTCCAGAAAAGATAAGATATTGGGTAAAAGAAATATGAAATAAATGTTCCATGTAGATATAATTTTCACTTGGAGGAAGAATGTGATAGATACAGGAAATAGTTTCAGATATTATCCAAAATGAAAAAGTGTTTCAGATTAAGGGGAGCATAATATTTATAGCTTAAAGATAGTTTGGACAAAAGGATGAAGATTGTTCTAACAGAGGAAATTTGGTTTTCAACAATGTGATGTGGCAAAATTAGCTAAGGAAGATAGCAAGGAGCAGTTCAGATTTGAGTTGGGTAGTTATTTCAGTTTTATGAGTTGGAAGGATGAGTGAAAAAAAATCAGTTTGGAAGAGGGATAGATGTTTTCAGTAGAGAAAACCTGGAGTTATCTTCCTCTTCTATATAATCTTCTTTATTTTTCCTTCTGAGGGTTCTGAAAGTTTTTCTATTCACTGTATGTATAGAGTGTGCTTAGTCTTTAGGTTACATATATAGGATGATTTTCATGTAAGAGTCTTATTTTTATGAGAAAAGTATCCCATAGTTTGGTGCAGGTATATAGAATTATCATTAAGTTGGTTCTTGTTTGAGAACTCTAGATTATGTAAATTGAATGCATCAAGGGTGTTTCCAGTTGTCATTTGTAGGTCTTCTGCAATGGAATTTTTTGTTCATTGATTTTGTTCAAGGAAGAGATTAAACTCTTTGTTCACATAATTGTAGTCTTGAGTTTTGTATACAAATTTATATGATTTTGAAATATCAAGGATATTCATAATTGTCTTAGCAGTTTTGTTGTTTATGAAATGTCTATTCCTGGGTCTCTTCCAAGGGAAGAGTTAAATGCTTTGAATGGATATTTGTAATATTGGATGCACAAGTAGATTCGTAAGAGGAACTAAATGCTAATTTAAATCAATTTTTTAATGTAAGGCATTAAAATTCATGTATCTGCTGATTTCTTTTGTTTATAAGGTTTCTGTTATGATGTTATGTTTGACTTTGTAACCCATGGTAAGACACTGATCCATTTGATGTTGGAATAATGATACATTTGGCATCAGTGAATGCACTTAGTGAAAACACTTATTCGGTTTTGAATGCTTACCGAGCTCATCACTCAGCCCACAGCCTATACCGAGCATTCAGTAAAGCTCACCGATCAAACAGTTCAAACCGAGCAGTAAGGCAGTCACCGAGCATATGAGAAAAATAACAGTTACCGAGCAGACGGTAGTCACCGAGTCACCAGAGGTTACCGAGTGACAATGTATCTACCGAGTCACCGTAGCTACCGAGTTCAAAGCTACACTTCGGGACTAGTATGGACTGAGCCTCTACTCTTACCGAGAGCATGACGATGCTGAGTACTGTAGTGGATGCCGAGTATCAGAAGTTCACCGAGTCAGCTTGAGGAACCGAGCTTCTACCGACTCAGTAATATTTTGTTCACCTATG
>MU227701.1:763745-774831 GCA_018584345.1 Thuja plicata
TGCAGTAGATTAGATGAATGAATGGCTAAAGAATATAAAAGTGCAGAAATGTTTTAAAGTTTTAAGTGTTACTGATTCACCCCTCCCCTCTCAGTAACTTGGTTAATCCTGAATATTTCCAACATTTGAGTGTTGAGCTACTTTAAGAAACAATTCAATTCAAGAAATCATTTTACTTCCATGTCATTAGGAGTTATTTATCTATTTATTTATTCTCAGTGAGATCCAAAGAAAAGTGGGATTATGTATTGGAATTGAAGAAATATGAACAATCATTTTCTGTAAATATGAGAATTATCCACAAAGTTGTAGGTCTGCAGAGTGTTTTTTTTTGGAGGTTTATTGTATGAGAAGATCTATAGAGGAGGTGCACTAGTCTGATTCTTTTGGAGTGTGAAGAGAAGAAGGCTTGTATGCCTTGTTAATGTTGGCTTTTATTGTCCCCAATTTGTAGATGATGCAAAATTTGTGAGTTAGGTGAAGATCCTTAAGTTTAATTACCACTTTCTCTTTTATAATCAAGGGTGGAAAGAAAAATTACCAACATAAATGGCAACTTTGATGGGGATGAGGTGTTAAAATTTATTAAAACCATCCTGCAAATTCTGGTATACCTAGTCAAAATGAATATTCAGTTGAGTTAGCCCATCCGAGTCACCAACATTAATGGCAACTCTGGTGGGACGAAGTTGTAAAGGTTGTGTTCAATATGTCCTAGAGTTTTTGGTACTTGTTAAATCAAGAACCAGTAAGAGTAAAGAATGTGTTGAGTGTAAAAGTTATGTTAGATTCATAAGTTTTCATCTTGGACAAGTTTATTGCAGCAAACCTGAATATTATGGATATGACTCATTTTTTGAAGAACCCAGAATGACAAAGCATTTCAAATGGATTCCAACAATTAAAAGTTTATTTCTCTATGAAAGAGATGGTGATTATGTACTAAAATGAACCTAATATTTGAAGAAGTGCTTTAGATTTATAATCAATAACAAAGTGAACAACAACTGCAAGTTTACTCTAGGTGTTATTTTATGTGAAAAATTGTTCCTTATCAAGTGAAGTGTGTCACTAAAGAAGGATTGATAATGTTATTCCTATATGCTTCTCTGCTGCAAATTTTTGTTGAAGTATCTTATGAGAAGTATTTTATATGTGACTACATAGTTGTTGAAAAGAACCTATTAAAAGTGCAAGTAAAGATGTATTATCAGAATAGTGGTTCCTATATGGATTCCAAAACATGTGTCAACGAATTCTAAAGTATGAGGAGATTAAAGGATGAATCAAAAATTTCATTATTAATGAGGTTTGAGATTGCTTGGAAAAATGTTCCTATTCCTTTTTAACCTCAAGAAACTGCATGTATTGGTTTTTTGGTGAATATTTATGAGCCTGGTTCAGTTAGTTGGCTTACATTCTTGAAACCAACAAGTATAGGTCAAGTTGTAGAATGGGTTGATATGGTTGAAAGTCTCAGATCTGAAAATGCACATTATGTTGAGACTAATGATGATGATAAAGAGAGTAATGGAAGTCAAAGTGATAGAGATGAATCTATGAGTGATGTTGTTTCTTATGATTATAAAAAATGATGCTTATTCTCAGTATGTAACAACAAATGTTTGTCATCAACAAGTAGAAAATGATAGTTCAAACATAAGTTGTTTTTATGATAATTAAAATGTGCATGACAATGAATTCACTGAGTTTTCAGATTTGGATCATAAGGATGGTAATGTTGTGAATCTTTATTTGGAAAATTCTTGTATTCAAGAGGAGGAAACAAACTAAGTTGTGAGTGAAAATAATGGTTCACTATGTTGTGAACAGATTTCAGATTTGTTGACCAAGAAATATCATAAGTATGCACATTTGTGCCTTTCTTACTTGAAGAGTGACAATGGTTGTTTTCTTGGTAGTCCCATATTTGATACCTATATCTTTGGTCCTTCTTCCACACTTAATAATCTTGGTTTACTAAGTTACAATGCATATAAAAATGGAAATGAACAATGTAATGGTGCCATATATGATGAATATGAGGATACATATGCTGATGTAAATTCAAATTTTAATCAATTTTGGACAGCAAATGATAGAGACGTTTGGTTTGATAATACAATGGGCCTCAAATCCTGATATGAAAAGTAATAAAGAGAAAATGAGGTATGTAGATGAATGCACTTGCCAACATATAGATTTGCTGTTACTAATGACAAATATTTATGGAAGGTTTTATTTTCATACATTAGAGGATAGCTTGCATGATGTACATCATTTTTCTGAGTGTTCTCTTCATAGCCCTGAACTTGATATGCAAGCCATTGATCAGGTTGAGCTAAATAATATCAGCTATATGGTAGAGTATGGGTTCTTTTTACAGCTGTGTTGTGATTGTGTAGACACTTGCATGGAGTTTGTAAATGATGAATATTTCATTTGGTTTGATTTTTTTTACCTAATGAATACATGTATATCCCACATGATAATCAATATTTTCAGTTTATGTCTGATTTCAAAATAAGTATTGATAGTGAATGTACTAATGATATCATGTGTAATGAATTAAGTGGGAGTGTCAGCATATCTGATCAGGCAGATGAAAATGATAATCTTAGCTTGGTTTAAGTATTTGGAGATGAAAATTTTGTTTACGATAAAGGTAAGCTAAGGTAGAAATTTATTGGTGGTCTTGGGCCATCAAACGTGACTTGATTTTTCAAATCATGACAGTGAGGGGGTAGATATAAGTTGACTCTAATTCCCAATGAAGAAATAAGGCATGTTAGTCTGCTCGCCAGAGATCTAGAATCTCATGTTAGTCTATGACTAACTGTCCCCAACAAGAGCCACTGTTGGTACTCTCAAATTTTGGAGAGTATCATGTTGAAAATTTTCCTAGGCCATGAACAAGTACCCTTGAAAGCCTATTTGGAGAAGCCTTCTTTGAGTACTGATAATTTGATGTCTGATGGGAATTATAAGAAACTAGCTTGGTGATATTCCCTACACCTATCATTTAGCCCAAGAATTTGTCTGTAAGCCCCTACAATCAAGTTTGACATG
The DNA here is from genome assembly GCA_018584345.1 of Thuja plicata. Lineage (NCBI taxonomy): Eukaryota > Viridiplantae > Streptophyta > Pinopsida > Cupressales > Cupressaceae > Thuja > Thuja plicata. Next base: position 766,815 of record MU227701.1, read on the forward strand.
TTTTTAATAGACCAAGTTTAATGGGGTTTGTATAAATTTGCATGTTGCAAATTTCCATAAAATTTTAATGGCCTAGTTTAGAGGCGTGGATATTACTCTCTGATTGATTTTCATGACCAAAGGGTCATTTCCCCATATTGAAATCATGAGAAATAGCCCCCAATTCAATTTTAAGATCTCGGTCAGCTTGTTTGACCAATTTGCTAAGCCTAATCCAAATGGATTTTATTTAGTTTTCTGTGTGTAGAAATAAAGTTTTCCGAGGGGCCAACTCTGTATGTCAATATTTTTTTCAGGTGACCGTCATAACAAATGGATTGATTCTTTATATTCTCTATATGTAAATGAGTCCATGCTGAGGTTTTCAGACCACAAGATGTTCATTTAATGTGTTTTCAAGATGCAATCCAAAAGCAACTTATTCAAGTCAAATTGCATATTCAATGATACATCAGTGAAAGTGGTTGCAGAGAAACATGGATCTTTTTGGAATGGCATGAGAATTCAAACTAATGTGCTAGGTCAGTGCACTACTAAATTCCACAATCTATACCACATTTTTCCTATCGATGGCCTACGATGTTGGAGTCTTTCAAAAGCAAAGATTATACATATGAATTGCCCCATTGCCTCAAAGAAATGGTAAACCTGCGAGAAAATATGTGGCATCCATCACTGGTATATGAATGGGTAATTATCCCACATTCAGCTTGTGGTGTGTTGTTACATTGTTTATATGTGCCAACCCACTCACACTAATTTGCCTAAGGCATTCGGGCATTTTGGCATCTCATGCACGCGAGGAATTATTCAGTGGTTAACATGGGCCCAGTGGTAGGTGATGACATGGATATTTTGTGGGCCTGAGGTGACTGAGTAGTGACATGGAAGATGAAGCAATGAACCAAAATGTGCCACATGGTAGGAGTAAATAAGGTAGGTCGATGAGTGGGCCTCCACGTGGCGAGATATTATGAACTCACGAAGAAGAAGCTTAAGGAGAGAGAAGGCTCGTGAGATTTGAGATGTTTCCATGTGCCCCAAAAAGGATGTTAAAAAGTGTGGTCACAATCTCATGACTTAATTCAATTGTTAGTAAATGAGGCCACGAGCTGGAGAGGGCATTTAGTCACCAGGTTGTGATGGTCTGTGGCGATTGACAGTTAGAGGCCGAGAGATGGTGAGTAAGTTCTCGCGAGGTCATGAAATTTATGAGTTATAACATAAAGTGTTAGAAAGTTGGTGAGTAAGGGTTTTCTCCATCTTGCAGTAGTTAGTGATGATGTTGGTGAGATCAAGACGATGGTTAGTCACCAGGACACAACAGTTTGGGCGGTTAATAGTTTTAGGTCGCAAGATGGCGACTAAAAGCTTGTGGTCACTTATCGGGAGGTCATGAATTATTAAGGTGGTCATTATTAATAGTTATTGAATTGGAAAGTGACCGCCACATGGAAGATTTAAAGACAAGTTTCAAGTAACCGCTAGCTCTTAGGTTGTAATGATAGTTTCTTTTTGTATAGTTGGAAAATGGAAGAACTTCCATTATAGACTAGTTTATCACTCTGAGTAAGTGGTTTTGGGTCATTTAAAGCACCTTGAATTGGTCTCTAACTTGGATATGGCTTTCCCCCCTATTTTGCCCCATTTCCCACTTTTCTCTGGCCTGTTTCTGGCATCCTAAACTGCCAACCTGAGACTTTTGACCTCAGGGTCAAAATCAACCTTTGTGGGTCAAGGTCAACATTGACCTTGACCTAGGTCATGGTTGATCTTGAACCTAACCTAGGTCAGAATTGACCTTGATTCTGACCCAGGGTCCAAATTTCATGTTTCCAGGGTTTTCAGATGTCGGGCTTCGGAAAGGTTTAATTCCCACTTTCGGGTCGGTTGTTTTGGTCTTCGGAGCAATGAATCTTGAAATTATATTTAATATAGGTCTACTTCTAGGGATATAGGTCTAACTAGAATTTAATTCTCCTATGTAGGCCTCTCTAGAAGATTGTGCCCTAGATTCATATATAAGGAAGCCTTCTCCTCTCATTTTCTCTAAGCAAGAACCATCTAAGACTTGAAAAAGAAAACTCTATGCATGATCTATTGAAGCAAGTATCTACACTCAAGCATCCAAGCATTCAAGCATCTTCAATCACTCAATTCATCAAGGAGATCCATTGGTAGCCATTGAAGGATTCAAGCTCTATGGAGCCCTCTTGTTGAAGATTTATCCATCCACATTCCTCCAAGCCTCTTCTTATTAGAAGATCCATTCAAGATTGGTGTTGAAGATCTACAAGAAATTGATTTGAGAAATCTTACATCTGACATTCTACATTCTACATCCATTTGGTGCATATGTACTTGTGGATCCACGAATTTAAATCCGCTACAAGGGTTTCTATACAAGCAAGGCGAATTTGTTCATTTACTTTGTTTTACTTATGCAATTTCAATTATACTTTGAGGTTAATTCCAAAACTAGGGTTTTACCGAGGAAAACCCCTCCCCCAACAAACAAACCATTTTTCTTATAGGGATAGGTCTGGAACAATGAATTGGAGTACAGATTTGGATACCCTTATAGGCAAACTATCAGGATCCAGAAACAAAAATTTTGTTAGAGATTTTGGGTCAAAATCGACATTCTATTCTGGGTCAGAATCAGAAATTGTGGGTCAAAGGTGGCATTCATTTTTGGGTCAAAATTGGAACTGAATCAAATTCAGAAAAGATTTCTAGGATTTCTTCATCTTTGCATTTCTATTCCAGATCCGGTTGTAGATTTTCCAGAAACTCAGTGTAGACACCCGAAAACAACATTCTTCATATCTGTAGTATTTTGAGGTTAGTACTTGTCTTCAATTCATGTCAATTAAATTTTTTAATCTTCCTAAATCTATCACACACACTCTTCTATAAAATAGAAGTTAGGGTTTTTCTCTTTATCCCTATCCTTAATAGGTTGATTCATTTATGCATTGATCCGTTCTTTAGGGTTAATCAATTTGGATCTTCCCTTTATGAAACTTGGGATTAAGAGGACAATAATATCTTCTTCACTATTCCTACAACACACATTAAATTTATAATCTTCCATATACATAACACAATATATAAACATGACCCACATTTTTATTCTTTACATTTTGGTGAACCTGCGATAGACAACTCTTTCTTTTTTGGTGTTAGATTTACATTTTTATGTTATATCTTGCATGCATATTAGATTAGCTTTCTTTTATGTTCTTTCATTTACATTTCAAAAATTAAAAATCAAAATCTTGTGTTTCCTAAGTTAGTTCATTTGCATTGCATTGGTGTATAAGCTTTACTACTTCTAGTCCTACTTATAGTATCCTGGTTAGAAGAAGTCGTATACTTATGGGTTTCTTTGATCATGAGTCTTCCTCTCCTTTCCTTAGGATCCCAGATGAAAATTTGACCACCCATGATTCCAATCCTTCTATGGATCAGAACTCTTCTCACTCATCTCATGATGAGGATGATTCTTTAAGAGTTCCTTCTGAACAAGTCCAAAAACTTTCAACCAAACTTGATAAAATGGGAAATTGGCTTATGCAAGAAAAACATAATCAAGATTCCATTGAAGCTATAGAGGCTCTTATGAAATTCCTTCATGATAGTGATCAAGGTGTTAATCTCTTGCGTGGTATCACTCATCTTGTGCATTTGAATTTTAAACCTTTAGCTCAAGAGGCTCAATATCTAGGATTCACTCCTCCTGTCACTAGTGGGGAACCTTCTTCCATTCCTTTACCTAAAATTCCTACTTACACTCCTCCTTTAATGACTACATCTCTTCCAATTTCATCTATTCATGTTAGTGTTCCATCGGTGTCTCTACCTACCTTATAGCCTTCTTACCATAGTGTTCCCTTTTACATATTCCAATCCTCTTCCAACTGTGGTTCCAAGTGTTCCACCGGTTGTGTCTTCCATTCTTGTCACTTCCTACACTTTTCCTAGCATTCCTAATATTTATATTCCACCTATTTCTTCTAATGATTCCACAATCATTAGTTTGGCTCAAATTGTGTCATCTTTACAACAAGAACTTGCATCCTTAACCCAATCTAGGTTTAGCATACCTACATGTGACATGGGTAGTCCTTTATCCTTAGACATTATTTGTGCTACTATCCCTCAGCAAGCCGATATGCCTCATCTTGAGAATTACAATGGTAAGGGAGACCCTGTTACTCATGTTAAAATATTTCAAATCCTTTATAGTGATTATGCTCATGACCATAGAATTTTAGCTAAGTTGTTTGCTAGAACTTTTCATGACAAGGCCTTGCAATGGTATTGTTCTTTACCTCCTTATTCTATTGATTCTTTTCCTAAACTTGCTAATACCTTTATCCAAAAATTTCAAAATAAAATTGGTCTGCAAGTTTCCTTAACTGATTTAATGCATTGTAACTATTCAGGCTTAGAATTGTCACCCTAAATCAGGCATTAAGGCTTCATGGCAATTCTATCTGACAATGGAAACTTCCTCTTGCTGTGGGTGAACTATGAATGAGGAAGAGTCTCTAGATTCTAGGTCAGCTCCTATTTAGTATGGGATATCACCTCCTGATTGAAAATTTAACTGAGAAAAGGGGAGAAAGAGTTAAAATTGAACTTGCATGAAAAACTAGAAAAGGTGATACACCGAGAAGATTTAGATCTTTTTAAAGCTTCAAACTGACATCCACTTACCATACCCTAGGGGATCTCTGCTCTATCATTCACTGCTCAATACATAGGTTAATTGGAAGGCCACAACTAGGGTTTAACCACAAGCAGTACTCTCAGCATTAACAACATGCATATTTTGCAAAAGGCTTATATTCTGCGATATAGAATAGGAATCAATGCAATTCACTAATCCATATTACAAAGGTATTACTCTTAGATGCAGAAAATTGAAAAGGAACTTTGAACAAATGATCACAATAAGATGTATGGAAAAAAGTGGGGCAACTATATTCTTCTCAAAAATCTGTATACAAGTTACATGTATAAATTCCCGAGTAATGGCAAGGAATAGTGAAATCCTCTTGCACAAAACCGAAATTACAAGCATGAATTTACAATGGAATACAAAAAAAATGAACAAACAGCTATAGGAATAATGAATTCACTAAAGCTCTTCTCTCCACCAATTTGACCCCCCCTAACATGAAGCAAAAACCTTCACTAAATAGCCAACATGGCTTATTTTCAAAAAACTTCCCTCCAAAAAGCCCTCCATAACTATAGGGTTTAATCAATTTCCCTAAAACAAAACCCTAAGTTTTAGCCCCCAAACTTTACATCAGAATATATCAATTACATCTTTATTCAATTTGAATACATGATATTTGAATCCTAAAAGTGTGACAACTCCACTTTTAATAAACCCGACCACCTAACTTCAAAAGGTTCAAAACCCTTGTCAACTCGGCATCATAACCCATCTTTGACTCTGCTGACACCACACTACTATGGTTGATGCTGTTGCGGTTTGTAATCAGCATGGTTTGTAGTCGACTTGACTACCATCAGTTGGAAGGGACAGTTTTATTATGTCGTGGCACAAAAAAGTACCAATGTGGCAATAAGGAGGGAATGTCGATGCACTGGGACTGCAACTGCATTTACTCCATCTGACAGTGGATTTCAAATGAGAGTAAAACACAATGCATTCCATTCATCAGTTTCATTTGCATCTTAGGGTTTTTGTTTAGTGGTGTCGCCATGTTTGAATCCAGAAACCATGATCTTGTGCAATGAACCTGCCTTTGTTTTATAGAGAAACTTCAGTTTTATGAGTTTTTGTAGGAAGAAAAGATGTAGCTTATGTTCGCCATAACACATGGTATCTCTATTTAACTTCTCTTCAATGCTGATGGAGTTCTTTGGTCTTCTTTTTTTCTTGATTTCTGGTTTCACAGTGAGTTGACTCCAGTCTGCTTGAAAGCTTGGAACACTTGATGATGAAGTGTTTTCAAAGCCATTACTAATGGCACCACAGATTCACTTGTAACTCAGGTTCGGGATTGATGTTTTACCACCATTTTGGGTTTTAAACCGCAGTGTATGAAGGAAGTTCTGGCAGTCTTTGTTTTGTGGCCACCACTGTAGATTTGGGATGTATCACCACTGCAGTCTTGGAATGGTCTCAAGCTATGGTTGATAAGTCAAGCCCATGAACTTCGGTTTTAAACTGGGGATGTCTCAACCACAGCTTCAGACTCATCCCCATTCGGTTGTGTGACATAGAACTGGGAAAAAAAGCACTGTGACCTCCACTATATGTCTTTTGAATACATCTCGACAGCAAACCGCCATGTGGGTTCTCTTCAGCATTTAAAAAAAAAATGTAGCTTATGACTGAAAGATGCAATGGATGCATTTAGTTTTAAATCTATGACATCTTTCAGTCATAAGCTTGACATTTTTTGTGCAAGTTGCTACAGTCATGACTGGGAATAGGAAGACACACACCACTTCGCACATATAGATAAGTTGGCTCCTTCTGTTGTTTATTTATTTCTGCTTACTGCATCAATATGATCTTTACTTAGTGTTCGATAAATGCTTGAAACTCTCTGCTTAATGTCGACTGTGGCTTTAACATTCATACAACTCTTCAACTAGTATATGTTTACTCTCGAGCCCATTGCTACAGTACTGCTTGTTTTCGAACCTCACTATCATTCCCACATGTTGTCATCCACATTATTTTAAAATACCCACATGGTTTTGCACTTGAAGTTGTCGGTTTAATGCTTGTCTCAAATTTGAAGTAAAACACGGGTTTTGTATTGTTTAAATGTTTTAACAAAAACATTATTCTTGTTGTCTTCAAATACAAATGTTTAGTAAGCACAACATATGCTTCCCTGTTTGATGACACTCCACTGTCTAAAAAAAAAACACACATAAGATATTTAAACTGCAACATTATGTTAAAAAACACTTTTAGTTTATAGTTTTGCTGATAATACTGAGCATCTCTTTAGAATGTAAGCACAAATATGTTGAATATGTTGTTGTCTTTGATGTAAAAATATACTGTTTTACTTTTGAAGTATACATGAGAAAGAATAAACCCATGGGGTTCGAGCACGGGCTCGTGACTCCCATGGGTTTTACTTCAAAATAGTAAACCCAATCTGCATATATAATTCTTATCAACATTACATGCCCTGTACTGTTATCATGAATGTACATCTTTTCAAAACATCAATATAAGATGTAAACTCTGCAAAAAGAAACTTTCTCGACAGTTTGTCTAAAACACATTATGCACTACAATATTTTAGAACTATTAAGCATGATCTCATTTGATGAAGCTCCTGGATATCCTATGATACGCTTTTCATCATGCTTGTTTTCTGTATGTGCACACCCATGCTAATTTGAGACTGTTAATCTCTGTCCTTACTTGCAGTTTTCACATCTTTTGTTTCATGCTTTTACTCTGTTAGATTCAGTTGTTTTAAAATGACTACAATGGCATCTTCTCATTTAATACAGTTTGTGCATAATCTTTATGCATGAGTTTTCAACTTTGATCTTCCAAGTGAACTTTTAACAAATGTTTTGAAGCAACATATATATAAAGAAGCAATTACTGTAACAACATTTTCCCACTATCCATTATTTGCATAAAGACAGTGAACTTTCAAAGTCTTTCAATTCTACATTTCTCCAGCTTCCTTTGTTCATGTACTTCTTGTAGCATCTTTGAAATTTCTTCATGTGTCTGCATCTTATCCTTCTTATGTATGTGAGCAGTAACCTTCTAAGATATCAACAATCCTTCTGCATATAATGGCTTATGTGAAGTTCAAGCACGGGCTCGTGACATCCACTGCATCATTTTCTTTTGTTTCCTGCATTCAGTTATACATACCTGTCCATTTGCACACAAAATACCAGTCAATTTATTAGGTCATAAAATCATATGCACCAATTAACATTTGTGAGTGAATGTATGCCAAGATGACATTCACTCATGAGT
>MU227701.1:782908-808093 GCA_018584345.1 Thuja plicata
TTCACTAAAGCTCTTCTCTCCACCAATTTGACCCCCCCTAACATGAAGCAAAAACCTTCACTAAATAGCCAACATGGCTTATTTTCAAAAAACTTCCCTCCAAAAAGCCCTCCATAACTATAGGGTTCAATCAATTTCCTTAAAACAAAACCCTAAGTTCTAGCCCCCAATCTTTACATCAGAATATATCAATTACATCTTTATTCAATTCGAATACATGATATTTGAATCCTAAAAGTGTGACAACTCCACTTTTAATAAATCTGACCACCTAACTTCAAAAGGTTCAAAACCCTTGTCAACTCGGCATCATAACCCATCTTTGACTCTGCTGACACCACACTACTGTGGTTGATGTTGCTACGGTTTGTAATCAGCACGGTTTGTAGTCGACTTGACTACCATCAGTTGGAAGGGACAGTTTTATTATGTCGTGGCACAAAAAAGTACCAATGTGGCAATAAGGAGGGAATGTCGATGCACTGGGACTGCAACTGTATTTACTCCATCTGACAGTGGGTTTCAAATGAGAGTAAAACACAATGCATTCCATTCATCAGTTTCATTTTCATCTTAGGGTTTTTGTTTTGTGGTGCCACCATGTTTGAATCCAGAAACCATGATCTTCTGCAATGAACCCACCTCTGTTCTGTAGAGATACTTCAGTTTTATGAGTTTTTGTAGGAAGAAAAGATGTAGCTTATGTTCGCCATAACACATGGTATCTCTATTTAACTTCTCTTCAATGCTAATGGAGTTCTTCGATCTTCTTTTTTGCTTGATTTCGGGTTTCACAGTGGGTTGACTCCAATCTGCTTGAAAGCTTGTAACACTTGATGATGAAGTGTTTTTGAAGCCATTACTAATGACACTGTAGATTCACTTGTAACTTGAGTTCTATATTGATGTTTTACCACCATTTTGTGTTTTAAACCGCAGTGTATGAAGGAAGTTCTCGCAGTCTTTGTTTGCGGCCACCACTATAGATTCGGGATGTATCACCACTGTAGTCTTGGAATGGTCTCAAGCTATGGTTGAGAAGTTGAGCCCATGAACTTCAGTTTTAAACTGGGGATGTCTCAGCCACAGCTTCAGACTCATCCCCATTCAGTTGTGTGACATAGAACTGGGAAAAAAAACACCGCGGCCTCCACTGTATGTCTTTTGAATACATCTCGACAACAAACTGCCATGTGGGTTCTCTTCAGCATTTAAAAAAAAATGTATCTTATGACTGAAAGATGTAGTGGATGCATTTAGTTTTAACTCTATGACATCTTTCAGTCATAAGCTTGACATTTTTTGTGCAAGTTGCTACAATCATGACTGGGAACAGGAAGACACACACCACTTCGCACATACAAATAAGTTGGCTCCTTCTGTTGTTTATTTATTTCTGCTTACTGCATGAATATGATCTTTACTTAGTGTTCGATAAATGCTTGGAACTCTCTACTTTATGTCGGTTGTGGCTTTAAACATTCATACAACTCTTGAACTAGTATATGTTTACTCTCGAGCCCATTACTGCAGTACTGCTTGTTGTCAAACCTCACTGTCATTCCCACATGCTGTCATCCACATTATTTTAAAATACCCACATGGTTTTGCACTTGAAGTTGTCAGTTTAATTCTTGTCTCAACTTTGAAGTAAAACACGAATTTTGTATTGTTTAAATGTTTTAACAAAAACATCAATCTTGTTGCCTTCAAATACAAAAAATTAGTAAGCACAACATATGCTTCCCTATTTGATGACACTCCACTCTCTAAAAAAAAACACACATAAGATATTTAAACTACAACATTATGTTAAAAAACACTTTTAGTTTATAGTTTTGCTGATAATACTGAGCATCTCTTTAGAATGTAAGCACAAATATGTTGAATATGCTGTTGTCTTTGATGTAAAAATATATTGTTTTACTTTTGAAGTATACATGAGAAAGAATAAACCCATGGGGTTCGAGCACAGGCTCGTGACTCCCATGGGTTTTACTTCAAAATAGTAAACCCAATCTACATATATAATTCTTATAAACATTACATGCCCTGTACTGTTATCATGAATGTACATCTTTTCAAAACATCAATATGAGATGTAAACTCTGCAAATATAAACTTTCTCGATGGTTTGTTTAAAACACATTATGCACTGCAATATTTCAGAACTATTAAGCATGATCTCATTTGATGAAGTTCTTGGATATCCTATGATACTCTTTTCATCATGCTTGTTTTCTGTATGTGCACACCCATGCTGATTTGAGACTATTAATCTCTGTCCTTACTTGCAGTTTTCACATCTTTTGTTTCATACTTTTACTCTGTTAGATTCAGTTGTTTTAAAATCACTACAATGGCATCTTCTTATTTAATAAAGTTTGTGCATAATCTTTATGCATGAGTTTTCATCTTTGATCTTCCAAATGAACTTTTAATAGATGTTTTGAAGCAACATATATATAAAGAAGCACTTATTGTAACAACATTTTCCCACTCTCCATTATTTGCATAAAGACAATGAACTTTCAAAGTCTTTCAATTCTGCATTTCTCCAGCTTCCTTTGTTCATGTACTTCCTTTAGCATCTTTGGAATTTCTTCATGTGTCTGCATCTTATCCTTCTTATGTATGTGAGAAGTAACCTTCTGAGATATCAACAATCTTTTTGCATATAATGGCTTATGTGAAGTTCGAGCACGGGTTCGTGACATCCACTGCATCATTTTCTTTTGTTTCGTGCATTCAGTTATACATACCTGTCCATTTGCACACAAAATACCAGTCAATTTATTAGGTCATAAAATCATATGCACCAATTAACATTTGTGAGTGAATGTATGCCAAGATGACATTCACTCATGAGTGTTGGTTGGTTTGTATCATTTGTTGAACTAATAGGTTGATCTAATCATGAAAAAGGTTTCTCATATGGTAATACTAAGTCCCTTTCATTCAGATATCTGATTATATAGAGAAGAATATTATATATCAAAGTGATCATACATAGAAAAAGGTTTCATGTTTGGAACAAGTCCCTTTAATACTATTCTTTAGATACTATGGATGAATGTTTTCACATTACATTGATTTCATCACATTGATATGCAGTTTTCAGACTGATTGATTGTATGTTGTTTATGTTCCATGTATTTCTTAGATCCAACTGGATCTAACACCCCATTTTCTCTTATGATGCAGGTAAACCCTAAAAAACCTATATGTAGATGAAGATGGACTATGAAGACCTAGGACCTGATATGCAACCAGCAATGGAGACCTAATATGCAAGCATCAAGAAACCAACCACAAGGCAATGCATGGGACCTCTACTCCATACTTTCAATTATGCCTTCTATTCTGCAATGTACTATTGTTTTGACATGAAAAGAAAGATGAAATAACACTTGTATAATACATTCAACTTGAATGCACAATGTAATTGATCAAAATTTTAATTTAGAAATTCTGGAATGTGATCAACTCTTAGAGTACAAAATGAAAATTTTCTGAAAATGAATGTAATTACAAAAATGTTGATTAATAATACCTGAAGGATAATATTAATGGGACTCCTCTAAAAAATGCAATCTCTTCCTATTTATGATTACTTTGATGCATGTTGAAAATTAGGATAACAGTAAACAAAACACCAAGGAAAAATTGACTAATTTTATTGGTAGATTTAAGCATTTGTATGCTCAGATTTCTTATCCTATTCCTGATATTGATAATCAGCATATGTTTATTTCAAATTTACAAAAGGATATTAGAGATAAGATTCTGCTTACTGAATTTACCTCTTTTCAAGAACTTTGTGCAACACTTCATCATTATCAATTACAAGTGAGTAAATTTGAGCAAAACACTCCAATGGCTCCTATTCCAGTTGATAAGAGTGATGCCACTCCTAATCCTAATAATTTTTAGAAACCTAAAAACTATGTTAAGATAAATAAACACACGAATGTTGTCGCTGATCAAGTTATTGTTGCATCCAACAATGTCACTTCTGCATCCACTCCTTTCCGTATGAACCATATGTTTACTCCTCTCTCTGAATCTTTACATTCTATTATGAGTAGGTTGTTAAGTGCTAATATGATTACCTTCCTCCTATTCAACCTCTTCTCCCTACCACGATGGCATCAAAATCCTTTGATCCTAAAGATTTTTGTCAATACCATCGACAGAATGGCCATGATATTGAAAAATGTTATTCTCTAAAGAATAAGGTTCAAGACTTAATTGATTCTAATGCTTTATCCATTGATAATTTTGATGGTAGTGGGAAAAAATTTGTCTCTCCTCCTAATCAAAACCTTCAAATCTATACAAATCCTTTACCTACAAATGATACTAATACCATCGCTCAACCATCTTCTGTGGATATTGTTTACGATTCAAAGATGGATGATCTCAATCATATTGTTAATCATGTGGAGAGAGTCATTTCATCTCAACCTACTATTCAATATCCTTCGCCTCCACTTAAACTTCAATTTCCACCTAAACCTCATAAACAAACTAAGGATAAATGAGCTAGGGAACTCTCAATTACCTTTGATGATCAATGAGCTAGGGAACTCTCAATTACCTTTGATGATAAATGAGCTAGGGAACTCTCAATGAGTTGTAGATACTACCTTCATTTTCATTCCTACTTCTGATCAATTTCAAGTCAAATTTGGTTTGCCTTGGTTAACTGCCATGCATGTTGTTGCTTCTCCTATTCATAAGTGTATTAATTTTGTTCATAATGGAGAAGTGAAAATGATTAATCATAGTTTGTATCAACCTTCTAGGCCTAGAGATTGTGCTACTTTTTTTTTCTTTTGGCCTTCATTACCTAATTCATGTCCTCCTTGCCCTAATAACCTTTTTCATTCATATAAAGCCTATAAACATTGCAAGATTGTCAAGTTAATCATGCCTCAGATAGATCTTAACCGTGGTCTTTTTCCCACTCCTTTTATACCTCCTTTATCCATTACTGCTAGCTCTATTAATCAACCTCCCAGTGTCACTTCTCAGCCTACTGAGAATCCTCCTATAGAACCTGTGAAGGAACTAGTTTTCATTCTTCCTAGTTCTCAACATGTGTCAAAAAAATTGAAATGTAACAAATCTGATAATGAACGTCGTAAGAAGCATAGGGCTAATTCTAGGGCATGTGCATCTGTTCTTCAAAATTCTTTATGTTCTTTTGACTAACCTATTCCTGATGTGTTGGAGGAAGTTAATGCTCATAATGATGTTAAGATGAATGATTATGATGATTCTATTCACATCTTAGATCCTATTTTAATTAATCTTGGTGAGGAAGATACTCTTGATGATCCTATTTATCCTAGTGATGAATATGATACCATTGATCTTGATACTGATTTACCTCAATGATTTCAACTCAATTGATAATTACACCTAGTATCGAACATCACAATTATCAAGAGGATCCTTGTTTGGAACCGGCTATTATTCCTACTGTATTGGATATAGTCCCTCTTGCGAGTTTCCCACCTTCCCTAAATGATATAAACTGAGATAGGAAGAGTAGGCAATGTGCTTGATTGGCTTATCCTTCATGGTAGCCCTTTTTGTGTTTGCTTGTTGTATTGTGCTTCTCCTGTTATGTGTTTTCTAAATGTTTGTTATATTCTTTTATACAACGCTTGTTACTTTGTTGGTGCAAGGTGATAAAGGAATCAAGCTTGTTGTATAATTATTATATATGTGTCTTTACTCTTCTATATGTTGTTTTCATGTTATGTTGTACTTGTGCTATTGTTCATAAATGTTTTCCTTGTGTAGTCCGCTTGGATCTGCAACATGTAGCACTGATTCTTTTTGGTCTCCATGTTGTGGTCCGAAAAGACTCTTCTTTGTAACTCTTGATTTTTATTTCCTCCATTGTGATTGTAGTTCTACTTTCTTTGGTGAATGATATCAATTCATTTTCAATAATATCATATCTATATATACATATTATCTTATGATCATACTGACCCCACAGTAGGTAGATCACTTTTGTGTTATTTGTATGTTTATGTGGTATTTCCCTTTAGTTGTCCTTGTTAGGGGGCATCTCGTAGTGGAAATGTAATCAATAGAGTTTTTTATGTTTCTATTAAAACCATTGCTCCTGTTAAAGTGTTAGCAATGACTTTAATGTGCGGGCATATGCTCTACTCACTTTTTGCACATGCACACTTTCAAAATATTTTCAAACTTAACTTTTTCCCTTTATGGATTAAAGACTAATCCTTAAAGCATGGATTTTTACCTTATAGGATCTCTTGATCCCTCTAGTTTAAATTTATATGGATCTCATGATCCCTCTAGTTTCAATTTACAATGTTTTGATCCCTTAAGGTCATAAGGTGTCCTTAAGATTGGATCTCCCTGATGGGTTGAATAGTGAGTAGCCACATTCACTAGGTGGTTCGAATCCATATTTCCAATTGCACTATTTCCTTATGTGGTTCAAAATGGGACATAAGTTCTCATTGGGCAAGGTAATCACACCCTTTCTCTTTTTCCCTTTAACTAGTGATATCTCCCTTATCGTGATCTTAGGGTTTATAAAGACTTAAGTCCCTAGGGGCTTGAGGATTCCTTTGTCCCTTTTGATTTCAATAAGATTATATTTTCTTCATGATCTCCTTTACCAAGAGTTTGCATTGAGTCCATACTCTTGCTAAAGTGGGGGCTAAATGTATAGTCAGAAAATGGAAGCACTTCCATTGTAGACTAGTTTATCCCTCTGAGTAAGTTGTTTGGGTTCATGTCAAGCGTCTTGAATGGGTCTCCAACTTGGATCTAGATTTCCCCCCTGTTCTGCCCCATTTCCCACTTTTCTCCAGCCTATTTTTGGCATCCTAAACTACAAACCTGAGAATTTCTACCTCAGGGTCAAAATCGGCCTTTCTAGGTCAAGGTCAACCTCAACCTTGACCTAGATCAAGGTCAACCTTGACCTAGATCAAGGTCAACCTTGACCTTGACCTAGGTCAGAATCGACCTCGATTCTGACCCAGGGTCCAGATTTCATGTTTTCCTAGGGTTTCCAGATGTTGGTCTTCGAAAAGGCTTAATTCCCGCTTCTGGGTCAGCTGTTTTGGTCTTCTGAGCAACGAATCTTGAAATTATATTTAATATAGTTCTACTTCTAGGGATATAGGTCTAACTGGAATTTAATTCTCCTATGTAGGCCTCTCTAGAAGATTGTGCCCTAGATTCATAAATAAGGAAGCCTTATCCTCTCATTTTATCTAAGAAAGAACTATATAAGCCTTGAAAAAGACAACTCTATGCATGATCTATTAAAGCAAGCATCTGCACTCAAGCATCCAAGCATTCAAGCATCTTCAAGGACTCAATTCATCAAGGAGATCCATTGGCAGCCATTGAAGGATTCAAGCTCTATGGAGCCCTCTTGTTGAAGATTTCTCCATCCACATTCCTCCAAGCCTCTTCCTATTCCAAGATCCATTCAAGATTGGTGTTGAAGATCTACAAGAAATTAATTTGACACATCCTACATCCGACATTCTACATTCTACATCCATTTGGTGCATACATACTTATGGATCCACGGATTTGAATTTGCCACAAGGGTTTCTATACAAGCAAAGTGAATTTGTTCATTTACTTTGTTTTACTTATGAAATTTTAATTATACTTTGAGGTTAATTCCAAAACTAGGATTTGACCAAGTTAAACCTCTCCCCCAACAAAAAAACCATTTTTCTTGTAGGGATAGGTTCGGAACAATGAATTGGAGTGCAGATTCGGATACCCTTTTCGAAAAACTATCAGGATTTAGAAATAGATTTTCTATCATATATTTTGGGTCAGAATTGACATTCTGTTCTTGGTCAGAATCAAAGATTCTGGGTCAAAATCAAAAAATTGTGAGTCAAAGGTGACATTCATTTTTGGGTCAAAATCGGAACTAAGTCAGATTCGGAAAAGATTTCTGGGTTTTCTTTGTCTCTGCATTTCTCTTCCAGATCCGGTTGCAGATTTTCCAGAAACTCAGTGTAGACACCCGAAAATAGCATTCTTCATATCTGTAGCATTTTGAGGTTATTACTTGTCTTCAATTCATGTCAATTAAAGTTTTTAATCTTCCTAAATCTATCTCACACTCTCTTCTATAAAATAGAAGTTAGGGTTTTTCTCTTTATCACTATCCTTAATAGGTTGATTCATTTATGCATTGATCCTTTCTTTAGGGTTAATCAATTTGGATCTTCCCTTTATGAAACTTGTGATTAAGAGGACAATCTTATATTATTCACTATTCCTACAACACACATTAAATTTACAATATTCCATATATATAACACAATATATAAACACGATCCATATTTTAATTGTTTACACTTTTAAAGTTGGAGAATTAGCGAGTACTTGCCACGTTGCAAAAATTTTAAGGATGAAAGGTTGTCTTTAGCTCACGATGGTTAATAGATATAAAAGAAAATGTTGGAGAGTTGGCAATGAGAATTTTTGGGTTAACGGTCACTAGCTCACGGGAGGTAAGATTCTTAACATTTTTAGTTGGAGAGCTAGCGGTGGGTATTTTGATTGCTTTTCTTGCGAGCTTGTGAGGGTTTGAATCCTTAACAGTTTTGATTAGATAAATGGTGAGAGGATTCCACGTCAAACTCAAATAGAGTTGAATTGTTATGTGCCAAAAAGATAACATATAAGATAATCCTCAGCTATGGGTGCTTGTGGAAGTGACTGATCATCTTTTTCTGCAGAGCCCGCAACTATGGAGGAATAAACATGTTTTGAGGAGTAGTATTCTAGATTTTTTGGTGTGATAAATATATAGGTATCGGTCCTAATAGTTTGGTTTTTGTATGAGACAATGATTGTATGCTTCAGAACAACACAACCAAGAAGAGATGTCTCAATTTTTTAATGTGTCTTCATAAGGTTTTTTTATCGAAAGGGCTTCAGATAATTTAGGGATTGTGTAATTTAATATGATATATCATCGTAATTTGGGGCTTTTATAATGTAATATGATATATCATAGTAATCCCCAATAGAAGGCATGCTAGAAAATTAAAATTCATGCTTAGCATCATAAATGAAATATTGGTGGAACTATTAAGCATGTAAGGTAGGTATTACTGGCTCTAGTGTCAATTATAGTTATCTTTGTAATTGTTGGATGACACAATTTGTTATATTTGTATTTGAGCTAGGATATTGGGTTTTCTTTCTGGTTTTGTTATGGGTCCCCAACACACACCCCATTTTTTTTTATCCTCTGACCATGGGGGGCCCCCTTCTTTGTTTCTTTTTGGTCTACCCCTCCCCCTATTCCTTGAACTGAGTTTTGGAGGGGCCTATTGAGGGAGCAAAGGTGATTTTTGGCCCTTTCACACTTTTGACATTTCGAAGGACCTCAGGTCCTCTGAAACACCGAAAAGGCTGAAGGGTCAATCCCACACCTTTCAGTGTTTTGGTCTCTCAAATACCAAAAAGTGAGAAGGTCCAAGCCCGCACCTTTCGGTGTTTCAGCCTCTGAAACACCGAAAAGGGAGGAGGCCACCCAACTTCGACGTTTTGGCCTCCAAAACCCCAAAGTCGGGTGATGCCATGCCGTAGGCTATATAAGTGGCCCGAGTAACTTTGTTCCTCACTTGTGTTTTTTCTTGTCTGCATTTTTTGAGAGCTCTTCATGCGCGCTCTGTTCTTATTCCTCGTCATTTTTTGTTGGTTGCCCCTTTTTACACCCAACAACTTTCTTGTATGTCCCCTTTCTTCGTGCCTTGTAGGCAGGGCCTTGTCATTTTTCTCACCCCTTTCATTTCGGTTTTGTTTTTTTGGGTCAGTTTAGGTATTATCTTCGGCATAGTTAGATTGTGCTCCCTCCTAGGTAGTTAGATCGTGCTCCCTCCTAGGTCCCTAGGGTTCGCACCCTTGAACCTTTGGTTGGGTCGCTCTCCCTTGTTTTGGTCTTTTTCTTTGCATTTTTAGGTTAGGTTTTTTTTGTGTCGCGACCTAGTCATGGGTTTACGGCCTCTGAAAGGTCAAAAACAACCCCCTCACTGGAGTTTTTCACCAAGTGTAGTTTCACACTTTGGGCACTTTTGGTGTTTCACACAATCCAGACACCTCCAAAAATGCTGAAATGCCAAAACACCCAAAAACAAGGTCACCCCTCTCGGAGGTTTTGATCTTTCAGGCACTAAAACCTACTTCATACTTTCACACACCGAGAGGCCGAAAGCACTTCATCATCCCCCTGAGTCTTTTCAAGATTTTGGGCTTTCGCACCCCAAAATTTATGCACACTTTTCACACTCTGCAAGTCCAAAAAAATTTCTTCTCCATTACCTCATCCTTCAAATTTTGGCCTTTCACACCTCGACCTTGTCTTCGGAGTCCAAAAGTCCAAAAAGAGCTAAATTTTCATTTCTGGCTACTTAAGAGCCATCTGCTTCTGGTTTTCTTAGTTAGAAGTTTTGTTTCTTTCCTATTTTAGTAGTTTATTCAATAAAGATACTAATATTTGCATGTTTCTTTGCAGGAATTCCTAAGAAGTAGACAACATCACCAATGAAGTACATGTTCAAGGGATATCACCCTCCATCAAAGATCGAGAATAAACATGTAGAGATCACCAATACAAACATCAAGAATGTAGACTAGAATGAATTCCTAGTAAGGTTTTCCCAACTAGTAGGGAGAACTTAAGATTACACCTCCTTGGTCTTATCGAGCCTGGTTAATGCAGTAAGACACCCGGTGGCGGTCATGTCCTCTGAGCTCATCATGACATTGGCCACCCACTACACACCAGATGAAAGGGTGGTCAAGACATAGAAGGATAGATAGTCCTTGACTTGAGGCTAGACAACATTGAAGAGGTCTTCCATCTTCAAAAATTCATGGATAAATTCTATGACTTCTCCATAGAGAAGGGGTTGAGATGGTTTAGGAACAAGACACAAGATGCCTATGAAATTGCCAATCGAGAATACCTCCTACAGCCTCTCCCAAAGAACAAGCTAGAAAAAATAGACATAAGAAGGGGATACTTAAGGGATGACATCCAAGTTGCAGTCACATTGATAAGTTGAGTGTATGGACTACCTCAGTCCATCCAAATAGAGAACTGGATGATCTTATTGATAGAGAAGATAAGTAATTGCAAGGCCAAATTTGATTGGGCCACCATCTTAAGTGATAAACTGGATGAACAATTGATCATGGTAAAGTATGACCCAAAGTCCTAGATGACCTCATACATAGTGTACCTATTGGCTGCATGAGCAGACTATATGGGGCTTACAAAATGGGGATCCTTTGGTGAACCAAATGCAGGACCTTTCACTGTATATCCACAAATGGTGAGAAGAACAGGTATGCCTAAAAATAGCCTAGATTACAGAATAGTAAATGACACCTTCATCTTCACATCCATTAGATCCATAGAGGGTGAATACACAAAGATACTATCAGAAGAGGTTGCTACCAAAATAAAATCCATAGGGGTATACTACATATAGTTGATAACCTTCACATACATCAGAGTGGCAGGATCTTCCCTGTACCCCAAGAAACTTCCCAGGTACCTACCTGATTGGGTAATCATCCTAGAAATGGCTAGGCAGCTTGCAGATGCATCTGAACATATCAAGCATAAGAATAAGCATTGTTGGGACTTCCCCATTTCTGTAGGCCCCTACACTCTCCAAGACATGAATATTTGTAATTCATTGGCCTTTGAGTGGGATGAGTGCCCACTCCAACTATATAAAAACATCCAGGCCTGATTCGACCCCATAGGCACATACAACCATATCATTGGCAAGTTCTACATCCATGCGCCACATGTTGAAGATCATTGGATGAATTATGTGGATGACCATGAAGTAAGGATCAGGGATTGTTCCAAGATGTCCCTCACATTAGCACAAGCAACCTTAGAGGTCAATATTTCCCCAAGGTTTGGGACAAAGATTTAGATAATGTGCTAGATCTAATCTATACTATTGATAAAATATACAATAGGCCTATCTTGAATGCAAAGATAGATAAGGAAGAAAATGACAGCATTGGATTCAAGGAAAGGCATGTGGTCAAAACAACTAAGGCATGGATCGACATGCCTTATCAAATGGATCCTATTCCCATGACGGCACTAATGGATCAACCCAAGAAGGTGGATAAGAAATGTGGAGAGAGTCCCACAGTGCCCAAGTTCAAGAAGGCCCCGCCTCAAAAGCTAGGAACAGTATATGGGCGCAAACATGTAGTGGAATATGGTTCCAATCCTAGGCACAAGTCCCCAAAGACCAGGATGATAGGGAAAATAGATCCTCCTATCAGATCATCATAGGAATCCCAAGGAGAAGGCCCTTCCACCTCTAATCCATCTCCTCCTACCATTGGAGAAGGGAAGAAGACTTATAAAAGAAAGAGAGCTTCTGCCTCTCCTCGATTGGAAACATTACAAGAAGAACCAGAACTAGAGGATGTGCCCCTAGTAAAAAGGAAAAGATCTCAGGAAGCCTCTCTAAGGAAAAAGGAGATCACAAAGAAGCAAATAGAGGTTGCAAAGGAGCATGAAAATCCTTTGGATACCCTAGCCTAAGATGAGTTCCTCATGTTCAATTTTGAAGGCTTAGATTGTTTTGTAGATCTGGGACAGGATGCACTGACTCCACAAAAACAATTAACATAGGGGAACAGGCCTCCATCCATCCTTAGGTGATCTTTACTCCACCTTCATCATAATTCACAAACCCCACACTAAACGTGCCTCTCACAGGAGTGGATTCCAACACTAGCCAAAGGGTAGAAACTCAAGATGCTAGCACTGCCCAGAACATAAAAGGGGATAATACTGTGGGAGAAAGTTCAACACCAACTCCACTACCATACATTCCAACTCCACCAATCTCTATCCCATCTCCCATTCTGACTCCACCACCTTCTCTCCCTACTCCCACACCAACTCCACATCCTTCTATTTCTACTCCACCACCTACAATGCAAACACAAACTCCACCACCATCTGTTACTTTTCCTTCCTCTATCTTAACTCCCCAAGTATCGGTAAGCACAGAAGCTATAACTCCCCTCAAAACCACACTAGAAGCCATGAAAGGTCTTGATGCAAAAATATCAATAAGGTCTTCCAGGGATGAAGGCAGAGATAAAGGTGAACATGATGCTACAAGGGAAGAAGAGAAGGAAGAGGAGGAAAAAAGAGAGGAAGAAAGTAGGGAAGAAGGTGAACATGAAGAAGAATCAGATAAAGAGGAGGGGGTTACATGAGAAAAGATGAGGAAACCATCAAGTCCCTGACAGAGAAGAATGAGGCTCTCAAGAAATTTATCCATAAGATGGTGGGTACCAATGACACAAGTTGTCTAGAGGCCTCATTATAGGTCGTACTAGAGATGAAAGCTACTCCAGATTTGCCAACAGGTATAACCCCCTCTTTCATTGAGGAAAGTGTTGATTGGAAGAATGATTTTAAGAAATTTGGAGAAAGGGTTATCAAGATAGTTTTTAGACCTTTTAGGGTTATCCTAGTGGAGACCATTAAACTATTAGACATGATGGAGAGTGATACGTGGTTAGATTCAAGATTGATCAAATGGAAAAGCACCCTCCAGCACCTCAAGACAATCAAGAAGCAACACTTCCAAATTCTAGTCAAGGTATATTAAGGTACAGAGCTAGACAATTTTGGCACCTGGATTAAGAGCATAGCCAAGATAATTAAGGTTTGCAAAAAATATATAGACCACATACATCAAAAGAATAAGGAAATTATGGAGTGGGTAGAAGAAATAGAGAACTTCTTCATAAGTATTGACTTAGAGTTATACCGAGACCAAGAAGAGTAAATTCTACGCCCAGCCAAAGAGGTGATATAAAAATTCAGAGACATTCTAGTAGGGGTTAGAACCAAAGATGGCCTACACCAACTCTTTTATTCAAAGGAGGATATGCAGATGATTTCTGAGCATGAAGAAGAGATGAAGTTCTTCGCTTCCAAATTGATCATTTTAAGAGAGAAGCAAGAATGATGCATTGCCAAAGTGGAAGGGAAAGAAGTGAACTATGAAGAGGTATAGGAAATAGTACAGAGGTTGTGGGCTGCTCATCCAGAAGTGTTTCCAAATTGATTTCCCAATCCAGACTTAGCCATTTTTTGGAGGGGAGAATTCTGCCATACTTAGCCATATTTCCAAGTCTAACTTTTTGGCCTTTCGGCCTCCGAAATACCAAAATTTCTGAGGTCCCAAATTTTTGTTCCACACTTAGTAAAAATTGTACTTGGAAAATTTTGGGGTAGAGCTCAGGGTCTGAATTCTAGGCTATTCCAGCATGATCACTTTTTTGCATGAAAATAGAACTTCAGATTAGATGGATGTATAACTGGAGTTCATTTTGCAATTATTAAGGGTCTTCTATCAATTCACACCTCGAAGAGAACCTCAGATGCAAATTCCAAGGGAGAACTCAGAGATCAAGAAGAAGTCTCCAGTTACAAACAAGGGAGCTCCAACTCCTGTCTTTCTTCTTTCTTAATTAGTTTGACCTTATTTTCATGGGAAAAATGATTGTAAGTATATCAAGGATCCATGCAAGTAGTTTACTATCAGTTTAGAAATAGTTTTCTTTATCAAGATTTAGTTTGAGTTTGTTTTCATTGTTTTTAGAGCCTTTGATGCCCTAGTTTTGGGGTTTAGAGTTTGTAGATCAGTACTCTATATATTATAATCAAAACAATGTATTATAGTTGGATTCTTGATGCAATAAAGATCTACAATTGGTGCTTCATTCATGGTGTGATATTTTCTGCTATCTATGCGAAATTGATGAATGTGTGTATGCTTATTCATTCTTTTCAAAGAGCCAATTGTGTTTATTGTTTCTCAAATCTACGATTCTTTAAAATGGATTTTGCTTCGGCTCCCGCCTCCCATCCGCCACCCACTGATAACACGGTTTTTTTGGAAACCCCTGTTATCGAAGCTTCAAACCCGTTTGAGCAGGGGAAAAATGTTTCCATCACCCAAGTTTATGTTCCTGCAGCCAGCTTGCCTTCTACAGCTGCCAAAATTGTTCCCTCCAGTTCTTTTTGCCGCTCTCACAGCCCTTCTGGGTGCGCTGAGGCTATGCATAATGGCATGCAAGACAAGTGGTGTAATATTGCTCTAGATTTTCTTGGGTCTAGTTTCATCCCAGGGTATTTGTCTAATAGTTTTGCCTCCCTTGGGGATGAGGATGGAATGGACAACACTATTATTCCATGAAGTACATCTCTTGGAATGTTTGTGGGTTGACAGAACTTCACAAAAAATATTTTGTCAGGGATTTCCGTAAGTGGTTTTGTCACCTGGATGTTTTATGCCTCCAGGAAGTTAAGATTTCTGGTTTCATGCTTGATGCTTCTTGTAAAGTTATTTGGCCTAAGAGCCTTGCTCTTTGTTCTCAGCACGAGGCTAGCCGAGGTGGAGTTGTTACTCTCCTCTCTCCTCATTGGCATTCTCTGCTGGTTAGCCATGGTTCGGATCCCATGCAACGAGTGGTTTGGGCCACTTTCATTATTGAGAATCATTCCTTCGGAATAGTTAATGTTTATGCTCCCAATGATGCTATTGAAAGATCTCACCTTTTGCATTGGCTTTCAGATTCTCTGCCACCTGCTACTTGGCTTGTTTGTGGGGACTTCAATATGGTGGAAATGGCGGCTGATAAAGATGGTTTTGTGCCATTTTGATGGACAACTGGTGAGAGAGAAGCCTGGTACTACATGCAAAATAAATTAGGTCTCTTTGATCCCAATGTGGGCCGCTACCGTTCTAATGGGGCCTGGCACACTTGGTCTAATTACAGGGCTTCTTCTGATAGAATTCATAAAAGGCTTGATCGTGCCATGATCTCAGCTCAATATTTTTTTTCCTTCTCTGATAAGCAAGCCTTACCTGTCCTTCTTGTTGTTGATGTGACCTTGTCAGACCACTATCCCATCCAATTTAATATTGTTTGGCAGACAGCTAAGGCTAGGCCTCCCACCACGCAATTCTACTTTAATACTTCTATCCTTCAACATCCTTCCACTGTGGCCCACATTCACCGGGTTTGGAACCTGGAGCCTAGACCCACCTGCTTGACAGGTTGGATTCAATAGTGGAATGATGCCCTCAGGCGTACGGCTCACTTTTTATGCATCTATGGCTGAAAATTGGCCAACTATCATCGTAGAGCCTATGATGCCAACACCAAAGCCTTGTGCATTGCCACCAAAGCCCTAGCTCAGGACCCATTCAATCAAGAGTTTCAATTCAATCTTGCCAAGTTACATCATCAGAAGCAAGTGGTCAACAACCATGCTGCCAGAGGAGCCCAGATCAAAGCTCGGTTGCACTGGTTAAAGGTTGGAGATCAAGTCTCTAAAGAATTTTTTACTTCCCTCCATCCTCGGCATACCAGTACGAGCATAGCCAGAATCTGTGAAGGTCCTTCCCTTTTCACGGAGCTTCCTGATGTTTTGCAAGCCTTTGTTCGCCATTATGAACAAGTATTTGCTACTCAGGGCCACTCCCTTGCCAGCGAGAAGGTTCTCAAGGATTACATCATGGTGGTTCCTTAGTGTCTCTCCCCTTCTCAGTGGGTCTTTTGTGACCAACTTATTTCCTTGCAGGATCTTCGAGAAGTTGTGTTCGCCATGGCTGATGACAAAGCCCCTGGTTGTGATGGCTTTCCCTGTGAGTTTTACAAAACCCTATGGGATGCCATCGGCCTGGATCTTCACTAGGTTTACCTGGAGGCCTTTCATACCCAATCTCTTGGGGATATCATCAATCAGGGGAATATCAAGTTCATTCCCAAGTCTAGGGATCCTGAAGATATTTGTAACTAGCGATCCATCACTTTGCTCAATGTCTCCTACAAGATCATTGCGAAAGCTTTGGCTCTTAAGATCTGACACATGCTTCTGCAAATTGTCCGGCCTAAGCAAACAGGGTTTATTAAATCAAGATTTATTCTTGACAACATCATTGTTGTTTGGGAAGGTATGGAATGGGCTCATAAGTCTAACCAGAATGCCCTTTTTCTCAAAATTGATTTTGCTAAAGCCTATGATCGTATTAAATGGAATTTTATCCTTGTGATGCTTCACGCTATGGGTTTTGGCCCAAGATTTCTTTAATCTGTGCAGATGCTCTTCAATGATGCCTCCACCTGCATTACCATCAATGGCCACCAGTCTTCCACCTTCGGGCTTTTTCATTCCATTCACCAGGGCTGCCATCTGGCTCCTGCTCTTTATGTGTTAGCAGCCGAAGGGTTTGGTTATTTGCTTTCTCATTCCATTTCTATGGGAACTGTTGGGGGAATCTCATTTTTGAATTCTTCTCAACAGCTGGTCAATGGCCATTTCGCCGATGATTCCTTCCTCACCCTGGCAAAGGATGAAGAGAATATCAAGGCAGCCTTTTAGTGTTTAGACACTTTCTGCTTGGCCTCTGGCTCTGCCATTCAGTGGCACAAAACCCTTTGTTACAGACAGTTAGCTCTTCCCGAGCCTCCCTGGCTTTCGTATTTTGGCTGGACAAAAATTTAGCATGGGGAGATATTCCGGTTCTTGGGTATCCCCTTTGCCTTTCAAGGCAATCCTACTAATCTATGGAATGCAGTGCTTTCTAAGATTGAAAAAAAGCTTACTTATTGGATCATGAAGCCGCTTTCCCTTGCAGGAAAATTCCAAATCTGCTCCAAAGTTTTGGCCGCTACGCATGTTTACTAATCCTCTTGTTGGGCCCCTTCCAAAGCCTCTTACAAACGGCTCGAGAAACTTCTTCGGGATTTTCTTTGGGCCTCTGGTATTAATCATTAGGGATTTCACAGAGTCGTCTGGGACTTTTGTTGCCTTCCTAAGTCCTCTGGTGGGCTCGGTTTAATTGATACCCAGAAGCAAGGACATGCCCTTTGTGCCAAGTGGATTGTGCATTGCCTCATAGGTGATGAATCCTAGAAAATTCTGCTTCGGCACTGCATTTCCTCAGGATTTCCTCTTCACAAGCCTGCCTAGAAGGGTATTGGATTTCAAACCCTTCTAGTTATGAGGGAGCCTATTCAGATCCAGGGTACTTTTGTTGCCAAAATTATCTGGAGAGCTTGGGAGTCTATCAAGCCTTGGCTTTGGTGGGCTGGAAATGGATTTTGTGATGGTCTTTCTTTCAACCAGCAGAACATTTGGTGGTCTCCTCTTTTTTCCCAACAAGGGATTCCTCTTTCCAGAATGCAAGGAGTTAGTGCTCTTTGGTTCCACAAGCATGGCATTCAAACCCCTAAAGATGTCTTTTCCAGAGCCACCATGAGTCTTCGATCCTGGTATGATCTTCGAGTTTAGTTTTGGCTCATCCACCTAGATCGTCTGACTTTTGACTTGCTGGTTTTTGCCATTTTGCTTCACCTCTTGCATAAGTTGGGAATTCAATCCGTCAGACTGTGGTGGAAAGACTGGAAGTGGTATCCTGCCACTCCATTCACTAGTTACAAGCCAAAACTTGGGTATTCTTGGCTTATGCCTCATTTTCCCATTATTGACTCGCTCAATCACCGCTGGCATCTTTCCTCTTCGCAGAAGCGCTGGGGGTGGAGATTGTGCATCATTTGGGATGCTGTTACTGAGCCTAAAATTTCTCATTTTTCCTGGTGTTTGTTATACCAAGGCTTACCATTGGGAGCTAGGCTCAGGCATATGGGAGTTCCTAATCCCAAATGCCCTTTTTGTGGTCACTTGGAGACTCTCATGCATATTTTATGGTTTTGTCATCATGCTCAAAGTTACTGGAATTGGATTCATGAATTGTTTTGCTCCCTTTAGGCTAGAACCCTTTTCTTGGCACATGGTTCTTCTTGGTGACTCTCCTAGAATGCCTTCCCAGTTCACCCAGATTTGGCATTCCTTTCGGGTAGAAATTTTATTTACTCTGTGGAAAGATAGAACTGTTGTGCTTTTTTCTCACAGTTCTCAGGATATACATGTTTCTCTTTTTTATAAAGCTTGTATTTGTAATAATGTAATGATGCAGATCCAGGTGCAAGCTGACAAAGTGGCCTTAGAGGTTGCCCACTTACAGGAGTTGCTCTAGCACTGGGGCAATGCCCCTTGCACTGTTGCCCGAGTGCCTCCATATTCTCTCTCAACTGACTGTACGCTGCCCAAGGGGCAACGTCGTAGCCAGAGCTCCTCTACCAGACACTCCAGGACCCCATGGCAATGGCATTGTCGCTCCCCCTCCCCGCCTCCTCGGAGGGATGCAGGTTTTGGGTGGCCTCATGTGCTTGCTTCTACTATTGTTGCTTAGCCTTCGGCCTCTACTCTTGTTAATCAGGGAAAATTCCCTCGCCTGGCGCTGGCTATCTCGCCCAGGCGAGAGGAAGGAGAAGTTGAAAAAGAAGATCCTGAAGATGGTTGGGCCATCCCTAATCAAGCTCCTATGCCCAATGTCTGGGGCAATCTGAATGACAAAGATCCTCCTCCCTCTTCTTCTACTGCTCTCGTAGCATGAGGGGTTCTGGTTTTATATGTTTTTTGATGAATAGATGTTTGTTTCTGGCCTAGGTGCCGTGTGAGCTTGCGGGGTGAATTTTTTCCCCCGGCCCTTTTTTGTGAATATTATACTTTAATATTTCTATTAATAGTGAAAGCCTCTATTCATCAAAAAAAAATTGGAGTTTGCTATTGTTTATCTGCCTTGCTATGATGAATGTATGGGAAAGATCATCTTTTGGGCTCAACAATAAATCTATCTCGTGTGTGTGCACATCTTGTTGACTTCATGATTTGATAGATTTTGAAAATCTTGCATGAGTAAATACATTTTCTCACCAAACGATTGCATCCGTTGGGCATATAATTGTGATGTGGTCTGATTTATATCTAGCAGGTTTGTTCATAATCTCTCTGTCATTCTCTTTGCAAGTAAGGATCAACAATGGTTTAGGTCCGTTAGGAATTCATTTTCAACAATTTAGTTTATTCTTGTTACCCCACTCCTATAAATTTCTATCATAAATCTAAAATAAATCAATCATCTTTAGTTTTAAACATAAATTTGCATCATTAGTAAGCTACATTCATTGGTAAATCAAAAAATACCAAAAAAGTACTAAAGTTGTTTTGGCAATTTGATGTCTTGAAAGTACTAGCAAAGACCTCCTCGTGAACATTCACATTTATCTTCAACTAAGTTACCAAGCAGGTTGTACCACGACCCCGGGGGACCTTGGGAATAATTTTGTTATTCTTTCAAGAGAGGAAATTGAATCTCGAGATCCTAGCAACTGACTTGTGTAAAAACAACGCTCAACAGAAGTGGTGCTAGAAGGAGGGCCAAAAGGTAGAAAATCTGGATAACATTGGATCTTTCTCTCCAAAATTGTTCGAGCAAGTGCTTAGATCATCCCTGAAAAGAGCCAATTTCCTTAAAATTACTCACCACCGCAAAGCTCGCACTGACAAAGGAAAGACAAGGGAGAACTCCTCTCACCATCCTACTGAGTCCCATAATCCACTTGGATAGAATCACACATCATTGTCCCAACTGTCTTCGCAACCGTAAACCAAAATTAGAACTTACAAAATCAAAATTTTCAGCAACCTTTTCCAATTATTTTTAATGCACAAAGATCGCCACTAAACTTTGTTGGGTAACTCCATGAATTGCCCAAAAATCTGAAGAAGTTTTGCACATTTGTCTATATATGGAGAATCGAGGATAGCAGAAGATCCCATCCATGCCTTCAAATAAATTTGAAGCCGCAAAGATATTTCCCACCAAGATGTTGTCTGTCACATATTCCCATACACTTTGGGGGAGTTTGCATACAACTAGTACCTTATCTTACCACGGGGATCTATCTCTGCATGGCCCAAATTTGAAACCAAATTTCTTAATCCATTTAAGTTGTATGTGAACCTTGCTACAACACATCACGAGTTCATAACAACAATAAAAGATCCTAAGGAGCCCATCACCATATTCAATCATCATTTCCACAAGATGCATAAAAAATTGGAAGCTCCTTACACCATACCAGAGGCAGTCATCATACAAGTTTACCTCAAATCCCTGGACCCCTTCACTTCCATATTTCTAATAAGACTTCCCCCCACAGATAGAGACACAATGGAGAAGGTGTAAAATGATGCCATAATGTTCACACAACAAATGGACCTGAAAGAAGGGAACTTCGGGACCGTTCCTACCATTAGCAACATCATTGCCCCGCATCCATTCTAAGAAAGAAGTCAAGCTTTGGCCACCCACATGCCTCCGTTAAACCCAATTCTGGCACAAACATTTTCTACCCCACCACCGTCCATCACTTATCCTGGTTGTGAGACCCATAAGACAATATTTGTGGAGCAAAGGGTTGTGCCCCAAACTGAACCTGATACTCACCTGGCCTCTGAATTGGATGTCATGAAGAAAACCTTATCCCAACTCACAAGTGAGCTCACCAGGATGAAGTTGAATCCCTCCCAAAAAAAAAGTGGGTACCAATGGGCTCCTGTTGGTCTGAATTCTTACCTCCAGAATTAGAATCAGAGTTTCAACACCTACAACAATAACAACAATTCACAAGATAAGACATTTGGGCAACAAAGTCCAAATAGACCATGGAACACTTGACCTAACAATAGTAGCATACCAGTAGATAATGCTAATACCTATGAGGTTTCGGAAGCCAATTTTGTTGGGGCTTCAAATCTCCACCAAGCCAATGATGGATATGGAAGCAACTCCTATAACCAGTATCCTCAAAATTCTGAGGAGCCACCCATCCAGTTCAATGCCATGATATTCTATTCCTATGCATCTAGGAATGGGAAAAGTTTGGACGCCTATACATGAGAAGAAGAGTTTGTGTTCCCATTCCAAAAAGAGATTGAGCCTAAATACTCTAAAGTTTATGCCTTCCAAAATGACCATCAAAACTCATATAACTTATAGGGTCGAAAGGAGCCTATGACCGATGGTATACCTCCAAGGAAACAACCAACTCCACAAGATCCCCAGGAAATTAATAATCCTACACCACCTAGAGGTTTGAATGCTCCTACATCATCCCCACCAAACATCTTTGCTGGTTATAGAAGTTCAGCTTGGTCAAATGTCAAATACAGTGCAGTCAAAGAATTAAAGAAAAAAAATGCGAACATATCTATGTTTGAAAATCTTCAAGGATGCCCTTCTCAAAGAGAAGCACTCCTAAAATCCTTGGACCATTAAAAACAAGGTACAAAATCTAGCAGCACGAAGACCACCACCTCCAACATCAACACTTCCAAAGCTTTCCTGGAAATGTTCAAAGACAAGATAGAGATACCACCATTCCTACTTAGTCTGTGAATATTTAGGAAGAACTTACACAATTGCCTAATTCATTCTGGAGCATCGTGTAACGTCATGCCCTTATCCATCTGTCAAAAAATAGGGATGGTTCTACAAACAATGAATAGAGTAGTGATTCAGCTCGACAAAATAGAAGTCAAATTAATTGGTGTACTTAAGGACATGCACATCCAACTGGTTGCTGACCCAAGGATACAAGAATACATTGATGTGCATATAGTGGATATCCCCGAGACTTATGGGATGTTGCTGAGTTGAGAATGGACCAAATGCTTGAGAGAATGGTTGTCTACTGATTTCACCCAATTGTGGCTACCATGGAAGGAACTGAACAATCAGATCAAGATCGATGCCAAACCCAAGTTAAAGAGGATGATCATTGACTATAATGCTCTAAATGAGGTTTTGTTCACACAGACTGACCTAGGCACCTATTGGATGGATGACATTCTCATGTTCCAAATCAAAGGAGTTATAGAACAAGACCGTAGTCCTGTGCAAGGCCTACTAGAGTTCAACATCAACAATGACATATTTCAAAAATTTGTCAACATGAAAATGAACCTGAATCACCTAGGGAGGGATGCAGACCCTAACATCCTCCTATTACCAGTATATTGTTGGTTGCACCAGGTAAGTCATTCAGAGTTCACATGCCCCAATTCCCAAGACATGCTATCATGGGTGTTAACTCAAATTTCCCTACCAATCAAAGTCCTAGAGATGCCTAAAGTAGAAAGGGAAAGCCTTGAGGTGGAAAATGAAGGTGACACCTTGTCAAAGATATATAGCCCATTTGATTCGGACACTCCGACCCAGAGTCAAGGAAGTGGGTTAGATTCAGATAACAAGAGTGCTAACTTGAATGCATTCAGTGTCTAGAGCACTTCAGATGATGGTGTGTGTCCACCATATAGAGAGCTATAGGAAGATAAAGAAGGTGAAAGTGTTGAATCCCCAAACCTCAGAAATATCTAGTGGGTAAGGAAAGAAGTGTTAACTTCCTCAGATAGTGATCGAGGAAAGAACCCAGCACTTAAGACAACAAGGTTCTCAAGGAATGTCCCAACCAAGTCAAACCCCACAAAACAACACCAAATATAGAAATTACTCTTCGATGAGTCCAAGTGTAAACAAGGAGCAGGCATGAGGATTGAATTAATAAATCCTAAAGGTAAGTATTTTTATTCTACCTATCAGTTACAATTTTTATGCACTAACAATGTGGCAGAATACAGAGTTGTATCATCTTAAAATGGAAGCACTTCCATGTTAAGAACATTTATCCCTCCTTAGGGGTTTTTTTTTACCACTATCATATTATCCCCTAATTTATGCATCTTCTCCTACTTTTGTGTCTGTTTAGGACCCTGATTGGGCCTCTCCGGGCACCATCCATCCCATCTGGCATATTTTCCAGGGGTTTTGACTCCCTGGGTCAAGGTCAACCTTGACATTGACCTAGGTCAAGGTCAACCTCAACCTTGACTAAGGTCAAGGATGACATCGACCTTGACCTGGGTTCCCCTTTCAAAACTGGAAGTTTTTCGGCTACCAGAGGTCATCAAAAGTTCATTTCTCACTTCCGGGTCGGCTGTTTTGGGTTCCAAAGTGACGATTCTTAAATTATATTTAATATAGGTCCTATTATAGGGGTATAGGTCTAATTTTAATTTAATTCTCCTATGTAGGCCTCTCTAGAAGATTGTCCCCTAGTTTCATATAAAAGGAATCCTTCTCCTCTCATTTTCTCTAACTAACAACATTTTGATCCAAGCACCTCTAAGGAAGTCATCAAGAAAAAAGTTAAAGCATCCATTGTTCTACATGTCTTCAAGCTTTCAAAGTGTTCAAGTCTTCCTCTCAAGCATTCAAGTTCTCCATTGAAGATCAAGGATTCAATCTTTCAAACCTTTGAAGGGATTTGGTTCAAACATTCAAGATTCATCATTCAAAGCCCTAGATCTATCCATCATGGTGGTGTGATCTTCCATCAAGATCCTCTGTGCATCTTCAAACACTCATTCATTCTCTCTTCAAGGGGGATTCCAAGCATACAATCATGGAGGTTTATGGTTTCTAATATTGAGTCCAAGCTTTCACATTTACATACTTGTTTACATTTTAAATACCATTGCATATCTATTTGAATATCATAGCTTGATTATTATATTTACTTCTACTACTTGCTAGCATTCTTTATTTCAATTATTGATTTCAAGGTTAATTCATAAATCGGGGTTTGACTAAGGAAAAACTCTCCCCCCAGCAAATAATCCATTTTTCTTGTAGGTACAGGTTCAGAATGTTGGATTTGACGAAGAACAACCCCACAGCTCCCAAGAATCCCTGCATGCAAACACTTGTCACAGAAAGAGAGAAAAAGCTATGGAGGCATGTAATCATAGATTTGAGAAAGAGAAGCCATGATTGAGAAAAAAAAATGAGAGAGAAAATTCTCAATGCAATAATCTATTCTCCATTATGATCCAATAAGTGAATGAATAAAATACAAAGAGGGAATCCTTATAAAAGGATATCAAAACCCTAAAGGTGAAAACCCTAAAGAATAGTAAGATGCCTAAGTTTAACTTAAGTGTAGAGTATAATAGACTAATAATTAAATAAATTAATTATTAGCTATAATATGACAACTCTAACACCCCCCCCCCCCTTAAGTGTAACTTAGGGAGAAGCTAAACAGCTAAGGACTAAAAGATGCATGTAAACAAAATGCATGAAAGGAACTATGGGTCCC
>MU227701.1:808143-846616 GCA_018584345.1 Thuja plicata
CCTTAAGTGTAACTTAGGGAGAAGCTAAACAGCTAAGGACTAAAAGATGCATGTAAACAAAATGCATGAAAGGAACTATGGGTCCCGGCAACTAGGCCTGATCAGGTACCCAAGTACAAGAAATAAATTTGATGAAGGAAACAAAGCCTCCAATCTAGGGAAAGTCCCAAAGAAAGGAACAAGAAAGAGCATGTATAACATCTTTGAAGCATGAAGCTGCAAACAATGTCAGAAGAAACTACTGGAACCCCCACTGAAATAGTGCATGACCAGGTAGAGGAGACAAAGTCTGAAGAGCTGATCAATCAAAGAGGTGACCTCCAAAACTAGGAAAGAATGAGTGTCTATATAGTAGATGATCCATCTCACCAAAATGCATAGGTGCCTAGCCACTACATTCGCCTAGTACATAGAAACAAAAATAGAATACGTAGATCACTCAACTGAACCAAGGAGGCAATAGAACCAACAGGTGAACCCCCCCCCATAATGCTGAACATGGAGAGGGGTGACAGGAACACTAAAATGCAATGCTAGAAATAGCCGCAAGAAGAAGAATCAAGAACACCAACAGTGCAACAGAAGTAGAGGCACGGGATAAAGGGCGATGTCAAAGTAGAAGAAATGATCTTCTAGACACACACCATGGGCTAATGTCATGGAAGGTACACTCACTTGACAAAGGTGGATGAGCACAAAAGGTAAAATATCATAACCCCCCCCCATGGCACTTTATAACTGAGTGTGAGTACAAAAAAACACAAGGTGCTCAAAATCTCAAATATGCAAAAGCAGGCACTTTATTTCAGTGTGTTTACAGAAAATCAAATCCTACAGAAGAGAAGCAGACAATGCTCAGAAGTCAGAAAGAAGAGTGAGCCAAAAGAATAGAAGAAGAGATCCCAGGACCTGTAGAACCCAATTAATCTGCCAGAGTGTGAAAGAGAAAAACTCAGAGGAGAAAGAACCTAGAGAAAAATCTGGAAAAAAGACCCCTGCAACTCAAAAGCTCACTGAACCAGCTTTCTGACGATATTTGGTTTGCCAAAAACAGAGTCTGGATGAGCAAGATATGGCTCCCAAAAGGCAAAAAATAGATATCAAAATTTGACAGAAAAAAACACTATCAAAATAGAAAAACCCAAAACCCCAACCTCCATCATCGAAAAGTGCTTGAAAAGAGCTTTCCGACGATATAAAGAAGTTGGAAAAATACCTCTGTATGCTCCAGATAGAGCAAAAATAGCGCCAGGGGGTTAGAAAGGCTCCAAAAATAGATTTAAAGCCCCTGGGGCTGAAAAAAATAAGCCCCTGGGTGCATGGCACGCGTAGGGGGCTAAATCAGAGCCCTCAGTCATCCATATGACTGTCATAGGTAGCAAAAGGCCTGCGGGGATAACAGACCCACCGAGCGGCCCAAACGGCGACACGGCCGGAGCTGGGTGGCACTTCGGGTGACGGCGGGGTCGGGAGCAGGTGGGCGCCGGAGTGGAGGCCGGCGGGGCCGGCGGAGCGGAGGCCAGAGGAGTCGGGAGGCACTCGCAAAGCCAGCAGGAGGCACAGTCGGCGATGGTGGAGCACCGATGGAGCGTTGTTGGCACCTTAGAATTTGCACTGGCCGCATTTTTTTTAAACGCATAAAATAATTTAAAAAATAGTTTTTTTTAAATTTTTTCTTAGTTTTCATGCCCGTACGACACTGGAAACCAATTTTTTTTTGCCTCGGAGGCAAGATGTCAAAAATGGACAAGTTTTATATAGATTCTAGGGTTTTTAGGCGCTCTGAGCGCAACGGTGATGTCCGTTTGAGCCCAAAATGACTAGAAACAAAGGTCCCCCCTAAATTCACATAAAAAGCTTCTAAAAAACATAAATCTTAAGAACATGACCAAACCCTCTCAAATAATGAATAGGGGCATGAAGATCTGAAGCTCTAATACCATGTTAGAGTTGACAAAGAACAACCCCACGGCTCCCAAGAATCCCTGCATGCAAACACCTGTCATAGAAAGAGAGAAAAAGCTATGGAGGCATGTAATCATAGATCTGAGAAAGAGAAGCCATGATTGAGAAAAACAAATGAGAGAGAAAAATATCAATGCAATAATCTATTCTCCATTATGATCCAATAAGTGAATGAATAAAATACAAAGAGGGAATCCTTATAAAAGGATACCGAAACCCTAAAGGTGAAAACCCTAAAGAATAATAAGTTGCCTAAGTTTAACTTAAGTGTAGAGTATAATAGACTAATATTTAAATAAATTAATTATTAGCTATAATATGACAACTCTAACACAGAATAGTAGATCAGAGTGTAGATTCGGATACCCTTTTCGACAAACTTTCAGGATCCGAAAACAAATTTCCTGTCGGAGACTTTTTAGGTCGATTCTGCCCTAGGTTAGAATCGCAAATTTTGGGTCAATGGTGACATTGACTTGAGGGTACGAATCAGAACTGTGTCAGAATGGAAAAAAAAATTTGGGTTTTGTTTGTCTCTGGGTTTTTGTTCCAGGTCCAGTCTCAGATTTTCCAGAAACTGAGTGCAGATCCCCAAAAATAGCATTCTTCAAATCTGTAGCATCTCAAGGTTAGTACTTTTCTTATATTCATTTCAATTATAGTTCTTAATCTATCTAAACCTATCACACACTCTCTTCTATAAAATGGGAGTTAGGGTTTTTCTCTTTATCCCTATGCTTAATAGGTTGATTCATTTATGCATTAATCCTTTCTTCAGGGTTAATCAATTTGGATCTTCCCTTTAAGAAATTTGGGATTAAGAGGACAATCTTACCTTCTTCACCATTCTTACAACACACATTAAATTAATCCTTTACATTTTTACATATGTTCATAACACCCCATTTCCTATCTTACATTTCAAGTAACACATCTATTTCATATGTAACATTTTTAGACATACTATTTTATATGTTACTGAAGCATTAGTTTGCAGGCTCCTCCTGGCTCATGAGAAGGGAATAAAAGCCTTGATAGTAGAAGGAGACTTGCAACTGATCATCAAACAAATCTGCTGTCAATATTCTTGCAATGATAAGAGGCTCTCAGCATACCAGAACAGGGCATGGGACTTGATCAAAGACTTCAAAGCATTCAACATCAAATCCATCCCACGAAGGAAAAATGTCATCATTGATGCCCTAGCTGTATCGGCCAATTCATTACCTTATCATCTAGTTTATTACACCCTATGGAGGAATCTAAACTAAATAATCTCTCAGTTGAACTCATTGCAGCACCGGCCATCCTAGATAACATTACCAATTTCCAAGTCTTTCAAGATGACCAAAACATCCTTAAATTCATCATGTGCGCATGTGTGTTCAAAAAATAGATTATAGACAAAGAGAAGGAAGAGGCAAAAGAATAAGTTAGCCCAAAGGATCCAAACGATTAAGGAATCATAAATCTAAGGGCCAATTCCATACCAAAAGGGATGGTGGAACTAGAAAGAATTTTTGACAGTGATAGGACTACTATGAGAAGATGCCTAGATGTACCACCTGATCGTAAAGAATATGAAACATACAACCTTGGCACCGAAGAGGAGCTGAGAGAGGTCCACATTGGGAAAGTATGTACCAAAGAAGATAAGGAGGAGATGGTCCAACTCCTTATAGAATATTAGGATGGCATAGCTTGGAGTTATTAGGAACTAAAAACATATGACACCTCGGTCATAATGCAAAATATCCCACTGAAACCTGACTCCAAACCATTTTGACAGCGTAAACATCTTGTGAACCCTACTATGGAACCCCTAATACAGAAGGAAGTCCAATTTTTTTTGGATGCATGGATCATATTCCCAATTCGGCACTCCACGTGGGTAGTAAACTTGGTACCCGTGAGAAAGAAGACCCGTGAGATCAGATTGTGCATGGATTTCTAAAATCTAAATAAAGCCTCTCAGAAAGACAACTATCCACTCCCTTCTCTCGATGAAGTACTACAAGTAGTAAATGGTTCCCAAATGATGTCCCTCCTAGATGGTTATTCAAGGTACAATCAAGTGATTGTGCAAGAGGAAGATAGACTAAAGACAACATTCACTACCAAATGGGGGACATTCACCTATCGACAAATGCCCTTCGGTTTGATCAATGTCGGGGATAGTTTCCAAGGAGCGATGGAAACTACTTTCAAGGGGCTGGTTGGAAAATGTATCACCTTGGAAAATGTATCACCGTTTATATGGACAATCTGATAGTTTTTTCAAAAATAGCGAGCTAATCATATAAGCGATCTAAGAAGAGTCCTCCAAAGATGAAGGAAGTACGAGATTTCCCACAATCCTAAGAAATTTGTATTTGGGGTCACATAAGGTAAGTTTCTTGGGAACATAATTTCAGAGATAGGAATAGTGATTGACCCTGAGCGGGTCCAAGCCATTCTCAAGCTAACACCACCTCACAGTCGCAAAGAGTTGAAATCTTTCTTTGAGAAGATTAACTTTGGGAGGAAGTTCATTAGTGGTTTTGTCGAGATAGTAAATATACTCAATGACATGTTGAAGAAGGATGCTAAAATTGAGTGGACTCCCCTAGTGAGAAAGTCGTTTGAAGAGATCAAGAATGAAATTGCCACAGTCCCTGTTCTTGTAAGTCCAGATTACACTATCCCTTTCAAGGTATATTCTTTGGTGTCCGAACATTCTTGCATAGGTATCCTAACATAGAATAAAGATAGGGATAATGAGAGACCAATAGCCTTCATGAGTTTCCCCCTTAAGAATGCTGAAGTCAGGTACCCCAACCTAGAAAAACAATCTTTTCCTTTAGTTAAAGCGGTGAATAAATTCCATCATTACATCCTGAGGAGAAAAGTCTTCGGGATAGTCCCTGACGTGGTCATGAAATCTTTGTTGGTGCAAAATGAGCTAGGAGAGTGAAGGGAAAGTGGACGGAGGTCCTGCAAGAATTTGACCTAGAGATCTACCCAATAAAACTAGTAAGAGGCCAAGGCCTGACAAATCTGATCTCTGAAGTAGAAGAGGGTCTACTATGCCAAACTTAGACCGATCAAGGTGTGATCACTGACATATGATATCAAGATATCGTCTACTATCTACTACGGAATCATTGCCCAAAAGGGATGAAAGGCTCACAAAGAAGGGATTTGAAAATAAAAAGTAACTCCTACATGTTGAAGAATGGTCAGCTATATAAATGCAACTATGAAGGCATGTACCTGAGGTGCCTAGATAGGCTCAAAGAAAAATAAGCCCTAGAAGATTTTCATGATAGATACAGGATAGGACATAGGTCAGCTAAGGAAACTTCTCACCAAATCTTAAGGGCATTGTATTTTTTTCCAACATTGTTCAAAGACACTAGCGAACACGTAAGATCATGCCACACTTGCTAGAAAAGTGTAACTTGAGAGAGAAATCCGGTTATGCCCTTACAGCTAGTATACGAGGTATGTATGTTTTCCCAATGGGGCTTGGATTTTGTTGGAATTATTAACCCCCTTTTTTTGCAGGTCATAAGTTAATCCTAATAGCTACCGATTATTGCATGCGCTAGACAGAGGCCCAGACACTGAAGAATTGCACTATGAAAGTGGTAACCAGGTTCTTAGAGGAGCGCACCATAACTAGGTTCGGGATGTCATTCTATCTGGTATGTGAAAATGCCCCCTATTTTTCCTCCACTGTGCTCATGCAATGGGCCTTTAAAAATCAGGCAATCCTCAAATTTTCTTTTAATTATTATCCACAAGGCAATGGCATAGAAGAGTCCACAAACAAGAACCTAATGACAGTGATTAAACACCTCCTCGGTGACAACCCCTGGGATTGGCATACATAACTGAAATATGCTTTATGGATAGACCAAGTGAGGTTTAAGAATGCCTTGGGGACATCCCAACACTAATTGGTCTATGGCTTGCAACCGGTCTTCTCTATGAATTTGAAAATACCAATCTTGAGATTTATGGACCAATACGTTGGAGGCGAAGATCAAGTGTAGGTTCGACTCATGAACCTCCTCGACTTGGAGGAGAAAATAACTTTGGCCTTGGAGCATGTTTTAAAGCACTAGATCATTGTCAAGAGGTGGTTCGATAAGGGATCCACCATTAAATCCTTCTGGATCTCTAACCTTGTCCTCATGTGGGACAAGGCAAAAGAAAAGCCAGACAGCCACACCAAATTTCAAAAATTGTGGACAGGCGCCTATCAGATATCAGAGAGCTTGGGGGAAAGAACTTTCAGGATTAGTACCTTAGATGAAGATTTGAAACCATTTCCATTCAATGGGAAAATCCTCAAAAAATATTTTGGATCCTAAGAGGGACTGCCCTTAGTACCTTGTATCTTAGTTTTGTTCATTTGGTTTTCTTTTTCTTTTTATTTTCTTTCTTTCTTTTGTTTTCCTGTCATTAGTCTGTTTCTTCCATCCGTTTGTTCCCCCATTTTGTCAGGACTTATTGCTTCTTTTTCTTTGGGTCAGTGTGTCTTGGGATCATTCCAAGTGGTCCTTAAATTGGAGCAGAGTTATTTCTTGGTCAAATTCTCCAAAGAAACATAGAGCGCAGAGAATATTCCAAAAGTCAAAAGTGGCGGTATCTTCCATTGACAATAAGAAAGATGTTTGATGCTTGGTCATCCTAATCACAAAGCACACTAAGAAACAACATCCAAGAGTGTTGGTTTCTTGAGCATCTATCAGTTGGGACCAACACTAGTACGTTGATTTGGGTACCCACCGATCCCAGAACCCAAGTCTAGTGAATGTGAAAGCAGGAGGAAAGTAAGAATAATTGAAGATGAAAGAAACAAGTACAAAATAAAATGGCTTGAAAAGTGGTTACAATCATAAAATCTGAGTAGAACAACCTAATCGTTGCTCAGAATGCTTAAAGAAGACAATATGTACCTGAGTATAGGACTGCACAGATCAAGGGTCTTGATATGGCTCATGCAAGAAAATAAGAAATTATTTCAAAGAAAAGAACTCTCCTACATAGCTCCAGCCCAAAAAACCAAATAGACAAGGGTGGCTATAAAAACCTCTACCTGGGCTATAGACACCTGACTGGTAGTAGAGAAAGGTTAGATTTGGGACTCGGGGAAAAAAATTTCAAGGCTATGGACACGTGACTGGCAGTAAAGCTCTTTCCGAGAAGCCTTGGTCTACGTGATGAAGGTTAGGAAGAAATCACAAACATTTTGGTCACTGTAATTAAAGGTTGGGAAATGTAAACACACTAGGAAATAAGTAGAAAACTTCAAGCTGGGAAGTCATTGAAAGATATTCAACATGAGTGGCTCTTGGTTTTCGTTCCGCTGCAAAGTTAGGATCTGGAAGGGTCTTGATGATAAAGAAATGCCTCGGTCATTCCTCCTTTTGTTGGGACTATTTGTTGTGGGTCCACAACACACATCCCATTTTTTTTGGTCCTCTGACTATGGGGGCCGCCTTCTTTTTTTCTTTTTGGTCTATCCCTCCCCCTATTCCTTGAACTAAGTTTTGGAGGGGCCTGATGAGGGAACAAAGGTGATTTTTGACCCTTTTGTACTTTTAGCATTTCGAAGGACCTCAGGTCCTCTGAAACACTAAAAAGGTTGAAGGGTTGAGACCACACATTTTCATGTTTCGGCATACGAAACACCAAAAAGGTCGAAGGTCCAAGCCCACACCTTTCAGTGTTTTGGCCTCCAAAACACCAAAAAGGGAGGAGGCCACTTGACTTTGGCATTTTGGCCTTTGAAACCCTGAAGTTAGGTGACGTCACCCCATGGGCTATATAAGTGGCCCGAGTCACTTTGTTCCTCACTTGTGTTTTTTCTTGTCTGCATTTTTTGAGACTCTTCGCGCACACTCTGTTCTTCTTCCTCGTCATTCCTTATCGGTTGCCCCTTTTTGTACCCAACAGATTTCTTGTCTGCCCCCTTTTCTCATGCTTTTTAGGTAGGGCCTTTTTGTTTATCTCCCTCTTTTTGTTTTGGTTTTGTGCTTTTGTTTTTTTGGGTTAGTTTAGGTCTTGTCTTCGGCCTATTCTGATCGTGCTCCCTCCTAGGTCCCTAGGTTTTGCACCCTTGGACCTACGGTTTTGTCACTCTCCCTCATTTTGGTATTTTTCTTTGCATTTTTTAAGATAGGTTTTTTTTGCATCGTGACCTAGTCACAGCTTTACGGCCTCTGAAAGGAAGAAAACAACCCCCTCAGTGGAGTTTTTCACCAAGTGCAGTTTCGCACTTTTGGCAATTTTAGTGTTTCGCACA
Organism: Thuja plicata; assembly: GCA_018584345.1. NCBI lineage: Eukaryota > Viridiplantae > Streptophyta > Pinopsida > Cupressales > Cupressaceae > Thuja > Thuja plicata. The sequence continues at coordinate 816,404 of MU227701.1, forward strand.
AACCAGACACCTCTAAAAATGATGAAATGCCGAAACACCCAAAGACAAGGTCACCCCTCCCAGAGGTTTCAGTCTTTCAGACACCAAAACATACTCCAAACTTTTGCACACTGAAAAGTCAAAAGCAATTCATTAGCCCCTCGAGTCTTTTCAAGATTTTGGGCTTTCACACCCTGAAATTTCTGCACAATTTTCACACTTTGCAAGTCCAAAAAACTTGCTTCTCCATTACCTCATCTTTCAAATTTTGGCCTTTCACAACCCGACCTTGTCTTCAGAGTCCAAAAGTCTGAAAAGAGCTAAAATTTCATTTATGGCTACTTAAGAGCCATCTACTTCCAGTTTTCTTAGTTAGAAGTTTTGTTTCTTTCTTGTTTTAGTAGTTTATTCAATAAAGATACTGATATTTGCATGTTTCTTCACAAGAATGCCTGAGAAGCAGACACCATCACCAATGAAGTACTTGTTCAAGGGATATCACCCTCCATCAAAGATCAAGAATAAACACTTGGAGATCACCGATATAGACATTGGGAACATAGACTAGAATGAATCTCTGGTAAGGTGTTCCCAACCAGTAGGAAGAACTAAATATTGCACCTACTTGGTCTTATCGATCCTGGTTAATGCAGCAGCACACCCGATGGTGGTCATGTCCTCTGAGCCCATCATGACATTGGCCACCCACTACACACTAGATGAAAGGGTGGTCAAGAACACAGAAGGACAGATAGTCCTTGACCTGAGGCCAAACAACATTGAAGAGGTCTTCCATCTTCAAAAAGGTGTGGATAAATTCTATGACTTCTCCATAGAGAAGGGGTTGAGATGGTTTAGGAATAAGACAGAAGAGGCCTACAAAATTTCCAATCGGGAATACCTCCTACAACCTCTCCCAAAGAACAAGCTGGAAAAATAAACCTAAGAATCAGATACTTAAGGGATGACATCCAAGTTGCAGTCACATTAATAATCTGAGTGTATGGACTACCTCAGTCCATCCAACTCAAGAACTAGATGAGCTTATTGATAGAGAAGATAAGGAACCACAAGGCTGGATTTGATTGGGCCACCATCCTAAGTGATAAACTAGATGAACAACTAACCACAGTAAAGTATGACCCCAAGTTCTATATGACCTCATACATAGTGTACCTATTGGCTGCACGAGTAGACTATCTAGGGCTTACAAAATGTGAAGCCTTTGGTGAACTGAATGCATGGTCTTTCACTGTATATCCACAACTGGTGATAAGAATCGACATGCCTGAAAATAGCCCAGATTACATAATAGTGAATGATGCCTTCATCTTTACATTCATTAGATCCATAGAGGGTGACCATGCAAAGAGACTATCAGAAGAGGTTTCTGCCAAAATAAGGGCCATAGGGGTATACTACATACAGTTTAGAACCTTCATGTACATCACAGTGGCAGGATCTACCCTGCACCCCAAGAAACTACCCATGTACCCATCTGATTGGGTAATCATCCTAGAAATGGCTAGGCAGCTTGTAGATGCATATAAACATATCAAGCATAAGAAGAAGCATTGCTGGGAAATCCCCATTTCCATAGGCCCCTACACTCTCCAAGACATGAATATTTGTAAGTCATTGGATTTTGAGTGGGATGAAAGTCCACTCCAACTATATAAATACATCTGGGCCTGATTCGACCCCATAAGAACATACAACCATATCATTGGCAAGTTTTACATCCATGAGCCACATGTTGAAGATCATTGGATGAATTGTGTGGATGACCACAAAGTAAGGATCGGGGATTATTCTAGGATGTCCTCATATTAGCACAAGCGGCCTTAGAGGTCAATATTCCCCCCAAGGTTTGGGACAAAGATTTAGATAATGTGCTGGATTTGATCTATACTATTGATAAAATATACACTAGGCCTATCGTGAATGCAAAGATAGATAAGGAATAAAATGACAACATTTAATTCAAGGCAAGGCATGTGGTTAGAACAACTAAGGCATGGATCGACAGGCCTTATCAAATGGATCCTATTCCCATGAAGGCACTAATGGATCAACCCAAGAAGGTAGATAAGAAATGTGGAGAGAGGCCCATGGTGCCCAAGTTTAAGAAGGCCCCACCTCAAAAGACAAGAATAGTATATGGGCACAAACATGTAGTGGAATATGGTTCCAACCCTAGACACAAGTCCCCAAAGACCAGGATGACAGGGAAAATAGATCCTCCTATTGGATTATCATAGGAAGTCCAAGGAGAAGGCCCTCCCACCTCTAATTCATCTCCTCCTATAATTGGAGAAGGGAAGAAGACTTATAAAAGAAAGAGATCTTCTACCTCTCCTCAATTGGAAACATTACAAGAAGAACCAGAACTAGAGGATGTGCCCCTAGTAAAAAGGACAAGATCTTGGGAAGCCTCTCTAAGGAAAAATGAGATCACAAAGAAGAAGATAGAGGTTCCAAAGGAGCATAAAAATCCTTTGGATACCCTAGGCTCATATGAGTTCCTCATGTCTGATTTTGAAGGTTTAGAGGGATTTGCAGATTTGGAACAAGATGCACCTGACTCCATGAAAACAATTAACATAGGGGCACAAGCACCAATCTATCCTCAGGTGATCCTTACTCCACCTCCATCCCAATTCATGAACCCCACACTAAATGTGCCTCTCATGGGAGTGGCTTCTAGAACTAGCCAAAGGGCATAAACTCAAGATGCTAGCACTACCCAGAACATAGAAGGGGATAAGACTGCATGAGAAATTTCAACACCAACTCTACTACCATACATTCCAACTCCACCAATCTCTATCCCAGCTCCCATTCTGAATCCACCACCTTCTCTCCCTACTCCCACACTAACTCCACCTCCTTCTATTTCTACTCCACCACCTACAATGCAAACGCCAACTCCATCACAATATGTTCCTTTGCCTTCCTCTATGCGAGATCCCCAAGTGTCGGTAAGCACATAAGCTACACCTCCCTTGAAAACCACACTGGATGCCATGACAGGTCTTGATGCAGAAATATCAATCAGTTCTTTTGGGGATGAAGGCAGAGATAAAGGTGAAGAGGATGCTACAAGGGAAGAAGAGAAGGGAGAGGAAGAGAAGGGAGAGAAAGAGAAGGGAGAGGAAGAAAGTAGGTAATAAGGTGAACATGAAGAATAATCAGATAAAGAGGAGGGGGTGACCCATGATTCACAAAGCTTGGCTTCAGTCCTTCACATCACTCTGTATGAGCCAATTACCACCTTTAGTAAACCCACTTGCTTCACTAAAGAGATTCAGCCATGGAAAAGAACTTACACAGATGAAGAGGATGGAGAGAACAAAAAATATGGCACTCTTAGGACAAGCCTTCCATCAAGTAGAGGATAATATATTGGCGAGGACCATATCATACATCACTCAAGACACCAAGGGTCGCTAGAAGGCATAGGTGGCAGTTCCTTCTATGAGCACATCTCAAGCTCAAATAACGCTAGAGGATTATACATTTGAAGAGGTGGATCTGGGAGAGCCAACCAGAGAAGAAAGTAAGACCCTGGAAGCTTTAGGGCTCAAACATGCTCTAGGTTACATGAGCAAAGATGATGAAACCATCAAGTCCCTAACAAAGAAGAATGAGGCTATGAAGAAATTCATCCATAAGATGGTGGGTCCCATTGACCCAAGTTTTCCAAAGGCCTCATTACAGGTCGTACTAGAGAAGAAATTTACTCCGGACTTGTCGGAAGGTATAACCCCCTCTTTCATTTAGGCAAGTGTTGATTGGAAAAATGATTTTGAGCAGTTTGGGGAAAGGGTTATCAAGATAGTTTTTAGACCTTTCAGGGTTATCCTAGTGGAGACCACTAAACTGCTAGACATGATGGAGAGTGATACGGGGTTAGATTCAAGATTGATCAAATGGAAAACCACCCTCCAGGACCTCAAGACAATCAAGAAGCAGCACTTCCAAATTCTGGTCAAGGTATATGAAGGTGCAAAGCTAGACAATTTCGACACCTGGATTAAGAGCATAGCCAAGACAATTAAGGTTTGTAAAAAAATTCTAGACCACATAAATCAAAAGCATAAGAAAATTATGGAGTGGGTAGAATAAATAGAGAACTTCTTCACAAGTATTGACTTAGAGTTATACCAAGACCAAGAAAAGAAAATTCTACACCCAGCCAAAGAGGTGATACAACAATTCAGAGACATTACGGCAGTGGTAAGAACCAAAGAGGTCCTACACCAACTCTTCTATTCAAAGGAGGATATGCAGAGGATGTCTAAGCACAAAGAAGAGATCAAGTTATTCACTTCCAAATTGACCATTTTCAGAGAGAAGCAAGAATGACGCATTGCCAAAGTGGAAGGGAAAGAAGTGAACTATGAAGAGGTACAAGAAATAGTACAGAGGTTGTGGGCTGCTCATCCAGAAGTATTCCCAAATTGATTGCCCAATCCAGACTTAGCTATTTTTTGGAGGGGAGAATTCTGCCATACTTAGCCATTTTTCCAAGGCTAGTTTTTAGGCCTTTCGACCTCTGAAAGTCCAAAATTTTGGTTCCACACTTAGTCAAATTTTCACTTGGCAAATTTTAGGGCATAGGTTGGGGTCTAAATTCTGGGCTATTCCAGCGTGATCACTTTTTTGTATGAAAATAGAACTTCAGATTAGATGGATGCATAACTGGAGTTCATTTGGCAATGCTTAAGGGTCTTCTATTAGTTCCCACCTCGAAGAGAACCCCATATGTAGAATCCAAGGGAGAACTTAGAGATCAAGAAGAAGACTCTAGTTACAAACAAGGGAACTCCATCTCCTCTCTTTCTTCTTTCTTAATGAGTTTGACCTTATTTTCATGGGCAAACTGATTGTAAGCACATCAAGGATCCATGCAAGTAGTTTAGTATCGGTTTAGCAATGGTTTTCTTTAGCGAGCTTTAGTTTTAGTTTGTTTTCAATGTTTATAGAGCCTCTAATGCCCTAGTTTTGGGGTTTAGAGTTTGTAGATAATAACTCTATATATTGTAATAAAAAAAATGTATTATGGTTGGATTCTTGATGCAATAAAGATCTACAACTAGTGCTTCATTCATGGTGTGATATTTTCTGCTATCTATGCGAAATTAATGAATGTGTGTATGCTTATTCATTATTTTCAAAGAGCCAATTGTGTTTATTGTTTCTCGAATATGTGATTCTTTTAAATTAGAGTTTGTTGTTGTTTATCTACCTTGTTGTGATGAATGTATGGGAAATATCATATTTTGTGCTTAATGATAAATCTGTCTTGTGTGTGTGCACATCTTGGTGACTTCATGATTTGATAGATTTTGAAAATATTTCATGAATAAATATGTTTTCTCTCCAAATGATTGCATCTGTTGGGTATATAATTGCGATGTGGTCTGATTTATATCTAGTGGGTTTGTTCCAAATCTCTTTGTCATTCTATTCGCAAGGAAGGATCATCAATGGTTTATGTCCATTAGGATTTCATTTTCAGCAATTTACTTTATTCTTGTTACCCCATTCCTTTAAATTTTTTTCATAAATCTGAAAGCAATCAATCGTCTTTAGTTTTAAACATAAATTTGCATCATTAGGAAGTTACATTCATTGATAAATTGGAAAATACCAAAAAATTACTAAAGATTTTTTGGCAGTTTGACGTCTTGAAATTACAAGCAAAGGCCTCCTCTTGAACACTCACATTTATCTTCAACTGAGTTACCAAGTAGGTTGTACCATGACCCTTGAGAACCTTGGGAATAATTTTGTTATTCTTTCAAGAGAGCAAATCGAATCTCAAGATCCTAGCAATTGACTTGTGTAAAAACAACACTCAACAGGTTCTTTCCCAATTGAGCTCTCGAACCAGTTTATTATTATTATTATTATTATTATTATTATTATTATTATATTTGTGGTTCATCCACTTTTTCTTTAAAAAAAAAATGGGGTAAAAGAAATATGAAATAAATGTTCCATGTAGATATGATTTTCCCTTGGAGGAAGAATGTGACGAATACAGGGAATAGTTTCATATATTATGCAAAATGTACAAGTGTTTCAGATTAAGGGGAGCATAATATTTGCAGTTCAAAGATAGTTTGGATAAAAGGATGAAAATTGTTCTAATAGGGGAAATTTGATTTTCAATAGTGTGATGTGGAAAAATTAGTTAAGGGGGATAGCAAGGAGCAATTCATATTTGAGAAGAGTAGTTTTTTTCAATTTGACGAGTTGGAAGGATGAGTGAGCAGAATCTGTTTGAAAGAGGGACAGATGTTTGCAATAGATAAAACCTTGAGTTATCCTCCTCTTCTATATAATCTTATTTCTTTTTCTTTCAAAGGGTTTTGAAATTTTTTCTTTTCACTGTATGTATAGAGTGTGCTTAGTCTTAGGTTATAGATATAGGATTATTTTATGTAAGAGTCTTATTTTTATGAGCAAAGAATCCAATAGTTTGGTGCAGGTATATAGAATTTTCATTAAGTTGCTTCCTGTGAATGCATCAAGGGTGTTTCAATTTGTCTTTTGTAGGTCTTCTACAATAGAAATGTTTGTTCATTGATTCTCTTTAAGGAGGAGATTAAACTCTTTGTTAACATAATTGTAGTCTTGAGTTTTGTATCCAAATTTATATGATTTTGAAATATCAAGGATATTCAAAATTATCTTTACAGTTTTTTTGTTTATGAAATGTATATTACTCGGTCTCTTCCAAGAGAAGAGTTAAATGCTTTGAATGGATATTTTTAAGCTTGGATGCACAAATAGATTTTTAAGAGGAACTTAATCCTAAGTTAAATAGAGTTGTTAATGTAAGGCATTAACATCTAGGTATCTGCTCATTTCTTTTATTTATAAGGTCTCTGTTATGATGTTATGTTTGACTCTGTAACCCATGGTAAGGCACTGATCCATTTGAGTGTTGAGCTACTTTCAGAAATAATTCAATTCAAGAAATCATTTTACTTTCATGTCATTAGGAGTTATTTATCTATTTTTTTATTCTCAGTGAGATCCACAACAAAATGGGATTATGCATTGGAATTGAATAAATATGAACAATCCTTTTCTGTATATCTGAGAATTATCCACAGAGTTGTAGGTCTACAAAGTGTTGTTTTTTGGAGGTCTATTATATGAGAAGATCTGTAGGGGAGGTGCACCAGTTTGACTTGTGGAGCTTGAAGAGAAGAAGGCTTGTATGCCTTGTTAATGTTGACTTTTACTATCCTCAATTTGTAGATGATGGATATTTTGTTAGTTAGGTGAAGATCCTTAAGTCTAATTCTCATTTTCTCTTTTAGAATCAAGGGTAGCAAGAAAAAAAAACCAACACATGGGACCCCAACCTAAGTAGTTATCTTACTCATCATGAAGGCTCATTTCTTTATCAAGCCACGGACGTGAACTTGAAATGGGTCAACATTGTATATGTACTAGGACTCACTAGTAGTCATAATAACATACAACTTGAAAGGAAATAGTAATGAAGGAAAATGCTTGAAAATAAATAGTATGAGTACTAAATATGAATCAACAACCAAAAAAGACTGAAATAGATAACAAAAATGTAGTTGTTAGCAAACAAACATGAAGTTACTATGTTCTACCTTAGCTACAGGAACAATCACAAAATGGATTTCCAGTGGCTATAGAAACAGTCACATAACATATTTCTCACCATAGTTTCTAGTTTCTTATTGAGAATGAAAATAATGATACTATTCATAAGTAGATGATCCACTACTTCAAAATATTAGAATAAGCACTAGTATTGTACTTTTAATATTATATAGTTTCAACATTACATATAGAGTTTTATGCCTAACATAAACATTCTAATTTATCACCTCAAATTTAATGCATCTAAAAGGATTTAATTTCTTCCTTGAAGAAAAATAGTAAACACATTATACATTCATGAAATTATCATGAAGACAAATTTGGCTATTCTTAATAAACAAACTTATGGAGCAGAAGGAAAACAGAGTAGGAGACATGGTCAAAGTTACTTAGATGGAGACAAACTTATGAAATTGTGCAAGAACATAAAAAATCCTTACTTACTTAAACTAAAATCACAAAAGAACTAGATTCATAAGAAGATGATCCATTTCCTAAAAATATTAGAAGAAGCACTAGTACTATATTATTTATATCGTATTATTTCAAAAATACATGTAGAGTTTTATGTATAGAAATATCTAAAGAGGTCATGCCTAACATAAACATTCTAATTTATCACCTCAGATTATACTCATGAAATCACAACTGTTTTCCCTGAATCACTATAATGCATCTAAAAGGATTTAATCTCTTCCTTGAAGAAAACTAGTAAACACATTATACATTCATGAAATTATCGTGAACACAAATTTGGCTATTCTAAATAAACAAACTCATGCAATAGAAGGAAAACAGAGTAGGAGACAATCTGCAAATGATATTTTCAATTAATTTCTTTGGAATTATTCATACATTTCATTTAATAAAAACCTTTGTCATTTCTATTTCTACAAAAAGACCTATTACGTAAACTATTCTACTTATCCCTATACAAAGAATTTTCAGAACCTATAAGATTGGCCTTGGTATTCATTTTATGGGCACAAGAAATGCAAGTTACATGCCAGAGTATTCATTTTATATTTTGTTACCAATTGCCACTAGCGAATATTCTCCAAATGAAGGTAATTACCTCTATTTTTGTTCTCAACTAAAACTACTTGAATAGAACCTGAAAGGGCCCAAGGTCAGAGTGCTTCCATAGATCCAACTAGGCTTGTGATCCATGCTATTATTTCCCATGGGTGGTTATTGAGGCTGAAAGTTCTAGAATGAAAAATTATCACCATCTTCCCTTGCGAGAGATGGCTATGAAATTAATACAACACAAGGAGAAACAAATCACTTCAAACTCCCATATTTTGTGCCTGCACCCAGAATTTTCTTTGCTTCCATCCCAGCAAATGGAAGAAAAGTGGTAATCTAAGAGAAGGAATTATTTGCAAGCCGCAGTGGATACTTGCAGTTGTGCCTAGAACTTTCACTGTCTCTCTTATTACCGAAGGCAATTTAAATATCTCTTTGATTACAAAATGTATTATCAACTAGTTCACCATCGTGATCCTTGTATATCTCTTGCAACATGGCTCGGTTTAACCCCTTCTTGTTACAATAAAATCCCTTGTATCCTTAGCAAGCCCCATCCTTAACACTTAGATAAACAAACACTCCCTTCCCATCGTGAATAATCCAAATTTAGACAACACACATAACTCATTCTATTTTTATCCTTTCCTTTATTTAAGCTATGGCTTGCACTTTCAAATGAGAAAAAAAGAATCTTGAGCTATCCATACATTTGCACATATCCCAACAAATGCAAATCATGTCATTCTATCATTTTCCCTTGGTTATAGCAAGTTAAACATGAAACTCAAAAGGTTTGGTCGCAAGGGAATGATTTTCTAGTAAGGAAATGATTTTTAGATCAAAAATCTACAACATTCCATCAGTCATGGTGTCCATTCTCAGATTATTCCTGCCACCACTTATTTCTTTAATATATTGTCAAACTATTTTGACCAACCAGATACATCATTCCTATAGCTTACATGGTGCCACATGACAACCAATAATTTTCTCCATATGGAAATCACCTACTGGCCATAACCTATACAACTACGCTTGCATCCATTGGTTGTGGGTCCATTCAATATTTCTAGAGAAAAGGTACCCAAGTACAAAAAATCTCTGTAAAGAGGATAAAAGGAGAAAACCTAGTGGGAAAAACCCCTCTCCAAAAAGAGATGAAGCCTAGTGAAGGACTGAAGAAGCCTACAAACTAGAGAATGTCTTAGAAAATAGGAACATAGAAAGAACATGTAGAACACCTCTGAAGCATGAAGCTACAAACACTGTCAAAAAATAACAACTGGAGCCTCCACTATAATAGAACATGATCAGGTAGAGAAGGCTATAAACAAAGCCTGAAGAGCTAATCAATTGAACCAAGAAAGCATTAGAACCAACAAGAGATACCCCCCATAATGCTGAGCAAGGAGAGGTATGACAGGTACACTAAAACAGATTGCCAAGAAATATTTCATGATGAAGAACGTACAAACACATATAAAGGATGGTGTTGTGGAAGGAAGACTCACTGGACACACATAATGAGGCTAATGTCATGGAAGGAACACTCACTTGACAAAGGTAGATGGAAAACAAGGCAAACATTAAACCCCCCATGGCACTTTATAATATAGTGTGAGTATAATAGAATCCCAAACATGCAAGATGGTACTTTATCTCAGCGCGTTTGCAAAAAATAGATGCTACAAAAAAGGATGTGTACAATATTCAAAAAAGGAAATGATCCCATGACTTGAAACATCCAAGATATCCACAAGAATGCCATAAGAAAAAAAACTGAATAAAAGATACATGGAGCAGAATCTGGTTGTGAGACCCATAGAAGAAGGAGAACAAAAGCAGCTTTCTGACACCATGCGGAAGTTGAAAACTGGAGTTTGGAGGAACAGGATATAGTGACCAGAGCGCAAAACAAAACCTTGAATTTGATTGGCAAAATAACTTACAAGACAAAAAAATTAGATAACCAAACTGTAAAAATCAGAACGGCCTCAAAACCAGCTTTCCATCGATATCTTGTTTGGCAAAAAATGCCTTTGTTTGCTCAAGTTATGAGCAAAAACCACCAGTAGATCAAAAACCAAATGAACCGCAAGAAACCTCAGCCAAAAATGGTGGAGCCCGGCTAAACTAGCGAAACCCTCCAAATCTGGACTGCCTCTAGATTTCCCTGCCAAAATCGGCAGAAAAAAAATATTTATTTTTTAATAAAAAAAACAATAAAAACAACAATTTTTTTTAAAGAAAAAAACAATTTAAAAAAATAGAAATTGTTTTTTTGAAGAAAAAACAATTAAAAAGTAAATTATATTTTTTTTAAGTAAAAAAAATATTTAAAAAATAAATGAGGGGCCCGCGACACCCTAGGCCAGTGCGACACCCTTGGGGCCTACGCGGCTCCTTAGGGCCAGCGTGGCTTCTGTGAGGGCTTGCGCGACACCCTTGGGGCCCACGCCTCTTGGGCCCTGCGCGGCTCCTTGGGGCCCGCAGGTTACCCAAAAAGGTTTTTTGTTTTTTTCAAAAAATACGCAAACAAAAACCCTAAAAAATTATGGGTGTTTTTATTTTTATTTATTATTTTTTTGAAAAAAATTGATATTTTTTTTCACTTGCCTCTTAAATCATGCCTAGAACAGAGTCGTATGAACAAACTTTTTTGCCTCTGAATACAACTACGGCCAAAATAGTCATGCCTTATATGGAAATAGGGGTTTTTGGGCATTTTGAGCACATCCGTGAGCTCAGTTTGTGCTCAAAGTGCTCTAAACAAAAAATCTCCTACAAATCCACACAAAAAATGTTGAACAACCTTGAAACCCTCGGAGCTCCAAAAACTTCAAAAACTCAGGAACGGGCAGCAGTAGCAAGGCTATGATACCATGTTAGAATTCAAAGAATTCATAAGCCAAGATCATCTACATGCAGATTATCTTGGCTTATGAATTCTTTGAATTCTAACAATCACTACCTGTCATCTATCTTAACCATCACGAGGATGCGACAAAGTAAGACTTAAACCACCATTGTCCAGTCACAACCTTACAACATCTTTTGCTAAAAGAACTTAACCTCTGTGAGGGCACGAAAAACACTTTAAGCACAACTTAAAACATGTGCAAAAAACAAGGGGTGAGTTACCAAGAATGAGGAAAACAATAAAGTGTTAGGCTAGGACATAAGAGGTAAGAACACATTGACCAAAATATTTTGACATTAAATCAACAGAATATCCTAACCACGAACACACCAAGAAAATAAAATATGATGGGCCGAAAAATGGACACAATATGGGAACATATGTAAAGGCAAACGACTAACAATTTTTTGAAAATTTGAAAATGCCTTCACACGGATAGGCAAGCCATAGAAATGAAAATAATTTTATTAGTAAAAATTTTTGTCTCACCAATAGATAGCTCTGTCTAGTAGCATGTTTCCTGAGAGTTATGTCAAAAGCCCATTTTTTAAAATTTCAATCACGTAGGACATGAGTATAGACCAAACCTACACAAAATTTTACCCTTTACAACATAATGAACAAATAGAGGATCTGCATACGTCATTTCTAAGTAATTAAGCCTGACTTAAACACTCTAATTTCATGTATCATGCATCATTATTCAATTAATGATGCATGAGAAACCTATCCTCAATAGAATCCTAAGTTATGGATTACACATTTAGAAGGAATTTATAAAGATAAATTGATCTATTCTTGATAGTAAAATCCATGTAATTAACACAAAATATTGTAGGAGAAAATACATGTTCATATTTTCATCAATTATTTCATGTATACAATATTTTCTTTATTTACACAAAACTCTATGTATATTCCTTCTTTCAGATATCCAATTCCTAGCTAGAACTCTAATCACCTGGCATACAAATGTATTTATATCTTATATAAACATGCATAAATGTGATATTACTAACCTCTTCTTTATAATCCAATTCTCTCTCTTAAATTGTTATGAACTAATCAAGTTGAACTTAATTCTACCTTACAGAAACCAACCATTTAGATCACACAACTTATAAATGAAGCTTCTTTGATAAATCAGAAGTGTCCTTGATACCCTAATTTAAACAATTGAAAAAGAGATAAATTGGAGATGACTATGTAATATATTCTCTATCTACCATCAACAAGTAACTGAAAGCAAGAACAAAATGGATTCTTCTATTATCATATACCACTATAAAGAAAGTACAAAACTGGAGTCAATATCCTATTGTATCTATCCTTTTCTATCTATTTTTTTCTTCTCCTTTATATATCAAATTTAACATCATGTCCTTTCAAAAATAAACATTTTAAACTTTAAAAAGCATTAAAAAAGTGTTTAATAGTTTGAAACAAAACACATAACATAAACATGTGATAAATATAAACATGCACATTCTCATGACTTAATGAGTAGTAATCCATGGAAAAATAGGTCTGGAAAGGTTCTACTTTAATTGGGAATGTTCCTTGTTCTTGGGTCTATCCTTTGGAGCATCCAAATATTTCACCCCCCATTGGAAAAACTCATAGTCGCTCAGCCATTTGAAACTCTGGATGGTCATTGTGTTGAAAAGATGATCTTTCCATTTCTCGTCTGTCATTGTCCTTACCTCTGCAATGAATTTTGCATAGCCAAGATCCAGTGTTATGATCTTGTCCTGGAACAAATCAAAAATTTTGACATTCTCGTTCTCCTCCTCCATCATGTGTGCCATAATTTTTTGCACCATTTGGTGGCATTCAAACTTCTAGTCATCAAAACTTCTGATTTGTCTATCCCAATCAATAATATCAGGAATTATCCAATGCTTGAATGTGTTAAATGAACTAATCTTACCTTTCAATTTCTTCTCTTCACCATAAATGTATCTAAGATTTTCAATAACCAGACTTATCATTTTTTAAGTTTCCCTTATCTTTGGAGAAGCATTAGGATCCCTCTGAGTCACCTTATGCATGGTAGTTAGAGTATTGTAGACCGTATGTCATCGTTTCACTAATACTTCTAACTTAGGTTTATTCTATTGAAATGTATCAAGCATTTTCAGCAAGGACCCATATCCTTTGTGCACTTCCTCCATTTGACCAATTATGAGTTCAACCCTGTGAGATAGTATTTGTTCAAAAGTATTGAGAATTTATTGTGGTATTTTTTGTAGGACCTATTCATTAGTAGCCTTTAACTTCGTGATCTCCTCTTTGTATTTGTTATTTTCCTCATCCCATTATTTACTGTCTTTAGTGCTATCAGTTGGTTTTAGTGCAACATCCTTATGTAGAAAAATTGCTCTGTCCTAGCTACCAAGTATTTCCTTTAGCCTTTCTTTCAACTTGGCATTCTCAATATAAATTTTGTTGATCATAGTGTTCAGTTCAACCTCCCTTCCTTCGAGCTCAACTACCTATTGTTGCATGTGTTTCACTCAGTCTCTAGTAAAAATAGCATAGTGTAAAGTAGATGTGGCCACCTCCAATGGGGAGGTATCTTTCAATGGTCTTCAAGATGGCAGTACCCTTTATCTCCTATACCACATATAACAATTTTAATTTGTTGGTACTTTTAAAGTTCACCCATGGTGCAAGAACCTTAGTTCTAGAGTTATACATGTGCCACAGACTCCTTTAGAATCGAATTCTTCTAGTAACATAGGGTCATCTTGTTGCCTAACTTTATCCAACAAAACAATTTTCTTAAATCAGTTAATAAATTACTCTTCATCACCATCTCTCTTGCTTCTACAGGGGCAATATTTATCTCATCAAATGTTATTTCTTTAAAAGTTTTATTTATGCCTTCATCATATTTGGATTCATCTACACCCATGAGCTTCATCTATTTTCTTTCTTCAAGCTCCTTCATCTTCATTTTTAGCCAAAAATCCTTAAACTCAGCATAGTCATCACCATCTCTCTTGCTTCTATAGGGGTAATATTTATCTCATCAAATGTTATTTCTTTAAAAAATTTATTTATGCCTTCATCATGTTTGGATTCATCTACACCCATGAGCTTCATCTATTTTCTTTCTTCAAGCTCCTTCATCTTCATTTTCAGCCAAAAATCCTTAAACTCAGCATAGTTAATAAAATTGTCGTCCTCTATAAACCTTAGAGACTTGGACTCTCTCTTATCCACATTGTCTATGGGATCTGCATCTTCTTGAATCTGGGCTTCATATTTGTGTACATCTTCTTGATACATTGGTGGGATATGTTGTGATTTCTCCACTCATTCACCATCCTTTAAGGCTCTAAGAGCACTTACAACTTCACCAGTGTCCCCTTCTCCCAATTTTCTTCATAGGGAACCAAAGGTACTAGTTCATATCTTTTGTGGTTTTTTGGTGGGGTAGAGTTGGGTGAAGACTTTGTATTGGGTATATCTCAAATAATAACCCCATGAGGTTTCCTTGGCCGAGTTTGGGCCTTTTTTAGTTTATTACTAGTTGATCTCCCATAAAGATTTTCAAAATTATTCAAGCACAATTCAATTATTTTCAACTCGTTAGTTTCCTCATAAAAAAACCTAGGGAGGCCCTTATTCTTCCTAGCCTCCTCTAGTTTATTTAGGATGTTCCATTTCTTATTCCTTTGCATAATCTCATCGAATGATATACAATTTCTAATCCAATCCTGCTATATCAGTACTCGATGTTATATATTTTTGATGAAAGAATTAGTGTGGCTTTCTGAGTCACATATTCTTTCCTTTCTAGACCCCAGACAATTTTTATCCTTAAAATATCCTTGTAACTCTTCTAGGACAATAGATCCAATGGAAAATCCTACACATTTGGTGACATGGGGCAAGAATGTCCCCTTCTTTCTCTTATCTATTAGTTCCCTCTCCAACCATAACATTTGTAACATAAATTCCAAAAATAAAAATCTCCCTAGTACACATATAGGAATAGATGGGGAGCCTGAAGACACCTACATATACTGTAATAATAGTATGATTCCCTAAGTAGAACCAGACAACAAAGTAATGAGTATGACCCTTCTCTAGATCAATGAAAAGTGGCCTCAATACCCTTCTCATATCAAATGATATTCTTTCACATGGATGATTTAAACTTAAAGTATTAAAAATTACAACAACAAAGGAAGTAGGAAAAATCTTGTAACTATAATCCTTGCAATTATTGTCCCACAAATAAAACCACCTCTATACTAACAATCTATTTCCTTTGTTATTTGTCATCCCTAGTTTTAGGCTTTGATTAAAACTATTCTATTTTGGTAGAGAATCAAATAACATAAATAAGAATAATGGCAGAAGCTATGTGCCTTCTTCTCTTGTCATGCTACCAATTGAGTGTGAGTTAACCTTTGTATTTTATAAGCAAAATCAAACTCTAATTTCACCCCAGGGTTTTCAATTCTTGTGGCCATGAACATCAAGGCTATTGGAATAATATATTTATAATCTTCCCCCAATATATGACATATGACAAAATATGTCCTCTAAAAAAATGCAAGGAACTCCTCCTCAAGAAAAGGTTCACTACTTGTGATTGTCATAGGTCTATTTTTCTTACCTCTTTTCCTATAATGGACCACCTCATCCTTTTTGAATATTTTCTTCAACCTCTCATAATCAATTTGGAATTGTTCCTTGTCAATTTTAGTCAGGGCTTTTTTGTTCACATGAAGAAATCAACAAGTGTAGACCTTATGACTACTAGAAGGGGTTTTCCATTACTCATCCTAATGGTCTGAGTCTCAGGGTTGTACTTATCTACTATCACTTGAATCAACTTGACTTATACAAAAACATTAGGCACAACTAGCTTCACTAATTTTAAAGTCCAAGGGTTGAAATAGGGACCTTGTGGTTTTTTTGTATAAAAATACCAAAATAGGTCTCTTCCTATGATATGAATACTAGCATCCCTACACCCTTCAAACCTATCATTGAATACATTGTTCCCTCCAGTGTCTTTCAAACCAGGAAAGACATCTAACATGGATTTTTGCATGGGTCTCTTTGTAGGGTCAAACATCCTAGGCTTCTTCTTAGAACCCTCTACTACCTCTTTCTTCTTAGACATTTTGAAATTTTGAAATACAAGACTAAAATTAGCTTAAAAAGTGTTGGAGTACTTACTTGTGGCCTTTGTTGAAAAATTCAACCTATTCTTCCTCGTCATAGAGCTCACATGACACAACCCTTCATCTTTCAATGAAAAATTGGAGCCAAAATTTGCTATTTAATGCCACCTTTCTCAAGTCCTCCTTTAATTCAAGCATGTAATTCATACTACCAACATTTTAAAATCTCGAGATGAGATTGAATTTATTTTGTAGTATTAGAGTAATGATGAATGACTTGATTTCACTCTTGTGAAAGAGCGATAACACTTATCCTTATGTCGCAAAATCATTTTCTTTAATTTTATGCCTTATGTGAGTTAGCAACATATGACCTTGCCTTTATCGTTAAATCGCATATATCCTTCTAACTAAATGTCTCAATCCTATGATCTAGAGATACATATCACCATTTTGTAGGTCTCTTATTATGTTGGGAATAGGTTCTGTGAAACAATGATATCCATAGTTTTATATTCTTGTCGCTACTTCACATACCCTTCATTCTAGTTAAACATAGTTCCTTGCAAAATGATGATTATGATAACGTTAATTTTATGTGAGAACTTTAAAATAGTGCCTAACTTTGTTCTTACTTGTTCGATAGGTGTCACTTTAGGCACCAACAAAGGCAACAATGTAGGTGTCCAATTGTTCCTAAATTTGTGCCTTCTTGTTCTACTAGGTGCAAGGAAATGCCAGAAATAACACCATCCTAATTAATAGCGCTGACATTTTGAAAAATTGGAGGGAGAATACATTAAAATAGTGGGTGGAAGCCAAAAAATGGAGCAAAAAATGGAGCTATTCATAGGTATTTGTTGTAGTGAGTCCTTAAAATCACCAAAGAGGGACCATAGGTCCTAATTAGAACCACCTATAATGGGTGCTAACCTTTTAGGATGGTACATAAGGATAACAAAAACTTTTGTAACAAGGTGTCCATGATGTGTACCACCTTAAGAAGGAAAGATTGGACTATTTTGACATCTTAAGGAAATGAAGAACAAGGATAAACACCTTCAACACCAAGGATATATCCTCTAAGAAACAATGTGCATTCGACCCAAGCCAAAGAGGACACAACTCTTATGAGGCAAGGAAGAGATGATTGTAAAGAGATATCATACAACAAGTATAAAGGAATCCTTTTGAGGGATGCACAAGAGGAGGAAGAGATCCTTTCTTAAATACATCTACAGCTAAGAGGATATCTTGAACAAAAATTACATCATTGACCAAAACAACGAGAAGGAGAATAAGAATTCACACCTTCCCCATTGCTGGGTAAATGGATCCTTGATGAAGGATAACACACTTTTAGCATTTGGGTAAGGGATTTGTTTATAATATACATACAATGTCAATAAAGGAAGAGATTGTGATCAAGGATACACACCTCTTGTAAAAGAGAGAATCCTTGAGGAAAATGAATAATTCCAAGAAAGAATTTCACATGATTGAAAAAATACCACTCAACTAAGGGAAAGTGGATCCTTAGAAATAATAAAAGATTGAAACACTAACCTTTCCCCCTAGGTGTAGAGACAATGATAAGAAGGGATGTTATGTTACTTGAAAAGTATGATTGCACCTGGAATTGTACCACCATGAATGTACTAGTGGATTTGGGTGCAAATTTTGAAGAAAGTTTGTCAAAATTTTGATGATACTTTGTTGATTTTTTGATGAAACCTTGGTTATCTTTTCATTGCTGGAATTTCGTCGGAGGCTGAAAAAAAAAAAAAATTGTGACAAAATTATCATCAGACAGTGGCATGGTCATTGACAGTGGTTTTCATCAAAAAATCAACAAAAACTTTGTCGAAATTGTGATGAAAAAGCACCAAAAGTTTGTTAATATTCCCACGAAGTTGACCAAATTTTTTGTTGATAGTATGAAAAAAATTTCATCGCTTGTACAACAACTACGTCGGATGATTTTGATGTTTGTCAAATGGATTTCATTGAAATTCTGACGAAACTTGTATTTTTCAAAAAACAAAATTGTTGAAACCAGAAAAATAAAATGAAATGATTGATCTAGAACGAATTTGGCTTCATCCTTTTATCATAAAAGTAAAACATTACCTTTATAAAACATGTAACTTAAAGTCTTTCATCAAACACAGTTTCATGAAGCAGAATATTAGAGATAGGGTTTAAATAACTTAGAAATCAAAATATGGTACAAAAATCCTCTAGGTGATTTAGAGACAGATCATTAGAATAATGAAAAATAAATATTATTAAGTCTTTCATCCTTGAGAGAAATAGAGCTTGTAGATTCAAAGGAATGAAGAGCATTTGGAATTTCAACTATAGTTATGCATTTGTCAACTTGCATGATAACTTGCCATTGAGACACATAATAACTGCAATGAGACACGTCATTTTCTATAACCATGATCAAGTTGTGGTGCCATGAAAATATTTTCCATCTATCTTCACTATCTATTGCATAAAATAATGAGCATAATGACAATTTTAAATTTTTTGCCAAAGCTAACACATACATGCATTTATTACACAGACATTTGATTGTGTTAATCTTTACTAAAATAAAATAAGAATGCAAGTAACCATAAATATCAATTGTACTCCCATTATGATGAAAAGCATTTGATAACTAAAAGAACCAAAATACTTAAAATTTTGAGCCCTTGTACCAAAATTATCCATCATAAAGGCCAACTAACAAATAACAATGACACCAGATTTCACCCACGTCACCCAAAAAGTCATATGTAAAAAATAGTATGCTTCTAACTGAACAAATATAAAAAAAAAAACATGCCCACTTCTCACAAAAAATCATATTAACCAAAAAAGTATTATGTTTAAGCTCCCTGAAAGCAACATAAAGAGAATAAAGACATTCTCAATCACTAGAAACTGCAAACATCCAATAAATATTATTAGCGTCATTAAGAAACCACCATCAGATATATCTCAATAAACTAAAAAATGTTTATATTTTCATTTCGATACTGCACTACAACAACATGAATCCCCATTTGTTTTATCAAGTCTCCTGCACTTGATTATGCATGTATAGAAAATTACCTTGAATTGAGCAATAAATCTTATTGTTAATGAGGCATTATACATAAACTGTGGCATGTCTGACCATGACTATTAGAGACAATAAAATGCATACAACTCACTAAAGGGATGCAATGTACGGGATAAGTGGTCTAATAGAAAAATGTGTCTCTCGTATGATTAAAATGTGGTTGGGAAGATGCAAAAGTCTCACTACTATAACATATTTTTCAATTCCTTAAATGTAAACTCTAAAGACAAAACAAAAATCATAGGCTACTATGCACTAACAAGGAACTAGTTAACATCTAGGTGAAATGTATCATAGTGCAGAAAGCAACATGTTGGGCTGAACAATCAGAGAATGTTACCAAATTGTTTATACGATACTACAAAAAATTATTCTCCAAGTATAAATACCAAAGAACAACTGTAAATAAAAGTGATCACATTTCAATACAGAAGCAAGCATAAGTGACATGCAGTCATAACATACATCCTTAAAACTAAGCGCCTACACAACTCTGACGATACTACAATACAAAAAAAAACATTTCAACCAAATTAATGTAGTATTCTACCTATCCAAAATAACAGACAATATAATGTTGTTTCTAAATATTAACTTTTAACTTAAGTTTTTTCCCCTGCGAATCTAAAAACATAGGAAAATAAATTGTGGGAATATTCTTTTATTGTATACCCTCGATAACTTACTTATAGGTGGCAATGGACATTACAAATATAACAAAATAGAAATTAAATAATAGATTACAGATCTAAGGAAGTCAAGTTGCATGTTATAAAATTTTCTTTGCATACTTTCCAAGTTGAATTTGAGAACAATGTAATTCCAGCCTAACCTTCAGCCTCTTTATTGTGCAACTTCTATAGCACACAACCACAAACCTAGGCTTCCATACTCCTATCTACAGTAAATATCTAGATCAATTTATGGTGGGATTAGCTTCATTTAAGTTCCAAGCTCCTGCTCAATTCTATACCCATGCATTGAGAAATATCCACCAAAGATACTTTAAAAAATCAGCTTGAAAAAGTTCCACACGGTTGACAGAATTGCAATTTAGATTATTGACTGATTGATTTGGAGCTGCAAGAAATAACAAAAGTCATTGAATTGTTGCCACAACACTCATCTATTATATTTTCAAAGGGAAGATGAAAAAACATGTCTGAAACCAACCTTGGAGAACAATGTGTTGAGATAATAGACCTTCTGCCTCTCTTAAACAAATGTACAATATTGTGTAATAACCTTGAGTGTAAGTTCATCCATAAGGTTGATGACATACAATTTTTGAAAATATATGTCTTTGAAAGATTTTACAGTGATTAGAAATGTGGAAAAAAATAATAAAATTTGGCATAAAAGTTACATCAATGCATCTTTCTCACAATCATATTATGGATCTCCCTGTGGGTAGGAGTGTTTCCCTTATGGTTGGCTTTTCTACTGCAATCCTTAGCTTTCTTAATGTTTATTTGAACTGAACATGCCTACAAAATTAAAGATATGGAAGGCAATAGCCAATATATACACATGATTGAAATAGTGTTGAGTCTATCTATTCTTTATGATATCATTTATGTATTTGAACATGGTATAAATTGACCAAAATATCTTTTAACCACATATAAAATGAACAAAATATTGATGATTTGAGCAGGAATGCAATATTTTAGAATCTAATGCAAAGAATGACAAAATGCATTTGCACTTACTATCAGAATTGCATCATAATTGAAGAAGATGAAAAGGTACCTTTCAGTTTATTGAATATCCATTTTGCACCTCTTCAACCATATTTATGAAAGACTAGAAGAAAATTACAAAATCAATCCATTAGCTATAATAGCTTGACCCAAAAATTAAATCAAACATATTAAAAAGATAAACCTTCACTCCATTGTAAAACCATTAAGTAGATTAAATGATTGGTCAGAGAAATTGCAAATTTACCTTGGTAAGAAATAAAAGACTCATTAAATATTGTACACATAATTTAGGTTTTGATATTATATTACCGATCATCCAATTTAGTTGAGAACCTTTACTCGATATATACTCCTTATGTCTTCCAATAAATCTTCTACATAGCAGTACTGATATATGTATAATTGGTTATATAAGTTCATAGTGCTCTCCAACTATAAGTTATTACCCAAACAACACCCACTGTTGTGAGAGGAAAATTTTCAATTAGACATTGCCCATGGCTATCTTTCTCCCATCTACAAAATCAATCTTTTGTTCAAAGTCTTCCTATCAACCGAAACTTTTCCAAAGTCGTGATCATTCCAAGTGGACTCTAGCAGGTTCCTGTCAAAAACTACCTTGTCATCTTCAAGGGAAGCTAAGGGCTTTCAATTTTAGGGTGATAAAATTATGAGACTCTTGATATAGGATTTGTGAGTTTTGGTAGAGATTTTTACAACAATTCAAGGCCCTCCAATTATGTTTATTGATCCACAACAATGGGCATACAATATTCCCCTTGAGCATAGATGGGTCTAGAATCATTGTTCAAAATCACGTGAGTGTTGTGTCATTATTCATTGTTTTAATGCTTCTAGTGGTTGTTATGTGGTTTGTTTACCTGATTCCTTTCTTGACAGAGAGAAAGCATCTCTCTTTGGATTAATAGTTGTCAGACCCTACCAGTCACAAAGATTACAAGAGGGAAAGATTCTATCCTGGGATATGGATATTTGCCAGTATAAATTTAATCTAGCTTGCATATTGCCAAAAGTCTTGTTCACTAAGTATTGTTAATCTACAATTCATTATTCACTCAATGAAATTTATTATGCCTATCTTGCCTAAGTTTCTACTGATGTTTTTTCTTGCGTATTTTGAGACATTAAATAACTTCTACCAATTTGTATGCGAATAAAAAATACAAGTTCAAATTCCAATTTATACAGTGTTGGTGCTTTAACAAAGTAAAAGTGCATGTCTACTAAAGGGATTGAAAACATCAAAGTATATTTTCAAGGTTATTTAGAGGGTTATCCATGATGAAAGGAAAAATTATAGAATCATCAAATTCATTCAATACCACCTATCCAGAAGTCTATTTTTAGCACAAAGGAAAAGGGGAAAACACTTTAAATTTTTCGCAAAGATGTCTAATTTTCTTAGAGAGAGTCATTTTCATAAGGGTTTCAGAAAGACCAAAAGAGGGCTATAATTTGGGCTTCTAATCTCATGTTTTTTTATTAGAAATATAAAATCCTACCTATCGGTGGCTACCTTACTTTCAGAATGGAAAAATCAGAGATAAAGAAGTCATGTTAATTCCATAACCATAGTTGCAGCCTCCTAATAACATTTGTGTAGCAGAAAATGAAATAAAAGACCTCTGGAATACAATTAAAATATGGCCATATGTGTGTGGAATCCCTTCAAATATACAAATCTCTCCATCAAGCTCATATAGGTCTTTATACAATAATGTCAAAAAATATGTCTTCTTTACAGAGAGAAACCCAAAAGGTTTAAACATGGAGCAAGTTGATTTTCATCAAATGGAAACCCTCAAACCATTTGTGTAGTAGTGATGACTTTGGTATACATGGAAATGCAAAGAAAATAAGAAAAATATATAGAGGATATAATCCATGACAAGTGCAAAATTTCAGAGAGTTTTAATGAGCATACATATAAGATAAAAGCACGTCCTATTCAAACACATATCGTTCAAAGAGAACCCACAAGTTTTCCTAAAAATCCAAAGAGGTAGCAAGATTTGTGTCCAATTTAGTAACCAAATAATACAAAATCAGAACTCAGACCAAAGTGTACCTATAGAAAGAGGAAATACGCAAACAAACTTTCATTCTGCGGTAGAAATGCCTCAGAATGATTCCACAAAACTCTCCAAGCCCTTGACATCTTAGTACAGAAGTCGTGTGCAGTAGTTTTTAGGAAAGAATGTACAGGAAAAAAACTACATCAGATAAATCCACATAAACCCTAGCCATAGCTATTATTGGCGCCATAGAGGACTCCAGATGTAGAAATCATTCAAGCCCTAGTTCCATTCGGTGGCTCTCAGAGAGTTTTCCAGAAAGTATAAAAAAATAAATAAAAATATGAAAACAATATTTTAAGGGTTCAAGGTCTAATAGTCACTAACATTTTGAGAAGGCATTTTGACTTAATCTATTTGACTTTTCTTTTGAATTAATATCACCACAAGATTAAATCTTAAATATTGCGCGACGTTCATCGATATTTTGATGAACACGTTCATCTAATTTCTAACGAAAATCATGTTCATCTAAATTTTGACAAACATCAGACATAAATTAAAAAAAATATTGAAAATTTCACATTGTACCTGATGAGTCATCTAATTATACATCATTTGTTAGAAATTTTTGTCAGATTTTGCAATCAAATGAGTTAGTGATGACAATGAGCCCCCAAAGAATCGGCTAACAATGTCACATAGTGTTGAGAAACATAATAGGATAAATGTTATTTAAAGTAACTATAATTGAAATAAAATTCATTGTTACATGTTATGTAAAGGATATCATTATCAAAGAGTTTTTTAATTTTATAATGCAAAGTTTGACATTCATTAGTAGAGTGGTCATGATATTGGTGATACATACAAAAGGGAGATTCTCAAGATCTTGTCTATATTTTTTTCTTTCATTTGGGTTGAGTTAATCAAGTTGGCACCAAGAAGATTAGACGAACATGCAATTGAAGATCTTTCTCTTGCAAATTACATTAAAAACAAAATAAAAACTACAAAGAGTGATTCTATGGAGGTTTGATTTTCATATAGATGGTCATCATGCTCTACTTCCATAGCAACCAGTCATCTCTAGTTTCACACCATACTTCCACAAATCATTTAGTGGCTCAGCTACCTCCCCCAAATTACTTCAAGGTTGTCATTAGTGTCTAGAAGGACATTGAAAACACATGATTTGATCTATTTGTGCATAGAATGCCTATTTTAATCAAATTATGATGGATTTAAGTGGATACTTTAATGATTAAACTCACATGTCATCTCATGCAGATTTCTTGTGCAACTTTGTGTCATTTTTCTCAAGATATAAAGTTTTAATTAATACTAGAAGATTGTGTTATGCTAGTAGACTCAACCTAATAAAATGTGAATAAAGATAACAAATTTTTTGCAAAAAGGTGTCCATAATAATCCTCCATTAAGATGGAAAGATTGGAGTATGTTGACAACTTAAGGAAATGAATAACAAGTATAAACACTTTAAACACCAAGGATATATCCTCTGAGAAATAATATACATTCAACCCAAGCCAAAGAGGAAACAACTAGTATGAGGCAAGGAAGAGATGGTTGTAAATATATATCGTGAAACTAGTATAAAGGAGTCCTTTTGAGGGATGCACAAGAGGAGGAAGAGATCCTTGCTCAAATACATCTACATCCAAGAGGATATCTTAAACAAAATTTACAACTTTGACCAAAAAGATGAGAAGGAGAATAAGAATTCACACCTTCCCCATTGCTAGGTAAAGGGATCCTTAATGAAGGATAAAATACTTTTAACCCTCAAGTAAGGTATTTGTTTATTTTAGACATACAATGTCAATAAAGGAAGAGATTGTGATCAACAATACACACCTCTTTTAAAAGAGAGAATCCTTGAGCAAAATGAATAATTCCAATAAAGAATGTCACATATTGAAAAAAATATCACTTAACCAAGGGAAAGTGGATCCTTGGAAATAATAAGAGATTGAAACACTAACCTTTAACCCTAGGTGTAGAGACAAGGATAAGAAGGGATATTATTCTACTTGAAAAGTATGATTGCACCTAAAATTGTATTGCCATGAATGACAATGAGCCCCCAAAGAATTTGATAACAATGTCACATAGTGTGGAGCAATGTAAAAGGAAAATGTGAGGTGAATATCAAAAAGGGAGGGGAATTGAAAAGAGAAGAACAAATTACTTGTGCATGGAAAAATGAGGCGAAGGTTTGGTGCAAGCTTAAGTTTGGTGGTGTTAAGCGGTATTTGGAGAAGCTGCATGGCTATGATAAAGATATCACTAAATTTTTTGTTGAAGGATGGAATAATCATACCGTCTCTCTTTGTGGGAAGAAGATTGAGCTCTTTTTTGAGTTGATTGCATAAACCACTAGTCTCCCTCTGTCTGGTATGAATTTTTTTAAGGAAAGGAAAGTTTATAACAAGGCAGTGAAGATGTTCCCCAAATAAGACAAGGAAAAGGCTATTCTAGTGAAAGGTAAGTCAGACTTCTATAAGAGTAGCCATATTACCAAATTGGGCCAAAATTATGAGGGTGATTATGGAATATATTACTATAGATGGTAGATTCACAAGGGTACATAATTTTCACTTCATGTTGCTTAACCATTTTAGACATAAAGTTAGGGTTTATTTCCCTTCTTTCTTCTTTCTTCTTTCTTCTTTCTTCTTTCTTCTCTGAACAATAGTATAAAAGAAATTCGGAAGAGTTCAAGAAAGCCGATTATGCATGATGGTCTCATTTACCTGATATATGAATACTATAGAGATAACATATTAGAGGATGGTTAGAAGTGTATTGAGATAAAAGGGGATAAAGGGAAGCGTAAAATTAGTGACTCTAATGAGGGGAGTTCAAAAAAGAGCACACAATCCTCTGTCAAGAAACCCAAAACTGAACTTAGTACTCTGGTACTCAAGTTCGATGAGGACAAGGATATGGAAATGAATGAGGATGAAGAAGAAACTGACCTAGATAATGTTTTTTTATTGGAGTTGAAGGTTCCTTAGGTTGAGGATAATCCCAGTACAAAAGAGTCTGTAGAGGGAAAAAAATGCCTCTAGGACTGAGAAAAAAGGGGTAATTATGGATTTTGAGGGAGGGTTGGAGACTAAAGAATCTGTAGATATGGAAGAGAGCCCTATTCTTAATTTTATTGGGTCTCTGAGGCTGACAGAGAAAAGGGTTAGTGTGGAGAAAGAGGAGTTTAAATTAGAGAAACGATAGGGTGACAAGATTTAGGATGAGGGGAATGTGAGTACCCATTTAGAGCATCTGAATCCTGAAGACAAAATTTACTTGGTCAATTATGAAGAATCTTACAACAGGGATGTCCATTGTATGCCAAGGAGTGAGGCAGAGGGCCCTGAGGAAAATCAACATTACCAAGAGGAGGAAGTGCAAAAGTAAGATTCTTCTTCTCTTAATTTGGAGGAGTTTAATGATAAAAGGGATCTAGATGTGGAGGTCCTCCATACTGTAGAATCTAAGTGTATCAATTCCTTTAGAATGGATAAATGAACTTTTCATGAAATTAAGGAGCTCCACCTCAATCAACAGGCTCTCGCAAGTAAACTTGATAATCTCCTCCAGAGTATGATTAACAAAAAAGATAAGAATAAGGAGGTGGGAGATTGCGTTGGTGATAAGAATAAGGAGAGTCAAAGGTAGGAAAATATGGAGGTGGAGACTATGTTTAATGATGAAATTCAGAAGATGCAAGCCAAAGTTGATAGAAATGAGGAAATCTTAAATAATATCCTTTATATTAATCATGAGGGAAAGAAATCCTCTACGGATAACTTGAAAGCTCTCTACTCTATGCTGGAAGGTCTGCACCAGGAAAAAGTCACTATAAGTGTGGATCTGGAGGCTACTGAGACTGATGGTCAAGTCTCCAGACTGGGGAAGCGTACCAGAGCTAGTATGAAGAAAAAAATCCCCAATGTTCCCAATGACCTGATGAATCTAAAGGTGTCTATCTAGAGGATGTATGCGCTCAAAGATGAAATTTTTGTCTTCTTAAAGAATCTGGGTTGACCTCTAGGGCATTATTTTTTTCTGGTTGTTTCCATAAGCTGGTCTTTTGGTGTACCCTGGGAGTTTCTGCTAATAGTTCAATAATTTTGTCTTGTTTCTTTGTCTTTTTGTCTTATTTGTTCTACTTTGTTTTAGAAACTATCTCATCTTCTGTTCTTTAATGCTTATCTTTGTAGCACTTTTGTAAAGGGTTTCGGGGTCCCTTCAAAACCTGATTTTACCTTAATCAAAAACATAATAGGAAAATATTATTTAAAGTTACCATAATTGAAATAAAATTCATTGTTACATGTTATGTAAAGGATGTCATTATTAATGATTTTTTGAATTTTATAATGCAAATATTGACATTCATTAGTAGAGTGATCATGATATTGGTGATACATACAAAAAGGAAGATTCTCAAGATCTTGTTTGCATTTCTTCTTTCATTTGGGTTGGGGTAATCAAGTTTGCACCAAGACGATCAGACAAATGTGCAATTGAAGTTCTTTCTCTTGCAATTTACTTTAAAAAAAACAAAAAACTATGAAGAGTGATTTCATTGAGGTTTTATTTTCATCTAGATGGTCATCATGCTCTACTTCTATAGCAACCACTCATGTCTAGTTGCACACCATACTTCCACAAATCATTCAATTCTCTCTTACCTCTCCTAAATTACTTCAAAATTATCATTAGTGTTTAGGTGGACCTTGAAACACATGATTTGATCTATTTGTGCATAAAATGCCTATTTTAATAAAATTATGATGGATTTAACTGGTGAATTTAATGTTTAAATTCATGTCATCTCATCCATATTTCTTGGGAAACTTTGTGTCATTTTTTTGAATATATAAAGTTTCAATTAATAAAAAAAAATCTTGAAGATCTAAGAAACATTCTTCCATGACTCTTGTAATATATTTTTTTATATTTATGGTAGTGGATAATATGGATTAACCTTCTCCTCTACTCATAGTAATATTTTGATGGTGATATTTGATGTAAGATAATATTTTTTATGGCTTGAAGTGTGGCATGTGAAATCAATGACATGTTTAGCCATGTTTTCTGCAACATCCATGTGGATCTTTCCAATGAAAAGGAATCTTCATTACAAAAGGTTTTTCTCTCTCTAATTGTTAGAAAAATGCTTGTTCAAGTTGGCACAAGGAGCAACAGGAGCAGCCAGAGCCAAAGGTACACCCAACTATCCAGCCACCTTGCGGAGTAAACACAACGAAAGAAAACAACACAGAGAACAACACCAAGGAAAGAAGGAACAAAAAAATATTTTATTGATTCATCCAATTGCAACATACATGCCCGACCGTGAGGCCTTCCAGGTTATGGCCAACAAAATCCATACTTTTATATCTTCTATCTTCTTGTATCATTTGCTATCTACTACTTCTACTTGCAACGTCTACCTAACCTACACACATACATCCCTATTTATACTTGCCAAAGTGGTTTACATAATATTCTAGACTATTACAAAGATGGAAGGCCAGCCACCAATGGTCTGCACACATCCTAGGACAAGATCCTAATATTAAATGCACAACCTCAATTTAAATACACAAGTTGGTTCCAATAAGAACCAATCATAGACAAACTTGGTCAAGGAAGAACCGAGCATTAGGTTCACTCAGCACAGGAAGGAACGCCCGACCAACACTAGACAACTCAACACACACAGGGACTCGTCCAACACTAGATAGCTTGACACATAGTGCAACTTGGCAAGAACTACAACTCGACGCTTACTGGCAGAATGAACAAAGATGAGCAGGATAGCAAGGCAACCCAGGATGCTACTACATCACAAGTTTAGTTGTATTTAATGTACAACCTCTATATATGATTGTAATTTAGATTTTTTATTTTATTGGTCACATTAGTTGTAGAAGATTACAAAGTTGATCATATTTTATACAATGTGAAATTGGATAAGCTATTAAAGTTGGAATATTAACATGAGAGCTTCATTAAGGAGATCGAGGTGTTACCTGATGCAAGGTATGTCAAACATTAGCATAACACAAAAATAATATAAAAATTTAATTAGACAACTAAAGTGGAATTTTACACGTGCGTTAATAGTTACTCCTACAGTTGGAGCTATTTGGCAAGTTATATTTTCATGATCATATGCTTATAATTTTATTCGTTGATCTTTTTTTCTATTTAGATATATTTAACTCTAAACCTTCTTAAATTTGGTTTTGTATTATTATTATTTCCCATGTGTACTATATTTTTCTAGTTAGGAAGTCAAATTTTTCTTAGTTCCAGCTAATTGTATGTAAATGAATTAAAATAAGCCTTAATTTTCTCTATGTGGTTTCACATGTCTTGTTGTGTAACTTTGTTTACATGAATATTATCAGATATTGTAAAGAGTGTTAACCATCAATAGGTCTATTCATTATAACATTATCCATTTTTCAAAGGGATCATTCTACTATAATGAATGTTGTAAAGGGGAGGGGAAACTGTTAGTAATAACTGAGAGGGGGGGTGGGGGTGAATCAGTGGACTCAAAAATTTATCCTTTAAA
>MU227701.1:853315-900957 GCA_018584345.1 Thuja plicata
GTTCAACTTAGGCACATCTCGTCTGTTCATCTTGTGATCTTTACTTAGGTCTTGAAACCTTCCTTCTAAGCACACAAGCTCTGATACCAATTGTTAGTAATAACTGAGAGGGGGGGTGAATCAGTGGACTCAAAAATTTATCCTTTAAACTTTAATCCACCAATCAATACACCTCAGATTATTAAGTACCTACAAGATGCATGCCTTGAAATACTTTGAAATAATTAACTGTTTGTCGGTTTACCTTGTCTGTCCTTATTCTCCTTGATTACCGATAAGCAGTAAAACTTATTTACTGATACTTAGTAAATATGCAGAGTATACCAATCAATCCAGAAATGCATATGTGAAATGTAAAACAATAAAGTAATAAACCATACACACATAACAAATGGATTTTAACGTGGAAACCCTGTTAAGGGAAAAACCACTGGGACCGGTACCCCAAATTTTCACTCTTCTGAAGTGAGCTCTGTTAGGAGCCAACCTTGTTAAAGGTTACAAACACATTGTTAAGTGCAACCTTGTTAGAGGTTTTTTATACATAGGTTGTCACTTAGTATCTGGCATCTACGCTACCATCCTTGAATCAGCCTTCTTCTTAGAATGTCAATAGGCTTTATGCTAATCTTACTACCATCCTTGAATCAACCTTCTTCTTAGACTTTCAATAGGCTTTAGGTAAGACCAATACTACTTTCATGAATCAACCTTTTTGGCACTCCTTGAGATGTACCTCAATATGTAGAAGACGGTTAAGTCCTGCTCTGTTAAGAGACTTAATGCTTCAATGGTTAAACTGAAACACAATGACCTGTTTCTAATGCAACTTGAATTGTAGATTTTCAGATCTATTTAAGTACAATACCTCTCTGATCAATGTATCATTTCAATTGCTTTGTGCTCTACACTTCTACTCTGTGATGCTGTGCTTCACTGTTTGTCGGTGTCTGCAGAATTCTTTAGCTCTCCCTTAGCTTGATTGATCAAGACTGGATGAAGTTTAACCTTCACCAGTTTCTCTACAACATCTTCTTTCTATTCACTCCTCTTCTGTGTATCTGATTGCATGCGGAAATGAATTATGCTTGTCTCTTATATAGACATGATATTCCTTAATTCTTGATTCTTGGCATGAAAAACAATCTAACGAATCTGATTTACGGCTTTAACTCTTGATTTATCTCGTAGTTATCTTCTTGCCAACTGTATAAATATTCTTTAAATCAAATGCTTAACTATGGTCGAATAAAACAAATAAAACAACCAATTAAGTTTATCCTTAAGCTCTGCTAGCTAGATATTTTGTCATTTTCTAAACTCTCTGTTTCATCGGTCAATTTTGTAGTTCATCGTCGGTGACAATTGTCAATTCTGTCAGTGTAACTTTAGTTAGCTTCAGGATCTCCGTCCACCGGGTATCATTGGATCTTTCTCATCGGGCAACTCTATTTTCAGCTCGTCGAGCATCCTGTGATTTTGCTTCGTTGGGCAACACTGTCTTCTACTTGTTGGGCATCACTGTGACTTTTTCTCTACCTTTACCGATGGTGTGCACTCTGTCGGTGTTGTCTGTCACTTAGTGAATAATTGACTTTTATGCATTGCTGAAAGCATAATCATTGTTCCATTGATTCTCTGAAGTCTTTGGCATTATGTACATGACCGTATCTAGATGATATCATGTTGACATCAATGACAATACAAACCATTAACTGATTTAATGTCTTGCATCATCTTCAACTTAACATTATCAAACATTCAATCAGTTACATGTTATCAGATATTGTAAAGAGTGTTAACCATCAATAGGGCTATTCATTATAACATTATCCATTTTTCAAAGGGATCATTCTACTATAATGAATGTTGTAAAGGGGAGGGGAAACCTCTATAATATATGTACATTTTATTTAGAGAAATACAAAAAGGAAATAGATCTCTACCACTTTTCCATCTTAAGAATTATATTTGTTTGAGTTATATGAAATATGAATGAATGTTCCTAGATTATTATCATATCCTTTTGTAGTGTTGCGTTGCTTTGAAACAAGTAACTAAAGACTTAAGTTTCTTGACATATACTTATTTTGTTGAATTGTAATTTTGTGTTACTCATTATTAAAGTAATAATATAAACCTTTTCATAACTAATAATGGGGAACACAAATGCTATAAAGGATTGTCAATTAAGATATAATTTATTTGAACCATATTTGTAGGATTTTCATTATAACGCATATATAATTATTTATACTCTATCAGATACATTTTTATTAAGAATAATTATTGATAGTTAATTATTGACTTTATATTTCTTAAGATAGGCTTTGATCATTTTTCAAATAATTCTCACCAACCCATTTGATTCTAAAATGATAAATTCACCAAAGAGTAAATCAAGTAACTTTTTTCAAACACACAACAAAACATTAAAAGTACAAGAATAGTGCAATCTCTATCCACAATTTTACACACCCTTTCTTACTTTGTGTGAATATCTATATCTACTTCTCATTGAAATGGAATCCTAAGAGTTATTTGAAATTGGCGTGTGTGATAGGGGCTACCTATTTATGTTTTATAGAGCTTGAAGTGTAGGAGAATTCCCCTTTTTTATTCATTGACCAACCATTCGATAATATTGAACACAAAAAACTTTCAACTTCTTATAAATTATCGAGGGTCGTATAGGAAACTAATAGGAGGAACAAAGGTTCTACCATTTTTTCTATCTTATGTGATTCAATCTATGAAGACAAGAACATGTGGTTATGGATATTATTTGATATCTATGGGCTCTAGGATGCCTCTCTATTGAAGGACTAATCCTTTTCCTTCATAGTTAATGCCTTTAAGTATTCACTTTGCACATATAAATTGGTCATTTTTGCAATAACACACAATTCCATTTTGAAGTGGAAAGGGATGGGTGGTGGGTAAAGTATTTGTTCCTATGGTGAGAGAACTAGGCATATGAATGAAGATGATAAGGTGATGGTTTTGAATAGTTTTGAAATGAGGTGGAAAGAGGTTGTGAGAATGATTATGTGGGATGGTAGGGTCTTGATTATGAAGAGAATATGGTTTACCATGCTTTTGTACAAATTCATTATATGGTTGGGGTTGGATGGATTGTTGGTTTTCGTTGCGCCAAAAGATCAACCTGTTAATGTCTGATACAACCACTTGACTTATACAAGTATGGGAGGTGGTTAAGACATGTCATGAACCACCACTTTGTTACACAGCACGAGGAGACAAAGGGGGCACACCTTGCATCAATCCCACCTAGCACACGAACGAGGTTTGAACCTGTGACCTCAAATTTGATACCAATTGTTGGTTTTCATTGCACCAAAAGATTGACCTGTTAATGCTTGATACAACCAATTGACTTATACAAGCATGAGAGGTGGTTAAGAGATGTCATGAACCACTATGCACTGCACAACATAAGGAGACCAAGGGCGCACACCTTGAAACATGGATAATATGATAGGGAAAGACATTCAACATGGATTTAATCCTTAAATTAGGTAGAGAAAGGGATAGTAGATTCATGGTGTTCATGAGATTGATATTTCGTGGTTTCACTTGGTTGGATGGTTTTAGAATTTGGGGTTGATTTAGGATTTTGGGTGGCTTTAGTGGGATAAATGGTGTAAGATTTTTTGATGGGAATATTAGGGGTTGTGAGAGTGATGGAATAATTATTGATGCACTTAGATAATTTTTACTAGGGGGGTGGTATGTCTCCATTGTTTTAGGTTTTTATTTATTCCTTGGAGGAATTCTAAAAAGAAAATTTTTGACAGCGTTGGATTCGGAGAAGGTTTAGATAAGAGATTAGATGAAGGGTTGGACGGAGGAATAAGTGTGAATTGATATGTGGATAGTAGGGAAAGGTATTTAAATAAATTATAAAGATAATGGGGATGATATAAATAGATGGAGGATGAGATAAAAAAAATAGATGAAGGATAAGATGGGTATTCCTTGTGAGAGGAATCATAAGTGTGACCAATATATATACACCTGTAGGTAGGATGGAGTAGAAACTTATATTAAATTATTGGTCACAAGATAGTTGATTATGAATAGGTGAAAAATGAAATATTTAAGGAAATATTATTGACAATAATGGTATTAAGGGGATCAATTTCATGCTTGTCTTGATCAACAAGTCTAATCATCATCAAGATAAAAGATGGATTTGGAGAATATTCAAAATGAGGGGAATCATCAAAATTAAATGGATTTGTGTTGTTCATTTAAAGAGTTAGATGAAATGAGAGATAAGATGAAATGGGAAGATAAGTTTAGAAGAAAGGTAGAATAGATTAGAATGAGATGGATGAAAAGATCTTAAATTTTTTTTTATATGAAAATATCTTGAGGTTGAAATCTCAATTTCATATAAGGAAAATTCATTTTGGATGAAATATGGATTAGAAGGGTGAAATCAAGGTGAAAGAGGTATGAAAGTTGATATTCAAAGTGATTTTCTTGAATTTGGATGGAAACAATGGTTTAGGAACCATAAATGCCACAACATGATGTGAATGCATTATTTTTGCAAATTTAAAACAAAGTTTATGTACATTGAAAGTAGAAATTATTAAGAAGCACATGCACAAAAGGGTGATAGATTTTCATGTCCCTTTTTGTTTAAAATTGGATTATGGTCCATACTATCCCATTTTATTCTAATGTGGGTTAATTGAACAAGTTTAGGGAAACACATAATCTAATATTTATGAATGTCTAAATATTCTCAATATAAAAAAGACATTTAAGTATTAAATTATATGTTTGGAAACACTTGGTGGGGCATTGGATATTGTGCCATAATGAGGAGTTTGAAATATTTCTAATTAATGACTTTCCCACCAAGAATGGAGTGGGAAATTAAAATATTTCTAATTAAAGAATTTCCCACCAAGAGTAAATGTGGCAAGCAAAAAGGGAGTGGAAAGTTGTTGCGTGGTGAACTTTAGAAAGTTTCCACTGTTACAAGTGGAGAAGAATCTTGGATAGCTCAATGATTACTTTTGGAAATCATTATAACCTAATTGGCAAGAACTCACAAGGAGGAAGTTTGAATTTGGGCCTCAAAATGTTGCATGCGAGATGGGTACAAATATTGTAATTTTGGGCTTTTGGAGGGTATTCTGGATATCGCTCATTCTCTCATATTTGCATATTTGTAGGAAGATTCTTCAATGGGTGAACCCTGCAGGAGTAGAAGGATTATGAAAAAACCCATGAGAAATAGGTTGTCAAAGGACAAAAACCCTTTGATCAAAGTGGGAAATCTCATTTAGAGTTTGTATTTGGGCTGAAGGAAGATAGGATATTTATTAGTTTCTTCATTTCAGTCTGGTTGACTTTAATAGAGATGTTTGGAGTGGTTTAAAGAAAACAAATAAGTGTTTGTTGTTGTTGTAATTTATTTGTGGGTGAATTACAACAATATACTAATATCGTAATATTTATAACAAACTATATATTCTGTATATTTATATTTGGAAGATAAACAATGACATGGGTGGTGTTTTAAGTGATTACAATAATTGTGGGAGTGATAGTTTGCGAGTTTTGTCTAATATTTTAGAGTTTGTGAGATTTTGTGTTGTTGATATTATTAAGCAGTATTAGAGAAAATTATATGATATTCATATAAAAAACTTAGTTTCAATAACATTATGTAAATTTTCATTTAAATTGGCCTCTTATGCGCAAGACTAGCTAGCTAGTTTTGGCATTTTAGGTGAAATTTGGTATAACATTTGTCAATATAAGTTCCATATCTTAGAGTAATATTAAAATTTGAATTTCAAACATTATATAGATTGATTGATTTAAGGTGTATATGCACTAGGATGTAATTTTAGGGGTTTAGGAAGTGGATATATTGAAATAATATATAACTGTGAAGTGTGTGTGTATTGAAGGGTTAAGTGGCCTAGAAGTAGATACACTAAAATAAGGTGAACATGTGTTAAACAATGAAGTGTATTATGAAAAAATGCATTAATTTAGCTCAAATGCCTAAAATAGGATACAAATCTTCCATACTAGAAGCTTAGCAATAATTTGATAATATTGGATGAAAAACATAGATTTTTAGGAGTTTTGAGCCAATATGTTTGAATGAATACTTGGCAATGAACTAGAAGAATAAGTTTTATAATGAATTAGAAGAAATGATTGGATATGAAGAATTTATTGGTAAGGAGATGGGTCAAAAATAAAGATCAAGTTATATTATGATTCTTTTATATTTGATTCTACACTTACGATAAACTAGGTTCCCAAATAAGGATAATTTTGATTACCTACTTTAGATAGTGTAATTATTACCAATTTTTCACCCATAGCTCAAATTGGTGGAGCTAATTCAGCTGGTGTTTATTTGAAGGGTGAGAAGTTCTAATTTATTGCTGCTTTTTTAAAACCATTGCATTGGATGGAGTTAAGAGGAAGAAAATTTTATGATGTAATATGTTTTTGTAAAGGAAAATATTCAGTTTGTTGTTTAATATTTTGCAATAAAAGTAAAGATACAAAAAAGGGAAAAAGATTTCTCATTGATTATTCAAAGCACTGCACAAGTTTCTTTAATTGAAAAATGGATATACATTTAAGTACGAGCATAATTACATTGATGTTCATTGAAAGAGAAATAGAAAAAACAAGAAAGGACCCATACAAGTAGTGGGTGTAGCCAATCCAACATGCTATATGAGCTATTCTATGTTTCTACTGATTGAGTGAAAATAAGCACACTAAAGTTTGGAATGTCCATCATTTCCCATGTTGAGTTCGGGATGAGCTTCGTGGCCACTTTCTCTTCCTCACTCCTAATCTCTAGATGAGCCTGCAGGAGTTGGGGAATTTTTTTTTAGAGCTCTAGATATGGATCCCTACATATGAAAATCAACAAAAACATAGAACAATCCATATGATACATTGGATTGACAAAAACTATAAACATGTGCAAGAATGGTCGAGAATGCAATATCAAAAGAGGCATTGAACTTTATGTTTTTATCTGAAAAAGTTTGTTTCTTGTGTAGAAAAAGGTACATTTATTTGAATTTTGGCATGTGGGGTGAAATGGGCTCCCTTGAGGGTTGAGCTCAGCATGTCGGTAAACAAGAACAACAAACATGCCAGTTTTGGTGCTACAGGATGATAACAAATAGCTACATGATACACACATGACATCATGAATATTGATCCTTAAGATAGAAAAAATATAAAGGAATGCTAGAGATGCTACACAAATCCTTTCAATGGAGCAAACAGAGCAGTGGTTACAAATTGTAATATTTAGTCAAGAAAATTAGAGGTATCATATCTTCATCATATCTTGTAAAATACGATTTGTTTTTTTTCTAAAATTTGGAGTAAAATTAGAAAACATCAAAGCGGAAAAACCCAATAAATTTTGTAAAAACCCAGTTCAAATTTTGGGAGAAATCATAACCTATTTGCGAGAAATCATAATCTGTTTGCTACAAAAATTCCATACACAGCTACATGAAGTATTTAAGTGTTAAAATATCATGCTACAA
This sequence comes from Thuja plicata, assembly GCA_018584345.1. Lineage (NCBI taxonomy): Eukaryota > Viridiplantae > Streptophyta > Pinopsida > Cupressales > Cupressaceae > Thuja > Thuja plicata. Next base: position 860,899 of record MU227701.1, read on the forward strand.
AAATCAATGAGATCAAGCTCAGTGATAAGCAACAATAGAGGATATAAATGATGATTGAAGTATATTAGAATAACACAACCCTTGCTTTTACTTCAATCTTGTTTTGAGAGTATCATAAACGCTAAAATTTGAAAATGATTTTTGCAATGAACAAAATCATCAATGCAGTGATAAAGTTTGAAAGAATGTATCATAACAGAGGATTTCAAAGTACCCTGCATGAAATACGAGGACAAATCAATGGCAGTTGTGTGTTTGAACAATGACAATGGAGCTCGATATAGTAACAAAATCCCTTCATGGAATTCGCGATTGTAAAAAAATAGAGCAGAAATACAAATAATTTCTCATATGAAGCCACAAATGGAACCCAACTAGCTCATTTTTATGAGCAAAATACAATAAATAATGGGATTTTCCATCATTTGTTTTGCATTTAGAAGGTAGTTTGAGAACATATTTTCAGTGGTAAAGCACATAATATACTTGGCCTTACCTGTAAGTGCATATTGTTGATGAAAGAAAGCTTCAAAAACTATAGTTTCAGATCCTCATGGCGACGACCAACAAGGAAGCAGAGCAAGATCAAAATGAGAGAAATGAGCAAAAACCCAACTAGGGTTTCAACTCTAAGTCTCATCGAATGCAAACTTTTTTTTATCTATTTGGTTTAAGTGTAATAATCCACTTAATACTATGCATAAAATGTAAAGTATTTGATAAATAAAATTATGTTATTTATGAAGTATTTTATATAATATGTATAGTATTTAAGTTATAAATTATTTTTAAAATAATAATTAATAAATAACATATAAAAAAATGTTATCTATTGAATATTACTTAAAATATTAATTGAGTAAATATCTTATGGTTTGCAAAATCTTGTAATTTATATTTGTTATATAGTGAGTTGTAAACTATATAATAATTCATAAATTTAAATACAAAAATAAGAGAAAAAATAAAGAAAAAGTGGCTTTGGGGAGTTTTATTTATTTTTTCTTTTGAAGAGCTATGGAGAGTTTTTGATTGTTTGGTCTGATTTTCAGGTGTTCTTTGGGATAAGCTTGCTTGCAGGGAATTTTTGCTTTATTCCCCTTGTGTTTAGAGAGTTTTTAGGGTCTATTTTTCAGGGTTTTTTGAGGAAATGTGAGTTTGGAGAAGAGATCTATATATTGGAGAGAGTTTTCATATTAAGGGGGCACCTCTCATTTTGAACTTCATGCCTTATAATTTCTACAGGTTCTTGGTAGAATTGATTTCTGAGTTTGTAACTGATACTGGGTTGTATGACAGATTTACGATGTTCTGAGAATCTTGTGAAATATAGTTTTCTCCTTTCCTTGACGTGATATGAATTTTCCTACACCTTTATATAGAAGTATATGTACCATCATAGATTATAGGTTGTATTAAAGAGCATGGTGTTGGATTTGTGAAGAGGTCTTTAATATTCCTTCCCAGATGTTAGTTCTTATAATATCCTTATAAGGTAATGTTGTAGGGATATATGTTATTGAGTTTTACATGTGAAAGTTGGATTGTGAGTTGGATTATGAAAGGTCCTGTTATGCATGTTGAGTAAAAAATTTGGTGCATCACCTAGTAGGGTTATAATTTCATTTGCATGTTTCATCCTTACTCTTTTCCTTTGAAAAAGTTAGTTTAGGTGAGGTACTAAGGAAGTCGTCCTTATCCAGAGGTTCTTTCCATCATAAGTGACCCACAAACCTAGAAAGTTCTCGTGTTTCTCCAAAATGTTAAGTTCTGCAACTTAGCAAGGGTGCAATTTTGAGAGATAACAACAATTTCTCAAGAAAGAATTGGTTTTGTTTATTTAGTTTTATCAGGATCTTCATTAAATATATTTATTAATTTTAATTTTGAGGGGAGTGGGATACTTTAAAATGATTGGATGAATGTGAAGGATTAAGGATGGATAAAATTAGGTGGATCAAAAGGTTTGATTTGTTATTATGTATTATAATATATGAGGGAGTTGTATTATTCAAGGATCATGATAGAGCTAAAATCCTTTAAAGATTACAACAAAAGGTTAGTTAAGATCAAGGATATTGGGAGAGGAATGAGATGGTTTAGAAGAAATGATTAGAGAAATGAAGGAGATAACTAGGTTGAATTGGAAAGGTAACTATAATATTATTTTTTATTTGGGTTTAGAGGAAAACACTTTCAACTAGGTCAAGGACAAAATACATTAGGTGATTAAGGTTGGATTAGATGGACTTAAATTTGGAGCTTGACCTTATCCAATATTTGAAAAAAAATGTAATATAACTAAAAGGAATGCAAATGGTTTTTTATTTTAAAGATTTGTATCATAGGTTGCTTGAGTTTTAATTATAAAGATATTCCAAGAATAATAACACATGATTATTGGAGTGGGTGTATTAATCCTTATAGGTCCTTTCAATGTTTCCAACTAATTTATCAGGTATTCCTAAGATTTTTCCATCTTCTATCAATAGATACCTAAAATTAGAGGACAAATCACAAGAATTACTCAAAGAATGAGTAATTTCTCCCACTCTTCAGGCTTTGTAGGACCTAGACAGGTGCACCTTGTAATATTTATATATTTTTAAAGCTTTGTGACAAAAATTATAACTAAGCAAATGACTCTTAGTAAATTTGACAAGAAGATATATAAATTCATGTAGAATTAGATCTATTTTGGATTATAGGTCATTACTACATATATGAGAGTAAATACCCTAATCTAATTCTATTTCTACAAATACAAAACACATGAAACTTTGATTATGATTTAAATGGTTACTAAAAATTAAAATAACCAAGGACTCGTGCCTAATTCCATGGGAAACATAGTCAACTATTTAATAAATTACATGAATCACACATCTAAATCTAAATGTTTATGCATTACACAAACATTCATTTGCATTGTATTTAGTTCAGTAGTTACAAAATCACTACCATTTTCCCAAAATTGCTGCAATACATCAACAATATTTAATTCCTTCTTTGAAGTGAGCCAATTAATGCATCATTCATTCTTGAAAACATCACAAAGACATTTTTTCAAATAAAGGCAAATATAGGGAGGAAAAATTGAAGTGCCTATTATGAGAAAAATTGGCATGGTGAAAATAAGTGCATGAAAAAATATATTTACCACCTCATACATCTTTTTGAAAATAATTATATAGGAGTCCTTGAATCTATCATAGAGTATTCATCAACTCCTTATACTTCTTTAAGGAAAGAGAAAAAGATAAATCTTAGGGCAAAGCACTTGTTGCATTTGCAACATCTTAGCCTAAGAGATGAATGCTTGATTGTAGAACTTCCTGTCACATGAATTCTTCATCAAAATTGTTTACATCATTGTACCCTAAAAATTCATTTAAATTTTTGATAGATAACAATTCTTATACAAGTTTTTGTGTGAAATGAACTATTGATATAACCAAAGGATGTTTCACTAACATCCTTTTCATTCTCAAATTATTTAACAATATTCTTTCCATATATCAAATTAAAAACAATGGTTTAAGGAACAGTATATAGTTTACATTAGATTTTATGATTATTCAAGGTTTGAAGGGAAAAGAGGTTATTACAGTTACTAAGGTTGATATTTTCTCTCATGTTTACGTCTTCTCTCACATCACTCTTGATTATTTATTATCGAAGGTTGATATTCTTACCTCTAGTGTGGATAGTGCATCAAATACTTAACTTGGTTTGTAAAATCTTAATGTTATTAAAACAAATTAACATCTCCACCACTATCACCTATTACTACTTTAGAGTTCTATGTTGCTTCATTGATAAATTGTAAAGATTCCTTGCAATAAGATATTAATATCCATTTTCCAGATGATTTGGACACATTTATACCTAGAATATCTTGCTTATTTTTAGATTTCAACATCTTGGATATTGAGAATAGTATTAAGGACACACATCTTCTCTTTGAGGATATATATTTTCATACTAAAAAGTTTATAGAGTTTTCATTGAGTGCTTCTAGAGATTATTTATTGAAATAATTCATGTGGGATTCCTTATTTATAGAATAACATCAACTGTGATTTGTATTATAGCCACATGACATGCATTGACATTCCACACATCACTTCCTTGGTTCATATTTATATATCACAGTTCACCTGCAACATTTGAGGATCATTATGTTAATGTACATCATTGTCCTTGGATATAGTGAATCACTCAACATTATATGATCCATCATCTTTTGGAAGGTTGCATAGTCTCTCTTTCTCTCATATAGGAGGAACATTTCTTGTATATTTTTATTGTATCATTTCTCTTTTAGAGAGTGGTTTTTATTTCCCACTAGTTTTTCCTCCTTTGCTCGGTTTGTGAGAAATTAGTACATGAGTACCTAACATGGCCTAATAGTTGGGATTCATCATTGTTGGATACATTACTCCCTAATTTGCACTTAATAGGAGATGTTCTTGTAAATAGTGACTATATATTTAGCTATATTTTAGTCCACATGAGAGAAGTCATATTCACATCACTTAAGTCTCCACTTAGGAATTTTAAGCAAATTTATCTCACTTGATAAGGTTGAGACACATATAATTACTTATTACAATACATAACTTATGTGCACTTAACACATGCTTGAACACTTGCGATCTTAGATGTGTAGCACATTTGGAGTGGTAGTAAGAGTTTCACTCCCACCTTCTCACCTCATCATCCTTGCTTATGAATACAAGGTTCTCAATGCATATTTAGACACTTGTAACAATTTAATTTAGCTATTTATATATAGTTTATGTGTTTTAATTAATCTTAGGTAGTGGTAACAGTTACTCATATCACGTAGCTTGTTGATGTCGTAGGGGTAAAATTTTTTATTCCTGTGAAATAGGAAATGTAAGATCCAACCACAAAGATCTATCCTACTACAATCCTACACCTATTCAAGAGAGATAAACATAATTGAATGCATCATAAAATAAACAATAAAAATACAACATTAAATCCAATAAGCTCTCCCTTGCTTCTCTCTTTCTCAATGCAATGTTGGCTCTCAGATTCTCTCTTGATATGACAACGTGAGAATTCAAGAATTGTGGTTGTTAAATTATGAGAATTAAGCCTCATTATATATAATTCTAGACTTTAATCAGGGCTAGATGATTGGACAGATAACTGAGATTGATTGAATAGATGACTAAGCTTGATTGATTAGAATACTGGGAATAATTGACAATTAAGTGGTTGCATGACAAAATTGATTGGATAGTTAACATGATTGATTGGAAGTAGACTGGATTGGATGATTAGAAGACTAACTCATGATTGAGAAAACTGAATTAATTGATTCATTAGACTCAGTTGAATGAAAAGAGGACCTATTAGTCAATGACAATTAAAATAGGTGGAAGTGGAGGAATAATCAACATTAAATAAATTCAAAAAATATTTAATTGTGCATAAGGTAAATAAATAAAATAAATTATTTTATTTATTTTTAGTAGAATTAGTTCGCATTGGGGAGATGAAAAATTAATTAAATTGGTGATTTATTCAATTTTAGAAGACACAATTAAGTAATTGGAATTATCACTTAATTGTGGCACTAATAACAATGCAGAATATTTTTAATTAATTAATGTAATTATTTAATTAAATTAAAGAAAATAGATTAATTAAATAATAACAGCTATTTAATTAATTTCTAGAATAATAATTAAGGAATCTTGACAAAATATTAATTAGGAACTAAAAATTAAATAATTAATTAAAATTATTCAATTATTGAAATAGGAGGGAAATGATGATTGTGCAATTCAAATTTGGAAGAATGACATGAATTAATTAAATAATAAAGATTGTCTAATTAATTAAGAAGAACGTTAGTAAAATTATCGCTTGCAAGCATGGGACAATTTTAGTTTTCTCTCTAAATGAAGTATGCCAGAAACTTGTTATGTTATGCAGTCTCTCTAAATGAAGTATGCTAGATATTTCTTCCATATGTTCCACTAATGTGCTAGGATTCTTGGTGGACTTAAAGAGTCACATTGCCTTAAATTTTGTATCACTTCAACCCATTTAGGAAAGCAAGGTCTGCTATTAAAACCATCTACTCACCATAGACTACTTTTTAAACTGATTTAGATTATACATAAAACATTTGATCTTGTCCTCATTCTGTTTTGAAGTTTTTAAAAGGAAAGTACTAAGAAACATATTAGAAATGGAAGGCACTGTGATTTCAAGTTATACAGGTCTGAAGAAGGGAAGGTTGTTGACGTGGCTCAAAGAGTCAAGGAAAGAAAATTTGTAATAATAGAATGCAAATAGTTAGGAATATGTTAACTCCACTGTATATAGAAGAAGTATGTAATTTGTAAAGTCAATTATATTTGAAAATTCTAATATGATTTGTATAAGAGGAGTCCTTGCCCTCTTTGATGATGACCCGTCTGTAAACTGAGATTTGTAAAATTTTGATGAACAAGACTTTTAAGTCCCGAGTCATACCGAAGGTTTTTCTTTCCTCTGTTCTTTTCCTCCTTGTGCCCACATTGAATGAAGGTGTAAATTTTTTTTGATTGTTAATAAAAATATATAAAGGCCTTGGCCATTTACCGATAAAAAAAAAATAGTTTTCTACAAGTTGATACTATAATTATCTCTACAGATCCTTCGATATCTACAAGGATGAGGCTTTGTTTGACATGAATGACTCATTTTGATCATAAGTTGGAAATAAATATTGATATACACCTAATTACTCATTAGGTGAGGGGAATATATGGTATTCCACTTCTATCACATTGTGATTGATGAGATCTTGGATGTAGTTCTAAAGTTTCATGCATTTTGAGAGAGTCCACGGTGTTTAATGTGATGGTACTCACAATAATTATTTTCTCTATATGATGTAGGTTTGGATTTTTTTCATAGAATATTAGTTATGTGCAAACTTTATTAAGTAGGATTAAATATTTTGAAATTACCAGTTTGATAGTCCCCCAAAGAAGTGTATGTGTCTTGAATTATTGGGATTTTTTAGGTTGTCCTTTGGGTATTTAAATATGCATTTGAACATTTTAATTGGTTTGGTCTATGTTTTTTGTGTAGTTTGTACAAGTTTGGAGTTAGTTACCTCATCACTGATCATATTTTTATACCAACCCCAAAAGTGTAGTTTGTCACCGGTGTGGTTGTTATTATCTGTGTCTATTTTTTAAAATCTTAACCAAACCATTTTGAAAAAAGGATTTCTTGAGTGTTACCCCTTTGCTAAATTAATTAGCAAGAGTTAGGACATAATGGACTTGTAAGTGAGACTATTCTAGGATTAATATTTGTGATGAAAATATTGTGAAGTTATTTTTCTTGCATTGGCTATGAAAAGAGAACATTGAGTCTTCTCTGTAATTGAAGGGAGGAAGCAAAAACATCACCATTTCAAACAGATTTAACTCATGTTTGACATTATATGAAAGATAAGTTATTAATTTCCCAATCAATTCAACAAAATTTTTAATGGATCCATGTAATAGGTGTGATAACTATTCAACTATTTATCCTCCCAAAATCTTAGTAAAGAATGACATAAGGTGTGTCATTGTACCCAACCTCTTGGCATGCCATAAAAAACTTGTTGATAGGGGTCTCCTTTTCTTTTATATTTGGCAAGTTTTGGTACTTCAAAATTATGTGGATAGGTATTGTCATTATTAATGTATGGAATGAATAAGGAGATATTTCTTCAAATTAATATGTTTTCTTTTGAGTTAAGGTTCCTATTTGTACTTGCTTGAGCATATCCTTCATCTCCTTCTACTCTTCAGCAAAGGAATTCCCAAGAAGTGAATTCTGGGGGTGAAATGGTTTGGTGGTATATGATAGTTGTTGATTGATATATTGATATATGTTTATTGGTGGAGTGTGTTGTTGTTGATATAATGAAAATTTTTATTAGCTAGATTGTAATGCATTTATTGATGAAATATATTAGTTATGGGATAGTTGTTGATAGGTGAATTGAAATGTGTTTGTTGGTGGAATATAATGTGATAGGAAAATTGAAAAGTGATTATCGGTGCAATGTATAATTGATTATAGCATAAGTAAAATTATTTTATTGTCTACAATGCCCATTAAATAGAAGTGAATCTAATATGAAAAAATATGGGTAAATATTCCTTAAGGGATTAAGCTATAATGACCAGTCAAGTAGTTTTACATAAAATACATAGGAGTAACTTAAGGGGTTGTGTATCATGGCCAAAAATACATAAAAATAATTTCAATTGTATGGAATCTGGCACTCTACTCTCTCATTTTGCACTTTTTTTAGTGGTCTCATTTTTAGCATGACTTTGACCCCTTGTTTTAACTTCTCAAAGCTTTAATTGATATCAAAATTGTACCCCATGTCAATCTAGAACAATAGTCACACATGAACAACTTAATTTCCTCACACATACCATTTTTGCATCAAGAGTAAAAGAGTCATATGTGTATAGAAATAAGTTAATATAAATGAATAACATGGAATAAACACTTAAGACACACACTTGAACATCTAGGACAACATATAGGAGCATCCACACATATAGGCAACATCAACTAACCTTTATTGGTAGACTACCATCGTTGTAGTGTTTCACACTTTGCACGTATAAAGGATTCACACACTTTTAGAGTTTATTTTCCTTAAAATTGTTGAGTGAACCTAGATATTTGGCTAAGGTAGATTGACAAAAGTACCACAAATACCTTTCTTGTTTAAAATAGGCAATTCCAAGTTCAAGTACATATACATAAATTTTTGTTAGAGGTTTTAAGTTCATGTGAATAAGTTGTAAAGTATGTCATTGTGACCATATGAGATACTATTGTCATACACAAGTACAATTATGATCATAAAAAAATTGCACAAATGAGAAAGACCCACAACTATATGACACTACTTGCATTCTCATCTTTGACATCACACAACCAGAACACATATAACTAAACCTATTTAGAATGACATCTTCCTTCCTACACTTCTCTAGTTATCAATATCTACACCAATTATAAAATGAAGTAGTTTTTTTTTCAATTCGATTTCTAATTCAAGCTAAGCCTTGAACTACATAATTGTCTACTTTAACATCTAAAAATGTTTTAATATATTATTATATTGGATTAGTTGAAAATAATGTAATTTACATTCATTATTGAAATGATATAAAATTAAGTTTAAACAAAATGAATTCATTTTATGAACAAATTTAACCAAGTAAAAACCACTCGGTTATCACCACTCTAGTTTAAAACCCAATATTATCGGGGCAGTCGAGCAGCACTACGTGACTAAGTTGCAACTGACAGAAGAACACACCGCCAATGCACAAAACAGTGTGGGAGGAAGAGGTGGCTCCTCACCCTCACACTGCAATTCGGCCATGGGATTCTTAAGCCAGAATGCTGTTGTGGCTGGAGCCTTGGCCATTGCTTTTTTCTCACATTTTATACTTTTCAATGTAAATGAGAAGAGGAGGAGGAGCAAGAAGAGGAGTGTGGCAGATGGAGTAATTGGTGCCATTGGCAATACTCCACTCATCAAAATCAAGAGCTTGTCCAACGCTACTGGCTGTGAGGTAACCTAAACAACCCATTTCTTCCATGTTTGTTTTCTCTTGATATTCAATTACTGCCTTTGACATACACTGAACTGAAATGAACTAAAAAAAATTCTACGGTGGTTCAAAGCCTGTTATGTCTTGTCTATTCCACGGTGGTTAATCAATTGACAGTAGCTACATGCTATGAAGCTTCCGAGCCTGGAGTACTATCTGATCCTTTCTGTAGACCTCCGCTTAAAGGATTGGATAGAGTTCGATCCTAAACCAGCTATGACTACTGTAAGCCCTAGATCAGAAATACTACGTCTGTTTTTTTTTAAATTTGGATTGTAGAGACACAATTCAGAATGTTTCCACACAACAAATACCATTTTTCTTTTCTGGTATAGAGAAGGGAAGAACATCGTTTTGTATTTTTTTAGTTAGGACTGAAACATCAGTTTAGGCAATTTCTTTTCTGGTACAGAGGCGGGAGAAATATTATTGGTATTTTTTATTTTTAGTAGTACGAAACATCAGCTTAGGCAATAGTAGAGAAATAATTTCTGAGGATGTATGGATTCCAAACTAGGGCAAGGGATTTTGTAGGCTCCTTGCTCAAAAATCACTTGTGTATGTAGTAAGCGCTTTCGTCTTTCGCATATGGATAACTAGGATTTTACAAAAGAATACCTTCTTAACTAACAAAACAAATTTGGTTGACCTAAACATGAAATCATTGAACAGAAAATATAAATGGCTAATATAGCAGAGAATCATTGGTTGACCTAAACATGAAATCATATAACAGAAAATATAAACGACTGCAAGAACCTGAACGGTTACCATCAAATGCTATCAATGGTTAATTGAGGACTAATCATTTATTAAAGGACACATTTTGAAAGTACCTGAGTTTCAATCACTTAGATCTGAAGGCATATGTTATATCGCTCTTCAAAATTTTGCATTGTTTTCTCTGATTATTGACACTTGACAGCAATCCTTGCTAGTATGGTCGGGAATCAGACTCAGTTCCAACCAAACCTTGCAAATCATTACTGGCATAATGTTGGAAGTAATTTTTCCATACATGTGGATGTAAGGCCCGATGCTTGTTAAAAGAAAAAACTTTGAAAGCTTTGTTGTTGATTGATTTCCCTTTGTTTCTATCTGGGATAGGGGCGGAGTGCTTTTCAGATATTAGTATATTACAGTGTGTTTACCTGATAAAGTATCTTGATTGCAGATTCTTGCTAAGGCAGAGTTTTTGAACCCTGGAGGAAGTGTTAAAGATAGAGTAGCAGCAAAAATAATTCAAGAGGTAATCCTTAACTTAGAAGCTTCTCTTCTTTACTCCAACTATAGGAACCTTTTTCAATATTGCTTTTATGTGTGTTTCATAGTTTTAAAAGTATTTTGTTGTTTATTAATGTGCTATTTTTGACTTTTCTTACAAGTCACCACGTGCTTACAGTAGGAGATTTGAAGAAACTAGCATATTGCAGAATGATTGAGGCGTCACTTGCCATTGACAATTGGATCCCTTTCTCACTTTTTTTTGACAACATAATGGGGGCAATGTGGAAATCTTTTGCAAGTGTTGGAGTGAGCCATTTTATCAGTGTCAAACCCAATAAATGTTTTAAAATTTTTACATTTGTAAAACTATGTTACACTTCAAGAATTTGTCTCCTGCTTACATATATAGGTATATTTCTAGAGGTGGAAATTTTTACCTATCATTTATATCTATAAGTCCATGAGCTGGTATTTTACTGAACGTAAGAATGGTTAGTCATGTTTGATCCCTACTTAATTAAGAGGAACAAGGCATTATGAACCCCACATGTTATTCGTAAAATCAAAGGACCCTTCTAGTTGGAGAAGTAGTCACTCTACTTGATGTATCAATTGCATGGTTGGCATGGGTAGGTGTCTGCTAGAGGAAAATGACAGAACACTATAAAATAAAATCTCAAGTTAGAAAAATGGATATATTATCCTTACATGCTGGTTGAGAATGATTGAGGATGTTGAAAAAGAGCTGAGAGTACCTCATCTTTTGCTAAATAAGGATTGGGCCTACATAAGCTGAATTAATTAAAATGAGACATAACATGCAGGTTCAAACTTGAACAAGGAACAAATTCCATATGCATAAGATGGAACATGATATGTTGAAATGTCAAGAGACCAAAAGAAGAATTCACTATATGATAAAATGGATTGATAAAAAAGTGATTGGTTTGGTGATATGCATTGCCTCTATATACACCTCCACTAAGTTGCAAAAGAGTTGTCCAACCCATTTCGACTCTAGCCCCAATATAGTCATAAGTGCATGTTACACATGTAGTGACACTGTACAATAACATATGCAAGTCACAGCCGTAAGATATAGTGATACACAACCATAGTATAACACAAATATTGGAAACTCAAAGGGAACTGACAATATGGGTTTTCGGTTTCTGTACCTTATAATTCTCCTTAAAACACAACTTGGAGAGTGAAAGAAGATGACATTAACAAGGAAAACTTCCCAAACCAAGAAAGGTCTTAACATTTCCCCTAACAACAGCTTTTGACAGACATAGCAGCTCCCACAATCTGGCAAAATGATCATCTGCTCACACAAATACGAAGTTGAACATCTTAAATTTTTTGCCTTTTGCTCCAACATTGTAGTCAATAGAGCAAATTAAGCCTGCTTTTTTATACTTTGGGTTGGCAATGGTGTATGCACATATCCTCTATTATGCTTTTCTTTTGCAGAAAGTGAATGACAAAACCTAAAATGAACATCTCAAAATACAAGCAATAGCTGCCAATAATGTTCAGGTACACTGCCCATTGGTGTGGAATCAATAAATTTATCACAATGAAGTTAAGTTGATGCAAAATGTCTATGAATTGAGCATGCACAGACACTTCAAATAGTTTAAGTTATGTGCAGATCATGAACTGTACATGTGCAAGGGCATCTGGTTCACTCTAACTAAAATGCAATTAGTGGGTTGTACATGTGCATTCAATCTAACTGAGAATGCAGTTGGTGAACTGTACACATGCATGGACACATCATTCTATTTAACTTACATATATTTAGTAAGGCTTCTATCAATTTGGCGAAGGGTGCATTTGAAAGAATGAAAGAAATTAAATTACTGTCCATTTGTGAACACAAATGTATTTTTCTCTTTCTATGTATATTTCATTTTACATGATATTTCAAATTAGTTAAGAGAATTAATTTCCTTTGCATAGTTGAAAATGGCTAGGGATGCCCTCACTTGATTTGAAACTTGTGTTCATATTTAGATATAAGGAAAACTTCAATATACCACCGATTTGTAAATTAGATGAATTCAAGAGGCCCATCAAGAAACAATTTTATCTTATTTTTTATGAAGAGTAAATTTCTAATTGACAATATTTTATGCATCAAATGATCAAAGGTGTTCAAGATCATGACACTTTGGTGATATATATTGAAGGAATTCATAGTCGTCTTAGGAAATTAGTGTTGTTGGTCAAGCTCAAATATATATATCAGGCATGTTCCCAAGCCCATTACTTGGATACTGACTAAAAGGAAGGTTTGTCATTCTTCAGATGCACAAGAAAACAAGATGATTTTAAGTCAAAAGAGAAATTTGAAAGGTAAGTGTACTGCTTCCACTACTATTTTCAAGAACATTCAAAGAAACATTGTGGGCATTGTGATGTCGATGATCATACAAATGAGATCTGTTGGATTTTACATTTGGATTTTACATCTAGAAATTATATTTATTCATGTAAAAGAAGACAAACAAAGCTATGACTTGCTTTGAAGGGAAAGAGGTAGGATGCAACATGTGGATGAAAGGATTGACTGTACTTCTATCCATAGAGAGAGATGCTTGAATAGTAGCAAGGATTATGATAAAGAATAACTTACTAAACTTTTCCATATTTGGACTCAAATTAAAATGACAAAGGTTGATGCTCTTTTTTATTCTTGTTCACAAACAAACCTGATTTCAAAAGATTTGGTACATAATTTGAGTTGGTTATGTATGATCATCTTAACTCTTCTTCTTTAGGTTGGGTGACATAAAGAGGTGAGAAACAGGTTACTAAACAATGTTAAGTTTGAGATAAATCAATATGGTTGTACGAGTTATTCCTCTTGATGTGCATGATGGTGTATTTGGCAGCTCATACATGTATGCTAGAGATACTAGTTACATGAGGAAAGGTGACATGTCTTGTTTAGTCAAAGAAGGAGAAAGCTACATCATCAATGTATGAAGTGCATCAAAGATCTTCTTGGTAAGTGCTAGTGAAGGCAAAAATTTGATTAATACTAGTAGGAAGTTTGATTTACTTCTTTTTGAGAGATAAGCCAAATAATCAGGTGCTTGAATACAAGGCTTCCTCTAACACGTCTGCTAATAAAAAATAGAGATAAATGCAAGAATTATTGCATTAAATTGAGGAACTTTTTCAAGATCCCAAGGGTATGTTACCAAGGAAAGCAATTTAGCATGAGGCTTAGTTGTTACAAGCATATTTGTAAATTTAAAATCTTGGACTCAACAATTACTCGACATGTCCATAATTTTTGAAAACTTGGGACTTGGCAAAGGCTTAGGAAGCCCCAACAATTCTAATAAACATTTCAACATACATAATTTTTTTAAACTATTCTTAGAAAACTCACACTACTAAATTTGTAGAACACATTATTCATTTCCATCATAAATAAATTAGAATTAGAGTTTAATACATATCATAAACCAAAAAACAAGTTCAACCTTTGAATGAGTTACAATGCCATTTCCACTTGCTATGTTATTTGTAGAAGTTTTCTCGTCTAAAGAGATTTTTGGCAAGTTGTGCAATAATAACATCTAAGTCAACACACTCAAGAGTTATATCCCAATTCCTCATCACCCCCTCATCGTAATGAATTTTCTTATCGCAATGAAAGAAAATGAGGTATGAGGGGCTTTCACTAGGATGAAAGGTCAAACTAGGAAGCTCATACCAAAGAAGGAAGGCTAATCCACTAGGCCCAAGGAGGCTCAAGCACTAAGAGGGTGCAAGGATTCCTTCACTTGGAGGGGTTGACTGACGCAAAATGAAATGTGAAGAATGCAAGATGTAGGGAAAGATCCTAATGTTTATAACTTTATGTAGACATATAGCAGACTGTAAACCTGATTCTGATACCAGACTTGAAAATCCGAAACAATGACTAACTTGTGATCCAAATTTCAGTCCAGAATGGCAAGAATGGGGCGACTTGGAGGGTACAGGGCAACCAGAATCGCCTAAGGCCATGAGAGGTGCTTGAGACCTAACAAATTTTGATGAAACTTCAACCACTTGTAACTCATTATCATATCCGCTTAGGGATAACTTTAAGAAAGCCCCCTCGCAGGAAAAGGTGTAAAATCCTGGCGAATAATACATTAATGTGGGGGAAAATATATATTGTATGAGGCGAAGTTTTTTCTTTTAAAGTAAAAAAATTATAATATATTTGGCGAATGATTTTCTTTCGAAGGGAAAAAAATAATTGTACTGGCGAATTTTATCTACCGTTTGAAAATTTATTTATTTTATTGGCTAATCTTTTGTTAATTATGGGAAAAATAAATATTTTTTTGGCGATTTTCAAAAAATGAGACTCGTCATATGTGCCAATGCCAAATGACAATTTATCAGAGATGTAATTAATGCAATATCACGTCCAGCAAATATCGCCTTTATTTGTTGCCAACTTGTTTGCAGACTCAACACGTTGGTATCGATAAGCACGACTAGTCACATGGACACGTAACCTAACATCCATCATTTTATAATGTTAAATATATTATTTGAGACCATTTGATGATCCTAGATCAATGACTGAAGTTTAATTTCGGCCCCAATTTCTTTAAGGAAACAGAGTTCTCCAGGAAGTCACTGGAATGATGACACGTATCAAGATTCAAACCTTAACCTGTGTATGGTGTATTTCAGGCCAAAGGGGAAACAAAACCCAATTTTTGCAAAACTCTTCTGGAATCATGACACGTGTCCACTCAGGTCGGCATCATTCGATGATGACATGTGACTAATGACAAGGCAAAAGTGAATGGGACTCGCGACACCTGACAGTGACTACCAACGACCGTTGGATGAGCACAAATCAACGACATACAATGTATTTAAGGCCAAAAGGGAAATGAAACCCCATTTTTGCAAACCTATTCCGGAATCATGACACATGTCCACTCACACGGTCGGTGTCATTCGATGATGACGTGTGAGGTGACTAGGTGACTACTAGTACTGACAAGCCAAAAGTGAATGAGACCCGCGACACCTGATAGTGACTACCAACGACTGTTGGATGAGCATAGATCAACAACCCAAGGTGTATTTCAGTCCGATTTGGGGAACGATCACCTCTTTTTGCAAATGTCCCCCCAAAACAAAGCACGTGTCATGATTTAACACTCAACTAAGTATAATTAAAATCTAAATTGGAGTAAAACTAAACATTTAATAAAGGTAATAACTAATAAGCTCAATTTTGGGTCTCCGACTGTAGTTTTAATGTCAAACGATTAAGTGACACGTGTCATAGTGACATCAGATATCAGTCTTCATAAAGAAGCAATAAAAGTTAACACGAGTCACGATTGTACAAATTTTGCCCTTTAGGTTTTCAATCTAAGTTTTTCAGTTCTAACTAGTATTGGAGATTCAGAAAGAGGTTACGACTTCTAGGTTGAGGAATGCAATAGAGTCTCTCAACTCTCTACCCACTCAATTTGCACAAATTGAAATTCCGAGTAAAATCCTGAACACATACGTCCCGCCTTTTTAATTTTTCAAATCTCGTGGTTTATTGTTTAGATTGTAGAACTAGAATTAGGGTTTAATTTTGAATCACGCCTATAAATTGTAGCTGTGTAGAATTATTTGAATTTTCCTACGAGTAAATACCACGATGGCCAAAATAAATACCAAGATTACGAGTAAAAGGCAAAGACAGGAGATATAGATAATAGACTTCCACAAATTGGTAAAAACACCAGGTTTCACTGATGAATTCCATGATATTTATGATCCTATTATCCATGGAAATAAGGGAATCATGGAAATTAGATTTGCACTTGAAAATAAGTGGAAAGGTCCAATGAAAGAGACAAAATATTATCCATTTAACATGGTAAAGGCGAAAACAGATAAAATTGCACCGTGGGTTGCTGGGTCGACACGCATGGTGTTACCTCAAGTATTCCCTTCTCCAGAAATTGTCATGGTTTACGCCGAAAATTATGTTGAAAATAGAAAAGCAATTGTCAATAAAAATACTCAGAAAGAAATTTTGTTGATAACCGAGAGCGAATTTGCTAGTCTGTTGGACCTAGGGTTTGAAGCACAAAACTCAAACGTGCACATTGACCTGGGAAAGCTGGCAGAGAATTATGAAAAATTAGATGCAAGACAGAAAAATTCGTATATCAGAGGAATAACAGGCAATTCTACTCTGGATCGAGATTATAAGCCTCCTTATGATTATGATATTTTTGTGCAATGGGTTCAAGATAGTATTTCCTTGCTAGCATTTTGTTTGGGATTGGAAAGTAACAAAGAAGTGGGTGCCAACATTCTTGAAATGATTTTTCATATTCATTGTGAATCAGAACCAGTAAGATATAATTTTATTGAGTACATTGTTCGTTGCATGCAAGAACAATTACTAATGATTAAAAGAGGTTCACAAAAGACATTTAGATTCACAACCTACTTGTGTTATCTTCTTTTAGCAAAGCATCGTGCAATATTTCAGACAAACAAGCTTCAAAGACAGGTCCATTATCCAATATATGAATGAACACCTGAAATAAGGATGAGTGATAACAAAAGGAACTACAACCATTTTGTAGACTTCTTTTTGGCACCAATGTATCATAAAATTACAGGCACTCCAATGCCTAGATTGCCTGTGTCTTGTAGAAATTGCATTCAACTCGGAAGTGAAATACAATTGGCTGACTGGTACTTCATGGAAGACTACACCGTGTTAAGGTTTTACGGTTCAACGGTAGAACCCTACAAACTTCCAATACATGTGACAAAGAGGGTATTTGCATTGGAATATGTACGACATATGGAGAGCACATATGTACTCTTTAATGGTTAGCAAAAGAAAATGATATTTCCTTCCTTGCCTTTCTCATTTGGAGGGTTCACATTTGAGAGAAGAGGATTCAAAGTGGCACAGATTTTTTTTTACAATTTTTTCGCTTTGATGTTGACAATCATTGGCAGTATGATCCACTCAACATAATTGGAACAAAGCTTAGACAGAATGGGAACTTCGCAAGCAAATGTCAACATGAGAGTATGCCATTGATAGAAAAATTTAAAAACACGGAGTCCTGGGATGAGGTCAATAAAATAATGGAATAGATTATTTCGTATATTGAATGAATATTTACAAAGAGCTAGAAGCTCATATAAACAACACCGAAGGTACAAAAAATAGCAACTATCTAAAGATAGATTGCAAAAGAATAGGAACAACAAGATAGAGCATTAGAGAAACTAACTAATATTAGAAACATTCTAATACCCTCCCATGATGCTCAATCTGTCAATAACACCAATAGCCTCCCTGAATTTTGCAAATTTATCAGAACTGAGAGACTTGGTGAAGATATCAGCTGACTGCTCTAAGGTAGGAACATACAATAGCTGAATAGATTTGTCTTCAACCAGCTGACGATTGTAATGACAATGTGTTTCGACATGCTTGGTTCGTTCATGGAAGACCGGATTCTTGGCCAGTTTGAGAACTCCCTGATTATCACAGAATAGAGGGGTCGGTCCTGACTGAGGAACATGCATATCTGCAAGCATCCGCCGAAGCCAAACTGCCTCACAAGCTGCTTTAACAGCTCCTCGATACTTTGCTTCGATGGACGACAGAGCCACGACTTGCTGTTTTTTACTTGTCCATGTGACAGCACTGGACCGCAAACGCATATCCAGCGGTAGACTTACGATCATCAACAGAACTGGCCCAATCTAAATCTGTGTAACCACACAATGTAGGATCAGAACTTTGAGTATACAGAAGACCATAATCAAGAGTACCACTAACATAACGCAGGACACGCTTTGCAGCTGTCCAATGATCAGTCTTGGGTGCTGTCATAAAGCGAGATATGTAGCTTACCGCAAAACTAATGTCAGGTCTGGTGGCAGTAAGAAAAATGAGGCTGCCCACTAGTTGTCTAAACAATGATTCATCCACAATAGGTGAATTGGACTGAGCTGATAATTTGAGAAAGATGAGTTGACACCCACCAGACTGTATCTGAACATTTCCTCTGCCAATAATTTTGAACTCCTCTCCTCCGCCAAACACAACTGAATCACTATATGGATAGAAATCCGTAAACCAGTCATGCCGATGAGAAAAATGGCGTGAAGCACCAGAGTCGATATACCAAGCAGACGAACGGTCTAACTCTGAAGGGCTTCTAGCCATAAAAGCGTAGAACACATACTCCTTTGTCTCTGAAAGTTCAGCAACATTGGCCTGCTCATTGACCCTCCCAGCTTCTTCTGTTCGGAAGCAAGTCGCTGACGACAATCTTTCTTCATGTGGCTGTACTTATGACAATAATGACACTGAACACTCTTTTGCTGAAAATTGCCGGAGGATTGATGTGAATTGACCTGTTGAGATGTGAACTGACCTGTTGAGATGACTGAGATGGTTGAAACTTGGCTGCAAAGGCTTGTTCTGACGAGGTTGAGGAAGCACGGCTACCAAACTGCTGCTTCCAGCGATCCTGCTGTAGGAGTTTGGTGCACAACTCTGGGAATTTCAGATCAACATTAGTTGAGGTAATGTTGAGAGTCTCGATGAAGTGCTCATAAGATACTGGCAGACTTTTTAGGGTAATAACTACCATATCTTCTTCCTCCATTTTCCGACTGATAGCTTCAAGCTGATCACGAATGTCCTTAATCTTCATGAGATGCTCCTGTAAGGACACATGTTCATCCATCATGATGGAGAACAATTGCTTCTTGAGAAAGAACGCGCGACTCTTGTCGGATGTTTCATGCAGCTCCTTCAAATATTTCCAGATGTCTATAGCCGACTTGCCAGAGGGGATCTGAGGTACCTGGTCATCTGTAACAGACAGCTTTAGAAGCATGATAGCTTCTCTGTTTCGATCATCAAACTTGTCCTGATCAGTGACTGGTGTGGTGGGACGAGTTTTTGTGCCCAAAACCAGTTCATCGAGGCGGCGATACTCAAATACGGTCAACATATGTTGTTTCCAGGTATTGTAATTATTGCCATTAAACTGCTGATTTCCTTCTAACATCAGATTGGTCAAAGATGCCATGATTTAAGCAGAATTAGGTATACACCATACAGGCACGGATTTCAATGCACTTTTTTGGCTGACCCAAAAAAATTTGACAGGTACCTAGAGATGTTGACAGAAAACCCAAAAAGAATCAGAAGTCGAAATTCAAATCCGTTGGCTCAAAAAATCGAGACACGAAAACAGAGGCACTGGAAAAATTTGACACCAACCCAGTTGAGATTTCGAAAAATCCACCAGGGATCTATAAGAAAATTTTCAAACCGGTACAACTATTTAGGGTTTCGAAGAAAACCCTAGTCAGCTGGAGAAAACTTTAGAAAGACCAGATTTCTTGATATCAATGGCGGATTTGAAAAAATAGGACGCGGTTGGCTTCCACCAATGAGGTTGTTTTTGAGTTGTGAGGTCAAAAAACGACACTTGATGGCCGATTTGTGTCGTCTGAGCAGGCCGCACAAGCAGTTGCAAGTCGCGCCACAGGTGGTGGTCGCGGACGAAGGCACAGGTCGCGGCTGAACACCAGTTGCGTGAATACAAGGTGCAGGCCGCGCGAGCAATTGCAAGTCGCGCCACAAGTGGTAGTGGCGGACGAAGCACAGCCCTAGGAGCTCTGATACGAAGATTTCGCGGGGTATGAAGACTGAAGAAAGCCTTAGCAATCTTGACCCAAACAGATTCGTAAACAGACTCGCGATTTCAAACAACCAAGCTCTGATACCATAAAATAATGGAATAGATTATTTCGTATATTGAATGAATATTTACAAAGAGCTAGAAGCTCATATAAACAACACCGAAGGTACAAAGAATAGCAACTATCTAAAGATAGATTGCAAAAGAATAGGAACAACAAGATAGAGCATTAAAGAAACTAACTAATATTAGAAACATTCTAATAGTCAAAAAGGAGATGGAGAAAAATGCTACTGAAAATAATATTTCAATACATGAATTGTCATCACAAATTATGGCATTGCACAAACAGAAAGGAAAAGTGCAGCCTGGGACATCCTACAATTTCTACCAGAAAGCTGCTCAACCATCTAGAAAATCTATTCCAGCAAACCTAGTGGATCAATGTAAATATGGTAATTGGACTCGAACCAAAATTTCTGATTTTTGGGAAATGAGGAAGAATCTCGACGAGCCAAAGACATTTGCAGATCTTTATGAAGTGGAAGAGGATCAAATATTTAGCGATTTGTGGAATAAGGAGCATCCAGCTAAAGCATATCACAACAATGATGATCGTGAAGATAATGAGTATGAGCGGGCTTCTGCGGATCCCACATCCACTGATTCCACTCCCAAAACTACTATATTCTATTCAACTTTTAGTGGAGTCGATGTGTCCACGAAAGAAAAATATACCAAAGGGGCAAATATTATAGAAAAAATAGATTTTCCAGGTTGGGGTGGTTTGGGTCCCACAGGTTAAGGGCCTTAGTTTCCACCTGACACACCAGTTCCACCAAAACATGGTGAGACACCAGTCCTTGGAGTTGAATCATTAGGTTCACCGTTCATCACAAAAGGTACTACTCTGTCTCATACCCTTGCAGCTTCATTTGTTGCATCTTCAAATCCAGTTCCACCTTTTCCAAGCACTTAGATTCTATCTAAATCAAGTGCCACTGCCACTGGTGGGGATGGCATGGTTAGTACTAGTGGTCCGAAAAATACATTACGATTGGACATGCAAACAGTGGATCCCAAAGATCAAGGCAGTGTAAAGAAGCAAAAGGTTATGACAACAATGCCAATGGTGAGTCCAACAATTGCCACACCTTCAAGACAAAACCCTCAGAATAGTCCAAAAACTCCACTTGCTAGTGAGTGGAACATGATTAGGAATGGGTCAGGGTGTTGCTAATCCTCATGATGCAATTATTAGAACTGCAAGCATAGGTGGTCGCGCGCACATCACTGCAAGTCCTATTTCACCTTTCAAACATTCAATTGTGTTAGCAAACCTAGATTTTCGTTCCAATGATTTTGTAACTAACTTTGAACAAACAAAAAATAGGAATAGACAAAATACTAAGACATTGAAGAGGGATGTAGTTGCTGCAGCTCGTGATGCAGAACCTGCATCGAGTAGGATATTTCCCACATATGACCCAAACAAAGAAATGATGGAGCTCACGATTGTTATGCCCCAGCTAGAGATAATAATCCACCAGAGAGTTAGTTAGATCCATCTGAATTTCACGTTAGCACCCTCCAAATGGATTTATCCAAAATAAAAAATGTGGTCAAGATAAATGTGTTGAAAATGACCAACCAAGTGGTCTACAGTTTAGTGATGAAGTTGGAGAGAGAGAAAGGAGATCTTCTGGACAAAATAGTAAAGTTACAGGCAGACCTGGCAAATGAAAATGCAAAGGAGAAAGCAACAGATAACATGTGCAAAGAATTAGAGAAAAGGATTAAAAATTCTTTCTCTAAAGAAGAAATGGCACAACAAGAAGATATGGAGGCAGAACTAAAAATTCTGAGGGAAAAATTGGAAGAGAGCAATAAAAAACTTGAGGATGAAAAAGCTTCGTCACTACGTTTATACAAAAGCGTGGAGATTACGACATAGGCAAACAATAATTTAAATAAGGAATTGGAGAATGAGAGGGTAAAAGCAAAACAATGGGAAGAGAAAGCAGAGGAAATAAGTAAACATAGTGAACACCAGTTGTCAGAATTGAGAGAAGAGCTACAGAAGGCAAATAATACAATTAAACCTTACGAAAACAACTTGAATGACAAAGTAAAAAATACAGTCAAGCAAATAAAACAAGACATTTGGGGGAAAATAAAGGCGAGTGGTGATAGGTGTTGATGTTTGTAGCTTTGATAAGATAAATCCTATGAGACTATTGAAAATATATATATATATATATATATATTTTATTATGTGAGATATAATATATAATATATATAGATATATATATCTAAAATAGTATTAGGAGAAATTAATATAATAATGATTCAGAGATATTATATGTGTGTGTGTATATATATATGTAGTTACATAATCAATCGTTATTATATTAATCTCATAATAATGAATAGACATGTCCCTTCATGGGACATGTCTCTCCTAGCCTCATTCTCAATATAAATGAAAGAGAGATTGCTGCATTTGGAAAATACATACAACATGGAGTGCTATTACATTTGCAGCTATCCTAAAATTTAACATGGTATCAGAGGCAGACTGCAAATGTAAGAGAGTAGTTTGTTGATGGTGAATGTGTTACTGTCTCAAAAAATACAATCTCAGTACAGGGACCATATCTGACAAATACACCATTGGATTTTGTTGCATTTTGGATATGTTGGTGATAAACAAATTTCAATGAATCTCACCGGAGCGATCGGAGAAAAAGTGTGGGGTTCAAAAGTTATGACCGACTGTGTACGAGTCTATGTGAAATCCAGTGAGTGAAGTTGTGTTGTAGACTTTTGTCCACACCAAGTGCAAAGAATAAGGTCAAGTGAATTATAGCAGAGTGTTAAGAAGCCAAAGGAGTTCTTAAAGATTTTAGTAGGGGTTGGTAGAGATTTTTAGCCCTAAGGCAAGGGTCTTTGGAAAACTCAATCTGTATAGATGTTTTTTGATTTGTTGCATATGGACCCTCATTGGAGCAACTTGTATCAAGGATGTTGATGCGCAGATAAGTATTTATTATCCTTGAGTATTACTTTATCTACTCGTTGTAGTTTCTCTCTTATTTGTATTTCTATACCTACTATAAGAGCTATTTTCCATGATCTTTTCCGGGGATGCTCTTGTAGGAAAAGAAGATTGATATCAGATTCAGAGGGAGTCTGACACTTTAGAGGTAACTTTGGACGAGTAGCTCAGAAGATTGATATTAGATTCAGAGGGATTCTAACAATCTATCAAAGGAAACCTTGGATGAGGAGGTTAGAAGGTTGTTATTACATTCAAAAGAAGTCTGACATTTCATCTAAGGCAACCTTGGATGAGAAGGTCAAGAGGTTGATGCTTGTACTTGGAGCTTCAGATGGAAGCCAAATTATCATGAATGTTTGGTGTTGCCAAGCCTGGGGATAAATCCACAATTTATTACATTCACTCATGTTACTATGGAATTAGACAAGTACATTTGTGTACAAGAAACTACTCCTAGGATTAATGTTATGATCAAAATTTCAACATGATCATGTACCAGATGATGAGAGTCTCTTGGAGCAAGATATTTTCATGATTGGGACCATGTATGTTTCCGTAACAGAGGGAGCTACGAGAAGATCTGCCAAAACTAATTTTCAAGGATCTTAATCATTCTGATTTAGAAGGGCAGGCCATATCGAGATGGCTTCCCTAGTTACCAGGAAACTGTAAACAGCCAAAGGATTGCGATTCAAATGATGTAGTTACATGTATGTGGGCTAGAAGGCCTTTATGCAGATATCTAGGTCTTGATATTCCTAGATAGATGGATAAGTTGTTGGAACAAAGGGCATTCAAGAAAGGAGCTTGATGCAGACTAAAGAACAAAGACACGACTTGCTGGCATGAAGTCAGAAGGTTGATATTAGATTTAGAGGGAGTCTGATAGTTCATCTAAAGCAACCTTGGACGAGGAGGTTAGGAGGTTGTTGCAAGACCTTAAAATTTAAAGGGAGTATCTAGAGGATCTGATTCATTCTGATCTCCAAGGAATTTGGTCATATTGGTTTAGAGGGAGTCAACAGTGGAGATGGTTTTGCAGTCAGAGGACTATGATCATGAGATTGAGTCCCATGTGTGTTGGCTGAAATTCCTTTATGCTAACTCCTACATCATGATATTCCTGGATAACTTGGGGTTCACCAAGAGTGATGCAAACTATATTAGAGATATAGTGCATAAGAATGCTATTCAGTCAAGGTACATTATCACTACAGAACATATGGTTGATATTCTCACGAAGTCTCTTGCTAGAGAGAAGGTTGTGTACTTTTGAGATAAGCTTGGTATGTTGGAGAATGAAGCCTTCGATGAAAAGGAGTTTCAACATCTGTGATCTATTATTTTGAATGTTATTGCATTCTTTTCTTTGAGAGAGAAGTCTAAGGTGAAAGCCCTTGTTTCCACCCTCTGGGACGAGCCATGGTGAATCCACCCTCTGAGATGAGTCAAGGTGGATGTCATGTGTGTGGTTCCATGACTTATGGGCCCTCCTGTGAACATTGGAGAAAGGTGACGGCTTTTTGACAATGTACACTTGTATTTGATTGATGTTGTGAGGTGACAACTTTGCAACATCTCCATCATGATGGATATCATGTGACTTAATATCTGTGGACATGTCATGATGGTTAGGATCTCTTAGACATCATAGTAGATATCATAAGGCTGATATCATTAAATATTTAATAAACCATAGATGATTTAGAGATCTTCATGGTGGATATTATGTGACGTAATATCCATGGACATGCCATGATACAATATCCATATAGTAGACATCATGAGACGTGATGTCTGTGCACATACCATGGATATTTGTGAGATATGGTGAATATCATGTGACTTGATATTCTTTCTCATACCATATCTCCTGATATCACGGTGAGGTGATATCTTCTATACTTGTGAGATATGGTGAATATCATGTGACTTATATTCTTTCTCATACCATATCTCTTGATATCACAGTGAGGTGATATCTTCTATACTTGTGAGATATGGTGAATATCATGTGACTTGATATTCTTTCTCATACCATATCTCCTGATATCATGGTGAGGTGATATCTTCTATATTTGTGATATGGTGAATATCATGTGACTTGATATTCTTTCTCATGCCATATCTCCTGAAATCATGGTGAGGTGATATATTCTCTATTTGTGAGATATGGTAAATATCACGTGACTTGATATTCCTGCTCATACCATATCTCCTGATATCACGACGAGGTGACATCTTCTCTTTCTCACAATTAATGGACTTATTGTGATTTGCATTTTAATGGATTTTATCTTCCCAAACTAAGAGGGAGTGTTGATGTTTGTGGCTTCGATCAGATAAATCCTATGCGACTATTGAATATATATATATATATATATATTTGATTATGTGAGATATATATATATATATATATATATATATCTAAAATAGTATTAGGAGAAACTAATATAATAATGATTCAGAGATATTATATGTGTGTGTGTGTGTATATATATATATATATATGTAGTTACATAATCAATTGTCGTTATATTAATCTCATAATAATGAATAGACATCATGGGACATGTCTCTCCTAGCCTCATTCTCAATATAAATGAAAGAGAGATTGCTGCATTGGAAAATACATACAACATAGAGTGCTATTACATTTGCAGCTATCCTAAAATTTAACAATAGGTTGTGTGATTGGTTTGAATTGAATGAAAGTCTTAGAGATGTTTTTGGGAAGCTCAAAGAGGACGTTGAGAAGAACAAAAATCTTTATCAAAGAGAATATTGCAAAACAGATTTTGCAACAGATCAACAAAACTAGTGACAGACATTTGGCAAGCAAGGCAATTTATGACCGCGTTTGTGCAACAATAATGGCAACATCGGTCTTTCAAAAATGTCAGAAACTAAGGGAAGGAGAGGAAATTTTGGCCTTATATGGGGGAAAGCTCGCCAAGATGAATAAAAATAACAACCAAAATGATAAGTCTTGGTTTGCCGAATCCTTGTCCTGGTCCTACTAACTCATCAACGAAATTCGTTGGAAGGGAAGCTTACAAAAAAAGTTGGAGGACACAATGACGTCTGATTTAGGCAAGCTTCCTCAGGACACAACTCATGAAGGCATTGCAAATTTCATCAAACCATTGACAAATTTGAATGCAGTATTGGATGGAGCATTGCTTTCAAATCACTCTTCCAAGTATGGATGACTGACGAGGTTGCAAATCATTTACTATAACTTGACAAATATTGACCTTCCAAACGACGCAGAAGGGAGCATCCTAAACAAATTGGCAGAATCATCTCATCAATCATAGTATGTGAAAGTACTTTCAATCATCTCTATATTTTATTTCTAATGGCTTGAATTGAGTTTAAAGTTTGAACTTTGTTTTTTGAACAAGATAAATGTAGTAGATGCTAATTTACTAAACTGGCCTGTCAAATGTAGAAATGTACAGTTGTAGAGAGGTTGTGATACTGATTTTGATGTTGAGTCTTCACATGAGGCAAATCGACCTGAAGCTGTTGTTGCTCCCTTGTTTCTATTAAAGGGAATTCAAGGTCATTTTCTAAGGGTAATGAAATTGAAATTGGGTATTGACTTTTGCAAACAGAATCACACAGAGTTGTGTACTTACTATTACTAATGAATGAATTGTATCATATGAATTGCTATATTTTCAAAAAAATAATGAAAATCTTCAAGAATTGTACCATATGAGTTGAATGATGCAAATGAAAATCAATATTAATTGTAGAATTGATGACATTATCAACCAAATTCATGTTTTTGACATTGGAATATGCTATTATGCATGATTGATGATGAGATACAGACAATAGACTACAGTAATAAGTTTAAAATATACCTAGGATCTGCTACTTTGACAACGGTTCAAGTTGCCACATCATCTGATTATCGGGATCCTTGGATTCCTCGCCATCAACTTCATAGCTTCCTTGGTTCTTCGTTCTTCACTCTGCATACCTTTGCTTAACTGCATCTCAAGTTCAATGCTACCAGTACCAGTACATGAGTCACTGACATCATTGTTTCTGGCACTGACATCAACATTTCACTCAGAGCTAGATTTCTCCAAAGCCTTGTTACTGATCCATCTTCATGGGGGTTCTGCATAATTTTATATTGTTCCTTCATTGTCTGTGAAAAAGGCCTGATTACTCTCTCAAACAAGATTCATTTAAAATTCCATTTAGAGTTACTCCATTGAATTCTTTGGTTTTGCAAAAATGATCTATCAAAATTAGTAGCTTAGTTTGAAAATCTTTCGAATTGTTGACACTTCAATATCGAGGAAACACAATAGCCATGGATTCAAGTAGTCTGACTGGAGGGAATCTTTATCTAATCTATGAGGAAAGATCATAGGCAATGGGCTTCACAGAAGCAGTTACAGACTCAACGATCTTGGTAAAGTCTTCCCTTGTAACACTTGATAGTCGCTTCCTGGGGTTTTTTCCCGGTTCCTCAAACTCGACCCTAGCAAATTAGTGCATTGGTATCTCAACTCCGCGTGCTTCTGTACATAACTCCCCGTTTGCACCGATCTTTAAAAAGTTATTAGGATTGTCCAAATCTGTGATTCTCAGCTAGTTGGCAAATTTTACATCATCACATAATCGATAGAGATTATCGAGCGTCACACATGTCAATTTACGCAACGCAACATATTCTGCAATATACATAGCTCTTTGCTGGGCCTTGTTCATTATATTCCTCATTTCCTCTAGCATGGGGAGAAGACCTGCTAACGTTAAGAGTGTCTCTACATTACTTAACCTTCGCAACAACTCAGGAAATTTCGGTAGCCCTGCTTCGTCACGACTTGAGTTCATTAGGAGAGCTAATGAAGAAAATGTTATAACTTACTCAAAACTTGATAAAAATTCTTGTAACAAATTGCATCTTGAAGCTAAAAGCCTTTATCAACTTTGCCTAACATGTGTAGGTCCGTACCAGATCTTAGAGGACCGTGCAACATGAGTTTCAGGCGGATTTAGCAGAAAAACACAGGAAAAATAGTCTTTTTAAGTGACAAATCAAGTTTTTTTCCATTACAGAACTTCCAATTCCTCCTCCCTTTGTGTGGACATCATGTTTTCATTCATCACCATCACCTATTAATCTCCATAATCAATTATTTTCTTCAAAAACTTAAAAGTTGGAACATTTTCACTTTTTAACAACTTCTTGACAACTTTATGACAACTCTTTTTCAATTTGTGCATTTTTTCCATTTAAGGCATAAACTAACATCCACCTAACCCAAATGGTCTCAAAAAGACCTTATCGAGACAAAACAACTTGAAACTAAGGGTGGAGAACAAATTCCAACCTTGTACAAGACAAAATTCCACTAGAAAATTTCAAATTGAGTTTTGGCGGGAAGACTCAAGAATTTGAATTCCTAGGCTTCAAAACCTGTCTAAATGCATTGAAATGGATCCCAAGGATCCCTGAAAAGCTATATCAACCAAAAGCAGGACCTTAAACAACAACATCAACATAAAATGTAATGACTTCAAGATGCTCCTGCATCACTTACCTCCTAGTTCTTTTGATGTAGTGATGTGAGAACCACAGAGAAGAAGAAAAGTAGATTCTAGATTCCACAAAATTGAGATCTCCACTAAGAAGATAAGGAAGCTGCTAAACACAGTTTGAACTGCTAGAGAGGTTGAAGGACACTCAAATGAAGTTTAAGGCAAGCTATAATTAAAATTGAATTGAGTATTAGTTCTGAGCTGGTCATAAATTGTGGTTGTACTTGAGCAAAGAAAGACTTCAAGCTGAAGCAAATAAGATGAAACCACTCATTCATAGTCCATTTAAGATTCCTGAAGAATTGGGAAAAAAATCATTTAGGCACCGTCATATAAGAACTTTTATTTCATTGTGATGTTGAAAACTTATGTCTTTTTGAGCCTTCTATGCTAGATGACTACGGGTGACTTTTGTTTCCTTCCATGAAAGACTTGTTTGATATTCTAGAAAAGTTAGTTGAGGATTTTATATTGCTGAAGAAAGTAAGAACCCTTAGGAGGGGAGACTATGAAGTTGGCAAACTAGTTTGATAGGACTATTGCCAATAGAAGCCAAGTGGTGTTGGAAGGAGAAATTGAGGGAGCTTTTTATCATCTATTGAATCTCTTAGCGTTTGGGTACCAAAAGCTTCCTAATTTTGGACGTGCGATCCAAATTGGAATGCTAGAAAGTAAATAAGCTGAACTTAGTAAGCTGTTATTCACTATCTCTTTTCAAAGACAAATATACAACTTGAGACACTATTTAAAACTTATAATCCAGTAATTCTTAGCAAGTAAATTAAGTATGTGAGTTGTTTCGGAATCTACAGAGGTTGCAGGAGTTCTGAAGTGATCTGGCCAATTTAGAGTCAAAATTGGTTGTTTTAGCTTTATGGAAAACAGAGCGGAATCAGTAAATTATTTTGTTAATGACAAAATTGCTACAAATTTTAAGGTGTTAGTTTCTCTTCTGTTATGGTGGTTTTGCAAATTAGGTCGCAGTTTTTCATGACTGAAACAAACAACTAGAGTAACAGCTATGTACAATGACTTTTTTAGTTCTTTGACTTTTCAGATTCTTGCATGAGCCTTATTTATTGAATAGTGTATATAAACTCTTAAAAGGTTGTTTGAAAAACCATTCATGGATTTCTTTTGATTATTTTGATCTGTCCAACTCCATTCAGATATTGAAAGGTTCTCAGTTGAAAAAATGCGCTGGGAGCTGCTACCTGCATCTGAGAGCATGCTTTTGCAGCAAGTTGTAGAGCAATTTGTAATGTCCCCTTTTTGAAATAGTATTTAATAATAAACAATACTATAAAATTAAAATACAAAAGAACAAAAATAAATTAAAAATTAAAAATATAAAAGAATAAAATTAATATATAACATAATTAAAATTTAGTTAAATTTAATAAATGGTCAAAAGGCGTGAAGTGAAAAATTGTCACTCCCTCAAACATGAGATATAAAAGGGCGAAGAGAACTTCATTTCAAAGGGGGAAGAGAGGAAGGAGAGAAAAGGGAAGGTGTGAATCAAGAAAGAATTAATTGAAGAGAAAAAACGAATGAAAAGGAAATAAGGAAGTGACTACTTCAAAAGGCAAAAGTTATGAAGGGTTGTGACTCTTCTAAATGGTGGTAATTACAGAAGGTTGTGACTCTTTCAAAGGGCAGAAATGATGAAGGGTTGCGACTTGTAATGTCCCCTTTTTGTGAATTATTAAATTCTCCTTAATGCAATGTGCAGCTATATGAATTTAGGAATGCAGTGACAGTGAATTATGAACACAAGTTAATGAATTACAGATATGACTGGTAATTCCAAATGCTACAACAATGGAAATACACTAATGAATAACAATAGTGGTAAATGGATTATGATGGAATGTATATATGACTGGTAATTCCAAATGTCAGTAACTGATAGTTCCAATACAATTACAATGCAATCCTAATGCAGACATAATTATATCAATATGTACCAATGACTGCAATGTATGTTTGGCAGTTCGAAATAAGTACTGTAATACAAATGTATTTATCTTGGTTGTTTCTGATCTAGCAATGTAATTGTCTGCACATTACCCTGTGAGTCGTCTCTGATATTCGATATGATATGTGCTGTAAGTTACAGGATAAACGATATCTGGCAGAGGTATGCCGTCTCAGATGTTCTGATATTAATTATGAAAAGGATAAAATTAATATATAACATAATTAAAATTTAGTTAAATTTATTAAATGGTCAAAAGGTGTGAAGTGAAAAATTGTCACTCCCTCAAATATGAGATATAAAAGGGCGAAGAGAACTTCAAAGGGTGAAGAGAGGAAGGAGAAGAAAAGGGAAGGTGTGAATCGAGAAAGAATTAATTGAAGAGACAAAAGGAATGAAAAAGGAAATAAGGAAGTGACTACTTCAAAAGGCAAAAGTTATGAAGGGTTGTGACTCTTCTAAATGGTGGTAATTAGAGAAGGTTGTGACTCTTTAAAAGGGCAGAAATGATGAAGGGTTGCGACTTGTAATGTCCCTTTTTTGTGATTATGTGGACACGATGTGAATTATTAAATTCTCCTTAATGCAATGTGCAGTTATATGAATTTAGGAATGCAATGACAGTGAATTATGAACACAAGTTAATGAATTACAGATATGACTGGTAATTGCAAATGCTACTACAATGGAAATGCACTAATGAATAATAATACAGTGGTAAATAGACTATGATGGAATCTATATATGACTGGTAATTCCAAATGCCAGTTTCTGATAGTTCCAATACTATTACAATGCAATGCTAATGCAGAGATAATATATTAATATGTACTAATGACTGCAATGTATGTTTGGCAGTTCGAAAGGAATACTGTAATACAAATTTATATATCTTGGCTGTTTTGGATCTAGCAATGTAATTGTATGCACATTACCCTGTGAGTCGTCTCTGATCTTCGATATGATGTGCTGTAAGTTACAGGATAAACGATATCTTGCAGAGGTATGCCGTCTCAGATGTTCTGATATTAATTATGAAAGGGATAAAATTAATATATAACATAATTAAAATTTAGTTAAATTTAATAAATGGTCATAAGGCATTAAGTGAAAAATTGTCACTCCCTCAAACATGAGATATAAAAGGGCGAAGAGAACTTCATTTCAAAGGGGGAAGAGAGGAAGGAGAAGAAAAGGGAAGGTGTGAATCAAGAAAGAATTAATTGAAGAGAAAAAAGGAATGAAAAAGGAAATAAGGAAGTGACTACTTTAAAAGGCAAAAGTTATGAAGGGTTGTGACTCTTCTAAATGGTGGTAATTACTAATTACAGAAGGTTGTGACTCTTTCAAAGGGCAGAAATGATGAAGGGTTGCGACTTGTAATGTCCCCTTTTTGTGATTATGTGGACACTATGTGATTTATTAAATTCTCCTTAATGCAATGTGCAGCTATATGAATTTAGGAATGCAATGACAGTGAATTATGAACACAAGGTAATTCCAAATGCCAGTAACTGATAGTTCCAATACTATTACAATGCAATGCTAATGCAGAGATAATTATATCAATATGTACCAATGACTACAATGTATGTTTGGCAGTTCGAAAGTAATACTGTAATACAAATGTATATATCTTGGTTGTTTCTGATCTAGCAGTGTAATTGTATGCACATTACCTTGTGAGTCGTCTCTGACCTTCGATATGATGTGTTGTAAGTTATAGGATAAACGATATCTGGCAGAGGTATGCCGTTTCAGATGTTCTGATATTAATTATGCAAATACTCTGTACAGGAGCCGTCTCTGATATATCTTTGGTATTATATGCTCGTTAATGATGCCGTCTCTGATCTGCAATTGATATGCGTGCACCGAATGGGTTGTGGCAGCAACCAACTATGTTCTTATTATCGAGCGAATTCCACAAAGGGAAATAAGGTTATAAAAATCAATTCTTCTTCACATCCTTTGGAAAGCCGATCGGCTTAGTATAAGTATGTGCCGAAGAGGCACGATGGAAAGACGCCAATCTTCATTACTAGTAATTGCCATTACTAATTGATAACCAATACGATTATTATGAGTAATCAAATGCGATTATCCATAATAATCTTGTCATTATTTCTTATGGTCAGCCCGGAATACCGTCGGCTGTATAATCAAGTCCATGAGTCGGCAGTGACACCCGACCATGGAGAGCAGTGATCTCGATGATGCCATTCTCAACAATCTCATGATGCAAAGATATATATATATATATATATATATATATATATATATATATGAACATGATACTTACTGCAGAGTGCCATGATACTTACTGCTGAATGCCATGGTGTTAAATGCTATGATGCAGAATGCTATGGTGCTAATGCAGGATGCTATGAGTACATGATATGTATGCATCAATACACGGTATAATGTTCCCTGTATGTGACAGTGTGCACGGAACATTGTATGATGTATGGATGTATGCATAGAAAAAGGATACGATGGATTTGTTAATGGATTATGATGTATGCATGAATAGGGTGATGCACCTATATGGATGATTATGCAGAATATGATGGGGTGATCTACTAACTTATTTGAAATGGATCTAACTATTATGCAATTGCAGGGAATGTATGTACAAGACAAGGTATGTTTACTTTTCCTTGTCACTATTTACATGTTTGTTAGATTAAAATAATGGGATATCACACAACTCTTCCAAAGGGTGGTGGTTATGACAGGTTGTGACCCTTTCAAAGGGCAGAAACGATGAAGGGTTGTGACTCTTTCAAAGGGTGGTAATTTGGAAAGGTTGTGACCATTGCAAATGGCAGACATGATGAAGAGTTGTGACTCTTCCTCACATTAGAAGATATACAGGGGAGAAGCTTTCATCTGAGGAGGGCATCCAAGGGAGATCTATTTAGGGAATAATATATTATTCTCAAAGGCAACAATGAAAAATGGTGACTGAATTCTTATGAAAGGTGGTGACCCTTTCAACAATAAAGTATAAAGGATATTTCATTCCAAGCATTGAAAGATGACTTATCAATCATCACTCATGAATCCATCCCTTCATCCATCAATCATTAATCCCTCAAGAAATCAAGCAAACAATCAATCAGCGAGATCAAGCAAACAATCATCAAATCCACGTCAATCATCACTTCATCTTGGGATCAAGAAAACAAACAATTCAGCAATCAAGAATCACTATCAAATCAGCATTCCTTCAATCATCATCCACCAATATACCAAACTAGCATTCATCATATTGTCACTTCTCAATCATCTAATAAAAATTTACTTAATCATAACTCACTAATACCTCGAATCATCTATCAAGGAATTAGATCAGATCAGTATTGGATATAACCGATCTGCATTTCAGAATACAGCCATCTTGTGTTATAGCAAGTATTATGGTTATAACAATGTTGTCTAACTTATAATATTTTATGAAATTGGTATAATTGATAATGGTAAAATACTGATCAATGTAGATTCTTATTTGTTATCCCACAAACAATCATGTGGAGATGAAAAGGAAATATAAGTCAGGGAGAGGAAGTAGACTGGTTCCCTCAAATCAAGTAGGCCACCCCAAGTGGATGGAATTGTCTTAATTGGATGTTCCTGCCATTTGTGGGCCAAGGGGTGATTTGTCTTAGTTAGATGCTCCACACTCTTGGGCTTTATAGGGCTGAATAGTCGTCCTCAATAGCCTGAGTTTCCTCCAATTAAGTAGGCCACCCCAAGTGATGGAGTTTTCTTAGTTGGATACTCCTGCCATTTGTGGGCCAAGGGGTGAGTTGTCTTAGTTGGGTGCTGCACGCTCTGGGCTTATTTGGGCTGAACAGTCTCTAGGCAACCTTTATGGTTTTTCCTCTCCAAACGCTACTATGGTTGATTATGGGTAATGAAACTATTGATGGCTTGGTTCCTAAAGCTCAAAAACTATTGCATGATTTATCTAAATAGATTAAGATGATTATTGATAATATGATATATATGCACTTGTATTTGTTGTTGGATCCCTAACCAAATAGAAACAATTGGTCTTATGAATTATTTTCAAATATTGTCTAGCATGTTTGCAGGATCTAAACTAGGATTAATCTTGATGAAGATATTTTATTGGTAAAGATATAATTTAAACTATATTACATTTCTTCTTTGTGATTTTAGGGCAAGATTTAGGATCATCCCAAAAGGGGACATCACAGAATCGCTAATGTGGGGTACTGTAAAAGTGATGCATGCATGCTTAAAGGTCTTGTGAAGGTAGTGAGCTAATAAAATCACAAAGAGACAGTGGGAAGAGAAAGCAAACTGCCTTACACTTTTGTAGTTTCTTCCCACATTGGGTTCTCTAGGGTAGTTCATTGTTTTCTCAAGTAGATTCACAAGTAGGCGATCATACTTCTAAGTATTTGTAATAACTAATTAGTCAATTAAGAATTGTATTGTTGAATTAGATATGGAATATATATGCTGATCACAGACCATTTATAAGTTTGAAAAATGTGAAGTCTTTGAAGAGCACTGAAAGTTGCATATTTTGTACTCATCTATGCCCTGGTGTAATGAAAAATTGTACAAGATTCCTCTTTGCTACAAATGCAAGAACTATGTTAATCAAGTTGAAGTTGTTAGGAAGTGGGATGGACAGAAGTAATGGTGAAGCTTTGTTTACAATTCTTAATTTTTAACCACTCTAAAGTATAATCTATTAACGACTGAAACTTCACTCGGGTTATTGACTATTGCTTGCTGTCTCCCTAGATCATTGATTTTTAAATATTGGGCTTGAAATTGATTGTCTCAACACAGAGATTGAGTTAAATTAATTTGAATTGAGTGAGTTTTTCATTCGAATGGTTACTATTTCCATGTTTTCAATTTCCTTTAAAGTGTTTCAAAATATTCTATTGCAGTCCACTCACTGTTGCTTCCTTCTTTCGACACAAAGATTTGGCAGTTTGTCTACAAAGCAATTAGTGTAGAAGTCTTTTTTGCTTGTTCTCTAGTCCGTCCCTCTGGCACATAATTTATATAGCCATCTGATCATCTTTGCCTCTCAGGCTTTGCAATCTGGAGAACTTGTAAAAGGAGGAGTTATAACAGAGGGTAGTGCTGGGAGTACGGCAGTCAGCCTTGCCACAGTAGCTCCAGCGTATGGATGCAAATGTCATGTTGTCATTCCAGATGATGCTGCTATTGAAAAGGTATTTATTCTATTAAAAAAATGCTGCCATTTCCTAAATTGAGAGATTACATCTTGAATGTAATCCTTTTTTCTTGCATGTTTGCATATTAGGTACCCTAGCCACTAAGTCTTATCTCTATTTTGTTTATATAAAAATGAATTCTAATGTTTTTTGAAGACACAAATTAAGATTTTAAACGATAAACCCAAAATTTAGGATATAATTTGAAAATATGTTATACGGCTGTGGTAACTTGTCCTTCCATGACATTATGTGTATTCATTTATAGGGACAAAACTGATCTTTCAACATTTATTTTATATACAACCACAAGTTTTCTCAAATGTATTCATAGTCCCATAAAGGTAAGAGTCAAAGCTAGGATTTTTGCTAATAACCAAGTGAGACACCAATTTAGTGTTATGGACCCCCCCTTTGGGAAGCACACATTGTTTTTCATTTTACCTTATATATAGTCTTATTCAGCATACATGCCATACCTCCTTTCTATTGGGAAATAACCAGGTTCATAAAACCACTTCCTACATAACCCCATGAAAGAAAAACATGTATACAAGCTTACAAAATAACCATCATGCAAAGATCAAAGGCATACCACAAGATTACACAAGATACAACATGGGAAGACCCTCAAAAGGGGAAAACACAACCTTCAAATGCATTCACAATTAATATATTATTCAACAATAAAACATTACAATACACCTATAGAGTCTCCACGAATACTTTGAAACATCAAGTTCCTCCAAAGCATTCTTCATGTGTCTGAACATATATCCACAAAATCCATGCTATGTTTCACATATGCACTCAACAAGAGAGCTCGATACAAAAGACAACCACTCAACCTGCTAACTAGCAAACAAACGAACCCCAACCACTAAACATGTGTTCGCTTTTATAGATTTAAGCTCACACAAAACAATCAAGTGGTAAGGTAAGACCATGTGCCTCAAAACCACGAGTGTACGAAACCATTGACCCCAACATTTACTTTTTGGTATTAAGTTTTCCCAATATCATTTTTTTCCATGTGCAACCCACAAAATATATAACCAATGTCATACAACTATAGAAGTGGACCCAAATAAATATTAAATGCGGCTAAACATATCGCCTAGAGATGCACCACTAATTATTACTTTTTACATAATTAAAATAATTCCTTCTGTGCAAGGTGTACAACATCCTTTTCCTAACACATTCAGATTTGTACATGTGCCCACTTTGTAGAGCACCCAACTCTTCACTATTGAGCCCACTTGGGCTGTATATATATGTATATAGTGTAGGTGGACTGGTGAGCCTTGTTTATTGCCTTGCATGGTCATGAGGTTTAGTTTTATAATGGTAAAAATATAAACAATGTTTAATGTAAGGTAGAAACATTACCTTATTTTGATTAGGGGGCTTTCATGCATCAAGTTGGGGTGTTGGCTAAAGGGGACCAAAGTGATGCAGGAGTATCCACGAGCACAAAGTGATCCAATATCACCCAAATATATTTTGTGATAAGGTTAGGTGAATAAAAATAAATGCAAGGATCTATAGGTCTCCATATGCCTAGGAAAGTGTCTGAAAGTGTTAATTTTTAGTAATCAGATCTAAATACTAACTTTGAATATTTGAACAAAACATGAACAATTATTAGACTGAGAATAATAGAGTATGACTGAAAGTTAATAATCTGAAATTAATTTAGACTTTATAGATCTAACTTCCTTAAGCTAAAGTGAACAACAACGAAATGGAGAAAAAGATGAACACAAAGTTATCCTGGGAAAACCTCCCTCTTGGAGGTGAAAAACCCAGCAATCAAGATGATCTGATAATGTATTCAAAGTAACAACTTACAGCACATCAATCTCTCTCCTCAGTCCGATTCAGATCTGAACTTCAACATAGTAAATGCAAATGAAGTGGCAGAGAGGTAAGTCGCAGCCATTAGTGCATATGTTTCTCAATGACACTCTAAGTCTTTCCAGCAGTAGTCAGAACTGATTATGTCATCCAGATTGCTGAAGATCACAGTAATGTATGTGCAGATTATCACAGTGCTCATATAATGAATATTCCAATTCCTTGTGCTGATGGGGCAGTCGATCACAAATCGTAGATTGCACTGTATTGAGTCAGCTAGCAGTTCACATGACTAGATTGCATATACTGAGATTCTCGAATT
This sequence comes from Thuja plicata, assembly GCA_018584345.1. Classification (NCBI taxonomy): domain Eukaryota; kingdom Viridiplantae; phylum Streptophyta; class Pinopsida; order Cupressales; family Cupressaceae; genus Thuja; species Thuja plicata. The sequence goes on from MU227701.1 coordinate 899,566, forward strand.
GCATTGTATATATATAATTTACAATAATCAAATCCTCATATATATGAGGTAGAACAATTACAATGCAAGGTCAGCCTCTAAGGCCGGCCTTGACATTACAATAAAACCTTTCATTTGTATTGACACCATAGTTGGGCCCATCCCATAATTAATTCAATTTATATTATTTTAATTCTCTAATTAAAATAATTACCGTAAATAAATTATTTAATTCTCCAATTAAATAATTTAATCTCTATATTATTTAGTTCTCATATTAAATAATAAATTATTTAATTCTCCAATTAAATAATTAATTCATTTTTTCAATTCTCCTAATTATAATAATAAATTATTTAACTTTCCAATTAAATAATTATTCTCACAATAGATTATTTAGTTAATTCTCCCAATTAAATAAATAATTAATCCATCCATAGATAATATTATTTAATTCTCCAATTACATATATTATTTAATTCTCCTTAATTAAATAATTAATGTATTTAAATTATTTAATTCTCCCAATTAAATAATTAATTCATTATTTTAATTCTCCTAATTAAAATAATGTGAAGCTAGAATCCAATCTAGCTACCAAACATTAACAGAAAGGACATAGGAGGTTGAAATTATTTAGTATTTGTGGCCTATGTTCAATGGCAATTGTAATTTTCAAGAATTGACACCTTTTTTTATCGTTTATAATGCTAAAATCATAAAAATACCCTTCTTGACGTGGAACAAGGAAGAGGAAGAGTCATGCACTCATATTTATTGAATGGTGACATAAAAATGGAAAAAGACACCTTTTTAGGTACCCACTTGGGAAAATTGAAAAGACACCTCTTTAGGTGGCCTCTTGGGGAAATTGAAAGGTCGTCTATTGGCTATGTGTTGCATTTCTTTATTGCCTTGTGTTGCTCTCTTAGAGGGGGCGTGAGAATTGCAAGAGGCATAATAAGGTTTAAGCATTCAAAGTTGAGTACTCCAATGCAAAGCATAATAGGAAAGCCAATTTGGCCAATATTTTGTAGAATTTGGAATATTGTATTTATTTATTTCATTAGAGTAATAAAAATCAAGTATTTTCTCTTGCATTCTTGTGTTGTTGTTGTAGGGTGGAGTCGCCCTACATCACAAATAATCATCCTTGCCTTTACCACATACATGGTGGATCAATAAATTTCTTAGTTGCCGATTCGGGTTCGGGGACGGATTCGGGCTCGCGAATCCGGTTCGTGGATTCGTGAAAAAAAAAATTTGCCGTTTGGGTTCGTAAGGACTCGTGAGTGTATATATATATATATACAAAAAATAAGATAAATATACATAATTCTAAAACTAAATCATTTCATAGTATGAATCTATGATGGTTGATCATTGATCAATGCCAAATCTCAAAGATTCAAA
>MU227701.1:916232-934610 GCA_018584345.1 Thuja plicata
ACACACACACACACACACACACACATATATATTTGTGTCTTTTAATTTCTGGTTTTTTTTTCTTTTTTCTTTTTTTTTATCCTTTCTTCTTTCTTTTTAGTCCTTTTTTAGTTTGTTTTGTGCTTTTAATTTTTGGTCTTTGTTATTATTATTATTATTATTGTTTTATTGATTTTTTCTCTTTTTTGCTCTTAGGTAGTCTTTTATTCTCCTTTCCACCTTGTTTTCCGTGCCTTCTTTCTCACCCCAACCCTTCTTTTATCTTTTGAGTGAGGCCCAGTCTGCATCTTATTTTTACTTTTCCTTATTGCTCTCTACTCTCACATCCTGATGATGGATCACAGTGTGATCCGAAACGTTGATGCTAAAAAACATACACAATTAAAGCCATAAATTCAGCTCTAAATGTTTGTGCTGTGAATTTAGTTTGTTTATACCTAGCCAAATTACTTTGGGTCGGGTTTCTCTTCAAGTCTCTTATTAGTTTCTATTCAACCCATACCTTAAAGTATTTCTTCATCTATCTTTAAGCACATAACACTCACCATGCTACCATCAACATAAGATTAGGCTTGCATCAGGAAAGTTGAATCATCACATTGAAATTATATCGACAAAGAATGTGGAGCCCTTATAAGGTAGTATACAAATTATGTTCGCATAAAATGTTCTCTATTGCAGTCATTGATTATTAATCTCCTATCTTATAAAGATTATTTAACTGTCGAGAATTAATTCACAACTTAATATCGAAAAATAACACAACTGCAACTTCACCAATAAAAATACGGAAAGAAATATGTAACACAATAACACAATATTTTTGGACAAATCGTCCCTGGAAAAACCCCGAAGGGAAAACCAGTGCTGCAAATGAGAAATATATTAAACTTCAGCAAATTAAGAGATACAAAATTTCTTGCCTCTCACTGGTAGAACTCAGACAATCTCCTAACTCCTCATGCTAATATTCCTCCACCGCTATCTCTCAAACGCTATCACTGCGCCCTTGCTAACATTGCAAGTTTCTTCTTCAACTTGTTGTCCTCCAAATGCCCCTTGACCCCCTTTTATACTACTCTCTTTGTTTCTAGTTACTTCTAGTTGCTAGAAGTTTCCACATGCTAGAAGTTTCTACTAACTAGAAATTTCTACAAACTAGAAGTTTCTACAAGGAGTCAAATAAATAATTATTAGCAAATGAAAGAACAACTGTCCAAGCTACCAAACTAACACTCCCTCTTAGCGAGGAAGTTGTTTTGCAGGACACCCAACTTATCTCTGAAGAAGATGAATTTTGTCTTCCCCAATGCCTTTGTCAGACCTACCTGCTCCTCTGCAGGTATGTATTGTAGCTGAACAATCTCCCATTGTACACAATCTCTGATGAAGTGATACCTGATGTTTATATGTTTAGACCTATCATGAAACACTGGATTCTCAGACAACTTGATGCAACTCTGATTGTCACAATATATCACAGTAGTCTCAACTCTTTGACCAAACAAGGCCGCTAGCAACTTTTGAAGCCATATAGATTCACATGTCGCCATGCTAGCTGCTATGTATTCTGCTTCTGCTGAACTCAGAGCCACAGACTTCTGCTTCCTGCTGAACCAAGAGACAACTCCTGATCCCAAACTGAAACAACATCCTGAAGTGGTCCTCTTGTCCATTGTACTTCTTGCCCAATCTGCGTCAGTATAGCCTATCAACTTGATACCTTCACCTTGAACATATCTGATCCCATACTCAACTGTACCACGAAGATAACGCAACACATGCTTTGCTGCCATCCAATGTACTCTCTTTGGCTCCACCATGAACTGACTAAGAGAGTTTATTGCAAAGGCTATATCTGGCCTAGTGTTGACCAAATACATGAGCAAACCAATCAACTGCCTGTATAAGGTGGGATCTACATCCTTCTCCTTAGAAGTATCTACCTTCCTCCAATTCGTGATCATAGGTGTAGACATGGCTTTGCAATCCTCCATCTCGAATCTCTTCAAGATTTCAATCTAATATTTCCCTTGCCCAAGGAAAATCTCTCCATCTGTCTGCCACACCTCCATGCCTAGAAAGTAGTACATAAGTCCTAAGTCCATCTCGAATTCTCCTGCAAGGTCCCTCTTGCACTCTATGAGCCCTAGTGAACTTGTTAGAAACAAGTCGTCCACATATAGAACAAGAATGAGAACCTCACCCCAACCACCAAGTAGTAGAGGTTAGCATCTGCCTCACTCTTCACAAAACCCATTTCCTGCAAATAAGTTTCAATGCGCTCATACCACGCTCTAGGAGCCTGCTTGAGTCCGTACAAAGCTTTCTTCAATCTGCACACGTGGGTCTCTTTGTTGTGTGCTACAAAGCCTTCTGGTTGTTCTGTGCATACCTCATTTAACTCACCATTAAGGAATGTTGTCTTGACATCCATTTGATGGATTTGCCATCCCATCTGTGCTGCAAATGAGATCACAGCTCGTATAGAAGTATACCTAGCCACTGGAGCAAAAGTCTCCTCATAGTCTATTCCCTCCTTCTGAGAGAAACCCTTAGCCACAAACCTTGCCTTGTATTTCTCGATGCTACCATCTGCACCGTGCTTGATCTTGTAGATCCAACGTGATCCAACCACTACCCTATCTGTTGGTCTAGGCACTACCTCCCACACATCATTCTACATTATTGAGGTATATTCCTCAACCATTGCATCTCGCCAAACCTGATGTTGTGCAGCTTCCTGATAACTGGAAGGCTCACTATCTACCAACTGACTGACTAAAGACACATAGTCATTAACCTTGGCTGGTTGTCTTCGCTCTCTAGTACTCCTCCTAGGAGTTCCCACAAACTCTTGAGTATCCCTCTGTTGAACCTCACGGTTCCTATTGCCAACTGTAGAGGATGAAATATCAACCTCCATATCTTCTTGATGCATTTCATGTTGCACCAGTTGCTCCATACTCTGCGAACTCTCACCACCTAAGCCTACACTTGTACTAGTAACTGTAATTGAGATTTGATGCCCTTGACTCGGTTGAGCTACCCTTGGAGCTTCTGTTGGCTGCTTACTCTGATCTTCTGCTGGCAAATCTCTGGACCTTCTAAATGCCTTGTCCTCAATGAAATTTACATCACGTCGAACAATGATCCATCTGGTCCCTGGAATGAATATCTGATATGCCTTTGAGGTTTCACTGTACCCAACAAAGTACCCCCTCTCTGCAGTTTGATCTAACTTTGTACGTGTATCCTTTGGAATGTGACGATATGCCAAACTTCCAAAAATTCTAAAGTGACTGACATCTGGCTTCTTACCTGTGAAAGCCTCCTCTGGTGTCATCTTCTCTAGTACCTTATGTGGAACCCTATTCTGTATGTATACATCCGTACTACATGCCTCTGCCCATAAGTAGTGTGGCATGTCCTGGTCATGTAGCATGGCCCTTGCTGCCTTCGATATAGAACTGTTCTTCCTCTTAGCAACCCCATTTTGTTGTGGGTTGTAAGGAACAATCCACTCTCTCTTGATTCATCCGCTAGTACAGTACTCTAGGAACTCTTTCCCTTTGTACTCGCCTCCATTATCTGACCGAAGAACCTTTATCTTCTTTCCTGTCGAATTCTCCACAAGAGCTTTGAACTCTTTGAAGCGACTAAAAACCTCATCCTTGGTCTTCAAGAAGTATATCCAAGTCTTCCTAGAGAAATCATCAATAAAAGTAACAAAGTACTCATATCCTTTGAGAGACTTCGTCGACATTGGTCCACATATATCTGAATGTGCTAGATCAAGAACACCCTCAGATCTAGTGTTACTTCTTGGAAAAGATGCTTTCGCAAACTTCCCCAACACACATCCCTTACACACATCATCATGCTCTGTGCTTACCTTAGGAACACTTGTCACTGTCTCACGATGCAATCTAAATGCTCCATGATGTATATGGCCCATCCTCCTATGTCATAGCTCTCCAAGATCTCTAGGGTTACTGCTGTTCACAAGTGCCTTAGGAGTATCAAACTGCAATCTATAAAGGCGACCGCTCTTAACTCCACTAGATACTGGTGATTTCCAATCTTTATGCTTAATCAAAACATGCATCCCTCTAAAGAGAACATTATACTCTTTATCTTGAAGGACAAATATAGAAACCAAATTCATACCTAAGCCTGGCACATGCAACACATCATGAAGAGGAATTACCTTTCCATTCTCCCTTTGAAACTGAACAGTCCCTTTCCCAACTAAGTTGAGCTTGGACAAGTTTCCCATAGAAATATGGATATTGGTGCTCTCCTCCTTATAACTGGAGAAGTACTCTCTAACTCCTGTCATATGAAATGACGCCCCACTATCTATGTACCAAACACTCTGTGAGGTTGAGCTAATCATGCAAGCTATGAGTGCGAACTCATCCTCCAATCTACTCGAGAGTTCATCTGCACTTGCTAAAGCCGCTACCTACTTCTTACCCTTCCTTTGTGGGCAATCACTGACACAGTGGCCAAACTCATGACAACCAAAGCACTTGACCTTAGATAGGTCCTTCTTCTTCTTACTTTGTGAATTTGATCCTTTGTTAGACCCCTTCTTTGCTTTCCCCTTACCCGCTAGGGCAACATTTTCCTGTTCCACCTCACTTTTCTGACTCTTGTTGTTGGCTCCATTGACAAGACTTAGTCTAAGCTCCTCCTGAGTGAAATCGCTCCATAGTCGATCCCAGCTAGGTAAGGTGTCTCGTCCATTAATAACTTGAACAAAGACATCCCACTGCTTAGTAAACCCATTTAGCATTGTTCTTACTAGCTCGTCTTCATCCGGCTTATCTCCAATAGCTGCTAACTCATCTTTGACAAGTCTAAGCCTGGTGAGGTAACTTGTAACATCTTCTCCCTTGTTCATCCGGGTATTCCTCAACTTTTCTCTGAGAATCAGCTTCTGGTTAGTGGTAGCATTCTGGTACAGATTCAGAATGGCGTCCCACATCTTCTTCGTTGTATCTAACTCCGTGATATGTGGAACAATATGGTCCTCGACACCATCAAAGATTATCCTCCTCGCCTTGGCATCATCCTTCTTGTATGCTGCAAGTTGTACTGGATCTGTAAGTACAACTACAGTACTGGTAACATATTCCTTGATGCCATTCCCTTCCAGCAATAAAGAAATTCTGGTTTTCTAGACACCAAAATTTGAGGCACCATCCAATCTGTCCTAATCTCTCAAACCAACTCAGGCCATCTCAAGAAATAAAAAAGTAACAATTCTAAAGAGGTCAAACTAGGTTTTATAAACCCTCAATTTCTTTCCTTTGCCTAGGGTAAACCTTTTCTACCCTCAACTTAGCTCTGATACCATGTGAAAAATTCTATTGCAGTCATTGATTATTAATCTCCTATCTTATAAAGATTATTTAAATGTCGAGAATTAAATCACAAATTAATATCGAAAAATAACACAACTGCAACTTTACCAATAAAAATACGGAAAAAAATATGCAACACAATAACACAATATTTTTGGACAAATCGTCCCTGGAAAAACCCCAAAGAGAAAACCAAACCTGTAGATGAGAAATATATTAAACTTCAAAAAATTAAGAGATACAAAATTCCTTGCCTCTCACTAGCAGAACTCAGACAATCTCCTAACTCATCCTGCTGATATTCCTCCACTACTATCTCTCAAACGCTATCACTGCGCCCTTGCTAACACTGCAATACTACTTGCTAACACTACAAGTTTCTTCTTCAACTTGTTGTCCTCCAAATGCCCCTTGACCCCCTTTTATTTTACTCTCTTTGTTTCTAGTTACTTCTAGTTGCTAGAAGTTTCTACAAACTAGAAGTTTCTACAAAGATTCAAATAAATAATTATTAGAAAATGGAAGAACAACTGTCCAAGCTACCAAACTAATATCATGAGTCTATTATATGAGTGAAACTGAGTTGAAGTATTTTATTTATCAACTCAATTGAAGTAGATCAGGTGAAGTTACAACTTAGGCGATTGATATTAGAGATGATAGGTTAGACGTCTAGGGAGAAGTTGTTACCATGAGTACATTTTAACAAAATAAACTCAGGTTTTAAATTTTTGTTATACTATTTTATATATTATTTCTTGCCTTTGTGAAGCCCGAACCCATTTGGCTTGTTGAAATGTATAAAACTATGAAAATGGCATGCATTATGAAGGTTTGGAATTGGGTCATAGAATGATTATTTTCAGATGAGAACGATAAGTTGGACTTTTCCTACAACAATGGCTCATAATTAATTGACGACTTGTAATCTTAGATACAAGTCATAATGGAAATATTTATTATTTGAAATTAACTACTAACTTGATATCATGATCTGCTTAGACAAAGTGTTCTACAGGGATGTTTCCTTTGAAAAAAATATGCTATTTGGAGATGGGGTTATTTTTAAGACATAATGAAGATAGAAAAACACCCCTTCATTGTGTCAACCATCATTGCTACTAGAAAAGAGACATCCCTAGGATGTCTTCCTTAGAGGGATATTTTTGGAGCATCTCCTTCATGGGATGATGATAGAAAAACACCCCTTCATTGTGTCAACCATCGTTGCTACTAGAAAAGAGACATCCCTAGGATGTTTTCCTTAGAGGGATATTTTTGGGGCATCTCCTTCATGGGATGATGAGGGGATCCTCAAATTTCTTAGGGACTCTCAAGAAAATCAATCACACCCCTAAATATTCCATAAACTTGCAAAAGCCTTTACATCTACAATTAAAATAATAGACATTTAAAAAAAAAGCTATCAACCTTGATCCTAATAGGTTAATGGGCCCCACCCATGCCCTAAACACCAAGAAAAAATATAAAATTGCAAAGCCCTCATTGTTTGGACTGATCAGATTTAGCTTCACGGTTAGAAGAGTGAAGATTTTGCTAGAAATATTGAAATAGTGAGGACATGGTGTTGGAGAAGACATAGTGATAAAACTATGAAAATGACATGCATCATGAAGGTTTGTTTGGTGTCAAAGGCCTTAATTTGGGCTTGGTGGTGTTATCACTCAATCTTGCAAGGGGATCTACCCCTAGACCCTCGCTTGACCTTGATATGGGCTCTGTTCACCGACCTCTACTAGGTGCCACCCCCATGTCATCCCTAAATCAAGATCCTTGGTCTCTTATGCTTGGAATCCATCTTCATGTCTCCTTGTTCTGGAGTCGGTGCAATAAAAAATTGTTTGTAGGCCTATAGTTTAAAGGAAATTTTCTCCAATATGTCCTAGCTTCCAAATATAAACGATACATCCTTCCATTTTAAAGCATTGTTATTGTTGGAATAATGGAATGGTGTGTACTGAGAGGGGAGGGGTGAATTAGTACGCTTAAAACTTTTTATCAATTAACCCTTAGTAATCTTTCTTTGCATTACCGACCATATTGCTTTTCCACCTTATGCATGTAATATCAAATCATAAACTTATTTGCATGTAAACATTCATAGAAACATTCATGAAAAGTAGTTACACATGACACAAGAATTGGTAACGCAGAACACCTCTGTTAGAAGGTAAAAACTGCGGTGGGGATGAAACCCACAAAGCTTCACTATCTGCAGAATGGAAGGTGTCATTTAAGACTACAAGTGTGATCACTTCTGATGATCTTACCCTGTTAGGAGTAACATTTTAGTCTAGTTAGGTCTACTCGGTAAAGAGATTTTAATAACACTGTTAAGTGTGCACTCGGTTAAGAGATTTACAATAAGACTGTTAAGTCCACCTTCTTAAAGGATTTCTTCTATTTGCTACAATTGTTAAAGAGTAGTCAAAAATACTTGTTGACCTGATGGTATGCAATCTTGAATTGCTGATTACAAATCCTTTAAGTTCACAATGTATATGTATCACCTATAGTGATTGATTAATACCCCTGTTCTGCTCGGTAGCCTTGAATCTTGTTCTCCATAACTGAATTTTGACTTTTGTGTCCTTCTGCATGAAACCCTCTGTCTGATCCATAGATTTTTGTTGCGGCTACAATCATCATGTTCTGATTAATTACTACATCTATTTATACAATGTATTGACCTAATTAGGTTTCACGCTTTACAATAAAAACTTTATGATCAAAGGTTTAAAACTTGACCTTGATCTCCTAGTTTGCATGTTTACAATTAGTTAGACTGATTAAAACAATTACATATGCGTTATTTGTTCCTCAAGAAATGGTTTTACAACTAAGCATAAAGCTAATTATAAAATTGAAGTGTTTTATCTGATGTGTAACTCAGATCCACTTTTCTTGGAAATAAAAATGTCTCTCGGTAGACTGGTGCTCGATTTTCTCTGTAGTTTGTGCTCGGTGATGTTTCTGAACTGTCTGTCGGTTTACTCTGTAAATTGTGTTCTCGGTTTACTCTGTAAACTGTCTGTCGGTGATAGTGCATATCGATGTTCATTGATTTCGGTGTTCACTTGCACTAACATTTTCAGTGACCATTGCACTTGTCTATTTTTGGTGTCCTCTGCACTTGACTGTTTCGGTGTCCATTGTGCTTGATTGAATGCTGTCACTCGATGATCATGTTATCGAAAATCCAAAAACTATTTCCTTGTATATTAATGAAAAATATGATCCTTTAGGATTATCAGTTTTCGTATTAGTCTCCTTCTTCTATATTCTCAGAGAGTGGAATAAAGCAACAAATTGTCTTGGTAGGTGGACATCTAAAAAGATGATTGGTTGGAATGTTGGGAGCAGTGTTGATTTGCCTTAGGATTATGCTTAGATTCTTACTAAGATTATTGAAGAGGATAGGATAGGGTAGTTCTGGTGGCCAGTTGGGCCGCCTGTTGTTTCTTGCTTTATGTAGCCTTTGTGCATTTTGATTCAATAAAATTTTACCCTCTTTTAAAAAAAAGGCATTGTTATTGTAAAATAGTGGAAGCGATGTGTATTGGTACACTAGTACATAAATAGAAATCCATAGATGAACAAGGAGCAATGTTTATGATAGATCTTGAAAATAAAGGGTTTAACTCATGAAAAAAATACACATGATATTTACACATCAATGGTACAACTTATGCTCAACAAGGTTTTAATATAATATAATTCAATTGTGAGGATATATATACTGTCACAGTTGCATACCCAGCATACAAACTTAGGATTAATACATTTTTTAATGTGTTTCAAACTTTCATCCACGTAAGTTTGTAGTCTAATTTTAATCTCAAAGGAACAAAACAATTAAATTTGGATCTTACAAATATCTTATGCTATCAATGAATTATTTCATGCATGTAATGTGTAGTTTATGCATATGATGTGCCCATTAAGCCCCCAAAATAGGTTTCACAATAATAAGTTCCTCTCCCTAATTAGTTAAAAAGTTTATAATGTTCCCAAGGTTGAAGGGAAACACCCTACTTCCAAGATTTCAGACAATTAATAGTTTTGTGATTATAGGCCAAAACTTTAGTACTTCTCTCTTTCAAGTGAGACATTTGTTTATTTTTAGGCAAATATTTTGATATTAAACAACAACAAAACAAGGGTGTTGGCCCTTATAAAAGCATAACAAAAAGGCCATTGACAACAAGGTCAAAATAGACATCAACATCACATTAGCAGAACAACTAGTAACCCACATCAAGAGTGGGTAGACAACTCACTTGCAGTGTGGGGAGAAGAATGAGAAATTGAAGAACAATTTTTCTTATGCCTACAGACAACCATCCAGGCGATACTATCACTAGGATTCCCACCACAAAGGGGAGCAAGTGGTGGAACCCTCATTGTGAGTGTTGGTCAGTTACCACATCGTCAGCCAAAGGTTGGAGCAGAGAAGGAGCAACAGTCAGAGAAGGGTCAACCCAGCCAGAGGGGCTGCACCAAAAACAAGAAGTGGAGTAGGATCCATCAAGTTTAAGGAGGTTGAATCAACATTAGGAGCATCATCTTGAGGGGAGTACTCATCCCTAGCCTGTGAAGAGTCATCAAAGGAAGAATCATAAGCCAATACAGTCAAATGATCATCGTTAGTATCCTTCCACCAAGTAGAAATGCCTTTACGATGTGAGAGAGAACAATATGTTGCTAGGTGACCAATAGAGAAGCACCGAAGACATCGAAAAGGGAGGCCCTCATAATCCAACAACTGAGTCCATGCCCTGTCCCCAAGGCCACATCCCTAGGAAGAGGTGTGGAGATGTCAATGTCAACGAAAATGTCTACAAAGGTAGTGAGACCCATAGCAATTGTGGTGTCATCCACCTTTAAGAAGTTGCCAATAGAGTTGCCAACACCCTCAAAACAAGAATTTCCCCCAAAATGAAGGGGAAGATTCGGAAGACTAACCCATGTTGGATGCATACAGAGTGGTTTAGTAAGAGGGTCAAAGGAGATTGTTTGACAGAAAGGAGTGAGGCCCCCAAGCCCACAACTTGTTCATCACTAGATCTCAGTCATAAGAAGAAACAAAAGAAACAATAAAAAAACCCCTTAGCACATGGGAAAATCTCAATGTTACTAGAAATAATGGGTCTCCAAGAATCTGTTACCCAACGATGAAGACCTGAAAGAGAAGGCCAAAAACCAACAAATCTACAAACTCATCCGCAATCTTGGTAGAAGTCTGCATCATCCACCACATCAAGGCTACACACCACTGCAAAGAAGATCTTGGCACAGGTAAGAGGTTGAGATTTCACCTTTGAAGGAAGATCGATGAAAAATCTGGAAAGACGAGCATAACTTTGTCCACCAAGATCAGAGATTTGGGGGACCCAGTAACAGGTCTCTCACAAGAGTGTCCAATGATCACTTCTCCAAAAAACTCCCCTGCACTAGTAGTTCCAAGATTAGATGGAGTGGCACCCAACACACCCTCATCACAATCAACAACACCAACAACACCCAACACCCCCACTTGAGAACTAGATAGAGGCCTGGGCATCACTCCCGAGGCAAATGTTATTTCAATAACAATATCTCTCTTCTATGTCTTCTAGAATAGATTAGGGCAAGGCTGAAAGAGGTGTCCACAACATTACAAATTCCTTGAGAAACACAATTGTATATGGTACAACTTTTCTTACTTAGGATGTGGAATTCACCACGTAACCACTGATTTTTTTTTCATTAAACAATGATATTTCATTTGTTATTCCAAAAAGTTAAAGTTATACTAACAAACTAGGCCCATCTCATTCCAACATGTAAAAAGAGAAATGAACAATGATATGCAAATTGGGTGTGGTAGTTTTCATTTCATTTGGTTCTCAATTAACAACTATTCAATCCCATTTTCAGAATAATAACATTTTAGTTTATGCATACATAATTACATTTCAAGAATCAAATTGAAATGTCAATCAAATCTTATTTATATTTTTGAAAGTAAAAATTCTTTTCTCTATCTTTTGTTTACAAGCAATTTTGATGATTCAAAACAAATAATATTATCTTGCCGAGTAATGTCCAAGGTAATGTTGTAAATCAACAATAATAAAAGCAATCATAGAATTAAAAAGTTGATATGGTAATTGTAATTTATCCTTTTTTTAGTCCTTCCAATATCCTTGGAAACTCTTACTTTCATGGAGAATGCCTACTTTATTGGAAATGAATTTTGACCATGGCAATGGGCTTCGATATTCAAGATGAGTTCAATGGTGCTTTCCAGTTGTAATTTGATACTTATGGATATCTCTAGACTTCTTGGAAAAGTTTGCTATTTTTGGAACGTACCAATTTTCATTAAATTTAGTATCTTGTGAACTCAAGGTTATGTTGGCATCGCCAAAATTCACAATTGACCTATTTTAGTACTTTTCACAACTTTGTTGTTGTACAAAATTATAATTATTTTAATTATAAAATGACATATATGGAGAAATATAATTTTTTAGAAAGTTATTAAATGGTGTTTTATAATATATCGCTTCTAAACAAATCCGAAAGAGTAGAATAATATAAACTCACTTATAAAAAGCTAAAAAGGATAGTTATTTAAAAAGTGATTTTTAAATATGATTGCTTGAAAGTATCCAAGGGGGTTATAAAAGGAGGTTGAAGAGTTGAAACCTTAGCTGTGGAATTAAACAGATTTCTACCACCTTAGGATGCAAACCCTTAGACAAAGATTGGTTTTAGGAGAAAGATCTACCTTAGCCCATACAGGTAGATTCACATTGGAGCTAAATGTTCTAGTTTGAAGATTCATGCTAAAAATAAGGTTATTTTATTTTGGTATTTATGAACTATAAAAAAGTAATAAATTTGATTGAAGTTTGTGTTTCAAACGATTTATCAATAGAGTACAATGTTGCTTTTCTGGGTTGTACCATCTTAAAGAAGGTTTCAAGTATTTTTAGTTAGTCACCCATGTTTTTGGCTTTTCATAGTTGCATTAGCATTAAGGAGCATTGATTAGGAAAGGGACAGTTTGGAATGAAGTAAAATTGTGAGCATTTTAAATGTATTGTCCTATTGCTTGCTAGATGTCCCATATGTGAGTGGGTGTGATAACAATGGAAGAGAGTTGACCCACCTTTGAAATGATTTTAACACATTTAATTCTAGCTGCTACATCACAGGGAAATCACTAATATTTATTGGGTGTGCTACTATCTTTAAAAGGGAGTGGGAGTAGGGAGGTAAAAAGGTTGCAGACTGATATCAGCTATGGAAGGAATAAGGAGGTAAAAGGTTGCAAATCACTATACTCAAATATATTATTTTAGCATTTCCTACATTCAAAATTTATTAATATATCATGTTGATAAATGAATGTGATTTCGTGAATGTTTCTGGGATGTTATGGGTTTTGATGTTGATAAGATCCTTTTGGAAAAACTAACTTGTAGCATAGCCCGAGTATCAACCCGCAGTTGAAGGATGAACATCTATAACATGTTCAACCTTGTAATTGATGGAATTAGTAGTCATGGAGTAGAAATCTCGTAATGTGGATGGTTCATTTATGAATCTTGCCACATTTTGTTGACGTTGATTAGGAGTAATTGCAATCATAGGAACAAAGAACGCTTTGTGGAATGAGAAAACATGGTTCCTAAATCATGTTGCATTGCTCTTACACGTCTTTAAATGTAACTTTTGTTTAATGATGTAGAGTTCAAATAGGATTGTGACATTCTTGCCTCTGCTTAAGTAGACATATATTGTTGTTTATTGAAAAAAATAAGTCCTCTCTTTTATCTTAGGAGAATCAACATCTGTTAGTAAGTTTAGAGCTTGTGAATAATCAAACTCTTAACGTTTTATGTATAAATCTTGGAGCCTATTAAAGTTGATGTTAGTTATTAGTTACAAGTTATAAGTTACCATTTAGTCACTAGATTTTGTTAAGTATCTCACCAATGTTTGCCAATTTTTGTATTCTTCTCAATTTTCAGTAAATGATGAATGTTCATAATGAAGCATTGAGTTGAAGATTGAATATTGATTGGTGTGTTACTGTTATCACACAAGCTTGCACCCTACTGAGCCTACAACTCAGCTGCCTTGTGATACATGAGAACACCTCTAGGTTGTGGGTAACCAGTAATGGAGATAGACTTCCAGAGAAGGTTGGTTACTTTTGGTACTCACCTATACTAATCCTAAAGCTACTGACTTCATAGGAAAAGGGAAAGAAGTGCTTTAAAAAGACTTTAAATGCTTTTGAAAATGAATCTAAAGCTATAATGATGATGCACGGGAATGATACTAAGCTTATATCATTGTTTAATTTCTACTATTTAGATGATTTATTGCACAATACATAACATTACACTTATCCATATATCATCATTTTCAAAGAAGAGAGTTCTTAAGTTCGGCCCTCAAAAGGAAAAAAAAAAATAGAATTTTTCACAATCTAAGAGATTGATTTTCTTCGCTCTACAGTTACAACCACTCAAGTGAGGGCCACTTGATGTAATGTGATTCTCTTAGTAGTTTAGATTATTATTGTTAGTGATAGTCTAGATTGGTGTTAGTTAACAGAAGAATTGTTAACTTCCTTTATTCAGATTAATATGCATAATTGTTCAATTATAAGTTGTTTGGATAAACTGTGTATGAACAAACTGCAACATTATTAACCTTAATAGAAACAATTATCCACGAAAACTATTGTGTAAATATATAGTTACCTACAACAACTATTGTGTCGTTAAATTTATCTTCAGGTGACTTATGTTTTTTAGTTTAGCTCATTCCTATAAGTTGATTTCCTATACAAAGTCGATAGAGTAGCTTAGAGTCTCCAAATAATCATAAACAAATAATATCAAAATATATTAAATCAAGGAAACATAGTAACCCCTAGGTGCCTTGTGATACCTAGTTGGGTCTAAGGTGCCCATATGGGTCAAGGATGCATATTTGGGTCACTAGAGCCTAGACAACACATTGACACATAGATAGCTCAAGGGTGTTAAGATAGGTAAAGGATGCCTATTTGGGTCAATGGAACCCAAGTGGGTCCATGGGACCCCTTTAGGTCCATGGCACCTGGTTTGGGGGATCCACAACCCGCCAGAGGATTGTGTGTGAAATTAAAATAAAAAAGTAGAAATCAAAGACAAAGTAGGGTTGGAAGGCCTACCTCATGTGTTAGGACAACCTCCTCAATAGATTGCCTCAAGATCTCCATCCTCTTGGGCTAAATTGGTCATTTGCTTAATATCCTGACCTTTGTAGACCCCTGTGCACTAGAAGACAAAAGTTGAGTAAGGAAAATGAAGTGGACTTTTCACTAGTTAAAGGTAAGTGTAGACTAGGAAAACATAATGAAATAAATATGATATCATAAATGCTAACCACATAAGCTAATATCATGCAAAACTAACCTAAACCGATCAATAAATATATCAAAATGAATGCATAATGGAATAAATCAATAAAAATTCATAACATTCCTTTGATGGTGCTTCATTGTTTCTTATTATTTCTCTATTATGATGTTTCTCTCTTAAACTAAAAATGCACAAATGCAAGAAAGAGATGATGGAATAATATGATAACAAGAATATTGAAGAGGTGTCATTGTAAAAAATGAGGAATGTAGCCTCAATTTGTAGATAAACTATGATTGATTAGATGGCTAAGATTGATTTGGGACTAAAAGTGATCAATGGATAAGATTAAATGAGAGGACTTGTTAAGTGAGGATAATTAGGAAACCGCATTTCCAAGAGGAGGACAAAGAAAAAATGAGGAAGATATAAGTGAAAATAAATATTAGAAATTTTTTTTCAACAAAATATGTTATTTGAAAGTGGAGGAAAGGAGTAGTGAGGAATACGTTGAGCGGAGAAAGAGAAGAGTTAAAATGGAAAGAGGGAAGATTTAGGTGGGGAGACAAATTAACAAGTGGGAGTGGGAATGTGGGCAAGAGAAACATTGGCACACACCTTGAGGGGTGGCGGAGTGATGGATGTTGAACTCCAAGTTATGTTGTCTATTAGTGTCACACACTTAGTCATTATCAAGGCAGGTTGGTCGGTCATCACTGCAACTGAGCCATCCCACTAAGGCTGAGTAATGTATGGACTGAGTAGTAGTTACTATCGAGAAAGGAAATGGTCATAGAGTACTCAATAGTTTCTGAGCAGAATGAATGTTGAGTTACATAGAATAGTTAGTGCCGAGTGAAAACATATGGATATGCCGAGTAAGACAATTTTGATATATGTGTTTGGAATGGCACAAACACTTAGGTGAACTATTTTGGCCGACTTCTATGTATGATTTAATGACCGTGTAAGACATTTAATGGAGTTAATTACACGCTATGTCTGAGATCATTAATCCCTATGCATGCAATGCAACCAATCAAAAAATAGGAATGCTTAAGCGGAAAAAGTGATGAATCTAGATCGTTGATCTTGATCTGGAAGCTTTGTCAATTAGCTATATAAGGAAATATGTAAAACCCTAATCATGTATGCGGAGATAGAAGAGAAGAGATCAGGTGTGTATGCAGAAGAAGTATAGTTTTGTATATTTGAAGCATAGATTAGGCAGAGTGACCGAGCAGAGCAGTGAAGGAAAGAAGAGAGTTATGTAAGATTTTGGAGATCAGTTAAGAGTTGGAAAGAGGAGATCCGTCATCAACATTTGAAGTGCAAACTGAAGGGTCAGGTACTAATACATTCTAGCAAGTGAAGCAGGGTAAATCTCTTAACAGAGTAGTCCTAACAGACTTTTGTAAATCTCCTAACAGAGTCTTACTTAGCTGTAAGTTTAAATCCTTTAATCAAGGTAGATTGTAGAAATCTGTAAGCCTTTAACATGAAGACCCCTCACAAGGTTGATCATCAGAAGTGATCAAATCTTTGTATCCCTAATCGACATACTTTTTTACTGCAATAGTGAAGATTTGTGGGTGTCATCCCCACCCCAGTTTTACCTTTCAAGGGTTTCTGGGTTACCAAATCTCTGTGTTATGTATTTATCATGGATGTGATTAGTAGTTAGATCTATTACAGTATTACAATTAATGTTCATGTTATACATATTGAATAAGTTTGTTTCAGAAGTGTAAAAGTTGTATAGATTCTTATTCACCCCCCCTCTCAATATATTGCTTTCCCATATAAGACTTCCAAAAATTGGTATCAGAGCTTTGTTCTCTTAGAAGAAGTCTAACCACTTGAGAGTTAAGATCTTGGAGATGGAGGTTTATAAGTTGGGAAAGGTCATTGAGAATTAGAAGATTGACATCCATCTTGCACTGCAGCAGCTTGAGACAACAAGAGAGGAATGAAGAAATCCTTAAAGGCAAGGAAAGAATTGGCAACTCAGTTGAATGACACACAATATAAATAAGAAGACACTGAAGGTCTATTTGATAATGGAAATTCCAAAGAAAGTAATGCAGCAATTGCAGATCTATTGGAGAAAAACAACACACTGAAAGAATGAGTCAAAAGTCTAAAGATAGAACATGAAACTCAATCAATTACACTATGTGAGGTGATTGATCAGAAAAAGAAAGTTGAGGAAGACAAGATGATGACAGAAGAAGATAAGAGACAAATAGCTTCTAGACTTGATGAAAGGACAAGTGATGTGTAGAAGCTCACAAACAATTAGCTGGACATGGTAAATCAAGTACTGTTATTTGCGAATCAAGAGGTAAACAAGAAAGTCATTGGAATTACATATCTGAGATCAAAGAACAATCAACTAAAAAATGAGTTAAGATCTGAAAGGGAACTCATTAAGAGGATGAAAAAACCTAATGAAGCAATGAGATACTTTGAAGAACTGATGAGATCACCAAGAAGAACCAACGACACCTCTAGACTAGGCCATACTGAGCACCTATCATCTACTGAAGAAGGAGAATCATCAATGAGTGGAGAACAAAGGAATGCAAAGCCAAACAACAACAAACCTAAATGTCATCATTGTGGGAAACCAGGATACACAACAAGAATTTGCCAAAGCAAGAATGGTAAGTCCAATCCTAAGCCTAAATTCAATGGATATTTCTCTAACTGTAAGAAGCATGGACATCAGGCACATAAATGCAGATAAAAGACTAGCATATCACCTACTTCACCTAGATTTCAAGGACATTGTTACAATTGCTAGAAGTATGGTCATAGAACCCAAGACTGCATATCCAATGAAAAATCTAAGTGGACATCCAAGAAACAAGGCAACACACTAAGGAAAGGTAATACATTCAATTGGGATTACAATACAAGACACAATTGCCATTATTGTGGTGAATATGGTCATATTGCAGAAAATTGTATAAGGACACACTTTAGAGGGAAATCAAAGAGTTGGATGAATGGAAGTTTGGTTTGTTATAGTTGTCACAAGATTGGTCATACAAGGAGACACTACAGGACCAGAGCACTAGCACCTACTGTTGATCAGATAAAGAATCAAATGAATCTGACATGGAGAAAGAAAGAAGAAGCAAGAAATAGTGGACCCAGTGAAGCTGAGATCATCCGATCCAATGGATCAGGTGATCACACTACTTTCAATTAAGCAAAAGAGGTATGTAGGTGTGGACACCCGAAAATGGACAGGCTTGCGACTTTACATTAAAAACACTAATTTTCATCTATTAATTAATGGTTTTTTAATCATTAATTAATCATCTATTTTCTTCTAAATTCATTCCTCAAATCATCTAATCCAATTCCCAAAATTAATTAAATAATTAATTTTATTTAATTAATTAAGCTTTAATTGATTAATTATCATTATTTAATTAATTAAACTCAATTTCCTATAGTTTAAATCCAAATATTTAAACTCACTAATTATATTCTTCCAATTAAGTTAATTTCAATTTAATTAATTTAATTTCATCAAATAAAGCAATTCTTAATCAAAAAGAATT
>MU227701.1:934852-947215 GCA_018584345.1 Thuja plicata
ACTGAGGATCTCTCCTGTTCCTTTTGATCTCAACCGTTCATCTCCCCATCTCTGGGATTGATCTCAACCATCCATTTCATCACCAAATCCTATATAATAAACCCTTCATAACCATTTGAAGGATCCAATATTTCAAGCTCTCGTGCGCCATTACTATGTCAGTTTGGTTCTAGCATTCAAGCCATCTTGTGATCACACACACATTTCAAATATCAAATTCTCGACGCTTCTCAAGTCATAGACGCTGCCCCGCCAAAACTGAGCATCAAGAACAAAATTTCGGAAGGAGTAGAGAGAAACAATAGAAGCTTCAAGCATCGAAGGGTTTGCATTCATTTTTCTTCCTTTCTCTTGTTTGTACATTTTATTGCTCACGTTTCTGTTATTCATTTAGTAGTTATTGCGTACTTGATTTGCATTCACTTGTGAAACCTTGGCTACTAACCCTCGCCCTTGGAAAGCTGTGGGAATCCGGAGAGAGAGGCATACAGTAGGGAATTGTTTCTCAAATGCTATATTTTACACTATTTCCTAACATTAAATGTATTAAAGTCCATATCTGCATAAGTTAAGATGCAGTAGGACAAATCTAAGGAAAGAACCGAGAAAATAATTGATATGCACAATTGGTGTCGAGCATCAGTATTAGTATGTGTCGAGCCCCCATATTGACCAAGCCGATATATCGACCGAGTTAAGTGTGGAAGTGTTAGTAGTGACCAAGTCACGATGTTGACTAAGTGATGGAATGACTTAACCGAGCTATTACACAAGGACCGAGACAATTGCTTTACACCCACTACTGTATGAAGTATTTATTGAAGACTTGATTCGACCGTTTGAGTCTATATAATGGATTTTTCCATTCATTTTCATTTCACTAGCGATTAGAGTATTTTTAGAGCGATTAAAAGTTATTTGTGCGAAGTTTGTGAAGATTCTACTGTGTATCATCGATAAATATTGTGAAGCGTTGAGAAGACCCGTTGTTGCCGAGTTACCCAGAATTTGTTTTACGAACCCTAATTTGGAGAAATGGCTATCATTTCATCTATCAGAGTGAAGAAGAAAGAAAAGGAGGTAAATAATGTTCAATTAGTTAGGAGTGATGTATGTGAACCGCTTAATTTTCAAGTTGTACCTGACACTGCGATTAAGGGAGATCTCTCGAGAGCCCTATCATCGATCCTGTCAAAGGTTTTAATGATTCATGATGTGAGGGCCTAATACATGTGCAAATTCAATGAGATTGGAGATTGTGAGTTGAGGAAATCTTATAAAAAATGGTGCGCAGATGGAGCGTTGAAGGTTGAACACCAGCACATTGTCCACAAAGGGTTAGTTCATGCCCTAAACTTCCCTCACGATTTCAAAGTTGAATGGATTCTAATAGTTCTAAGAAGAGTCCAGGGAATGTGTTTGGAGAATGAGCCAGTAAGAATCACAAAGGAAATCATTCACCGAGTTACTGGATACCCTATTTTGCAAGGAAAGAGAACTATGTGATGTCATAATAAGGAAGTGATTGAAGTGAACACTTTGGCAGAATGGAACAAACAAGGTATGGAAATCTCTACAGTCACAGATCTTGAAATCAATTTTGCGGTGAGAGTTATAGCACACAGGTTTTAACATTCGAGCAGATTGGATAGTGTTCTCTGCATTGCAGTTGGCTAGGCATGGAAGATAGTCAAGAAAGATCATACATATGATCTTTCCGAGCTGTAGATGGCTCAACTTGCAGAGAACTTATCATCAATCAGGAAGGCAAAGAATTCAATGTGTAAGTTTGAATCCCTGATAGTCTGTATATTTTTCTATATGCAAAACACTTTTCCTACCTTAGGAGATGTTGTCTGGAGTCAGGACCGACTAGTGACACAACAGATAAATTATTTTATTTAGTAGTTAGGAGATAACTTTGATAATGTTATGCAAAACTACTTTTTTGAATTCAAGAAAAAAAATGAAGTTAACAAGAAGAATTCATGTATCACTAGTAGAGAAACATTATGATGATTTATGTTTCCTTGTTGACACTAATTTTACATATGTACAAGTTGTAGTACCGAGGGTAGCATGGTTGAGGCCATTTCCCTATGAGGTAAATATTGATGAAACATCTGCAACAATCACAACTTTACTATAAGAAGAAATTGAAAAAAAGGCTAAGAAATTTGGGAGGTATGAAGAAGCCAAATCTAAGATAACCATGGGCTTGAAGGCAGAAACCATGGAGAGAAAAAGAAAGAAGATAGTGAAATTTTTTGAGAAAATGTTAGGTCAAGAAGAAGAGGAAGATACACCATTTCAGATCACACAAGGTGATGGTGAGGACCAATCCAGTGATTCAGAAGAAAGTGAAGATGAAGAAGTGGTAGAAAAAAAGAAGGGTAAAGGAAAGATGGTTTTCAAGCCAACTAGAAAGGAAAGTTCAAAGTAGAAGTCTACTCCTCCTACCACTACAAGACTGAGAACTAGGGCATATATAATTGCAACAAAAGTCGAGCCAGAAAAGAAAACATTAGTAAATAAAGTTGAAGGGGAGAGCTCTGGGAAAAGAAAACAAGTTCAAGTTAAGGTTGAGCCAAGTCACCCTAAGAATAAACCAAGGAGACGATATGTATTGGGTAAAGTTTATGAAGATTAGGAGATGACATACACAAATGATATCAGCAAATTCAAGATTGCCACACATAAGTATCCGACAAATGTTGATGAGATTTTCCACAACATCAGAAGTTTTGCAGGTTTGTCAGGATTTAAATTCATTAAGTTTGAATAGTTGAGTACAAATGATAAGGCAAAGATAGAGGAGGCAATGATAGAAATGTTAGGATCATACAAGATGACACCATTAGATATTGGGAATCTTGTCCCCAATGAATTGTTCAAAAATATTGATGAGAGATGGCAGTTTTCTCTTAAGACTGAAAGGAAGATAAGAGAAGGGGCATTAGCCCAACTAATGCCTGATTTGACACAAAAACAAAGAGAAAAATTCATGGACCAAAATAGGAACATGTTTATTCCTAAATTGAGAGTATATTCTATATTGAGGAAGGATGTTGAAGGAGTTGTACAAGATAGCACACTAATCTGGAAGACAATTTTTGGTCTAATAGTTGATAAGAATGCAAACAAAGATGAAGGCACCTCTGGACAAATAAAGATTGACAATAAAGAAGACATTGATGAGCTAGATAATATTGAGGAAGAAATAAGGAAGAAGGTTGAGGATGCATCAACTGTGGATTTAGCACTAGATGACACACAAGATTTAAATGTCGAGGAGCATGGTAAGAAAATATTCACCATTCTAGATTCACCTACCAAGGCTAACTTTGAGATTAATGTGAAGGAGATGAGAGCATGAAAGGGAAAGCAGATAAGTCTACAACATATATCTTAGAACCTCATGGTGAAGAAACAAAGGAGAATGAGCCTATAGAGACCGAGGAGACATAGGAGTCTAAGGAGAAAGAGGATATTCAAGCACTAGTACAGTTACCGAATGTCACACCTCTTGCACTTACTGAAACAAAGAGTGTTGATACACCTGTAACAAAAGGTAATTATTAATGAAAAGGAGTCTGTTTCAATCAGTGGTGAAATCAGTACAATGCAAGGAGAGCACAAACTGAGTATCAGTACACCAGAGACAGAAGAAAAAATCACACAAGAAGAAAGACAAGTATCCAAGCACAGAAGTGACACTAGATGAAGTTATAGTGATTCCAGAATGGGACACTGATAACTTGTCTTATGAGAAAATACAAATTTTGCAAGATTCATTGAAAAGGAAGAACAAACAAGAGAAATTGAAATGAGAACATCAATAGAAGTATATATTACATGATATAAATGATATCTTTGTTGATGCATTTGATTTACAATATATAAATGAGAAAACACCTATTATAGATCAATTGGTTCATATTGTTCAAAAGGTGAACAATGATGATATTGAAGATAATGAGAAGCTCATACAATGGTTTGAGAGAAAGTTTGAGACCAAAGTTCTTGATAAAGTTGCAACACAACTTGCTATGAAGCAAGTTTCAGTTTCTAATATAGTAAGCAATTTAGAGGAAGTTGTACAAGATGTTCATTCTTTGTACAAACAACTTTGTGATGTAGATTTATTCACAAAGGAGAATCAAAAGCTTATTGAGAAGCTTCAGTTAGATTTGAATTCAACAAGACATTCACTGAGCATGGATGCAAGTTCTAGCTCCATTCATTTCACCAGGTTGACTCATGACCAAGGGAGACTAGCTGAGCTAATGACTAATGAGGGTAGAATAAGGGAAAAATTGATCTATATTTAGACCATGTTGATACCTGATTTGGATTTCATGCAAAGAGAATTGATAGCTTCAAAGGAACTAGCACAAAGGGATCCTCCTCTCAATATTGCAGAAAGTTTGGTTGATCTAGTTGCTTAGCTAGAAGTTAAACTACAAGTTTTGGAGTCTATGAGATCTAGTAGGGACAATGCATTGGCAATGATTCTACAACTCCACAAACCATTTTTGGATACATACTCTCTGATCCCAACACCCCCAGAAGCCAAGACTGAAAAAAACAAGGGGGAAATAGATATTGACAAGGGGAAATAGCTAAAAATGCAGATCATAATGGTATGACATACAGTTTTGTTACATTTTTAAGTCTTGAGTATGTCAGAAGTTATGTAGATATATGTATATGTATTTAAGTCTTTATGAAGACCAAGTCATAATATTAGGGGGAGTACTGAATTACTTGAGTATTATTTTGATAAGGTATTGAACAGTCATGAAAAAGTGTTTTTGCCACTAATGTCAAAGGGGGAGATTGTTGATATCCAAGTTGTGTTGTCTATTAGTGTCACACACTTAGTCATTATCAAGGCAGGTTGGTCGGTCATCACTGTGACCAAGCCATCCCACTAAGGCTGAGTAATGACCAAGCCATCCCACTAAGGCTGAGTAATGTATGGACCAAGAAATAGTTACTTCCGAGCAATTCAATGGTCGCCAAGCACTCAATAGTTGTTGAGCTGAATGAATATCGAGTTGCATAGAACAGTTAGTGCCGAGTGACAGCATATGGATATGTCGAGTAAGAAAATTTTGATATATGTGTTTGGAATGGCATAAACAGTTAGGTAAACTATTTTGGTCGATTTCTATGTATGATTTAATGATTGTGTAAGACATTTAGTGGAGTTAATTATGCACTATGGATGAGATCATTAATCCCTATGCATGCAATGCAACCAATCAAAAAATAGGAATTCTTAAGCGGCAAAGGTGATGAATCTAGATCGTTGATCTTGATCTAGAAGCTTCATAAATTATCTATATAAGGAAAGATACAAAACCCTAATAATGTATGCAGAGATAGAAGAGATGAGATCGAGTGTGTATGCAGAAGAAGCAAAGTTTTGTATATCTAAAGCATAGATCATGCAAAGTGATTGAGCAGAGCAATGAAGGAAAAAAGAGAGTTATATCAAATTTTGGAGATCAGTTAAGAGTTGGAAAGAGGAGATTCGTCATCAGCATTTGAAGTGAAAACCAAAGGGTCAGGTACTGATACATTCTAGCAAGTGAATCAGGGTAAATCTCTTAATAGAGTAGTCCTAACAGATTTTTGTAAATCTTCTAATAGAGTGCTTACTTAGCTGTAAGTTTAAATCCTTTAATCAAGGTAGATTGTATAAATCTATAAGCCTTTAATAGGGCAGCCCCCTCATAGAGTAGATCATCAGAAGCGATCAAATATTTGTAGCCCTAACAAGCACACTTTGTTACTACAGTAGTGAAGATTTGTGGGTGTCATCCCCACCCCATTTTTACCTTTCAAGGGTTTCTGGGTTACCAAATATTTGTGTTATGTGTTTATCATGGATGTGATTAGTAGTTAGATCTATTACAGTATTACAATTAATGTTCATGTTATACATATTGAATCAATTTATTTCAGAAGTGTAAAAGTTTTATAGTTCCCAATTCACCCCCACCCCNTTCCCCATTCCCCCCCCCCCCCCCCCCCCCCTCAGTATATTGCTTTCCCATATAATACTTCCAACAATGGAGCAAAATAAAATTTTGGATTTTGGACTTTGGGACATAAGGACCCAAAATGGCCTTGAAAGGTTGAAGATGTTTAGATGGAGGGATAGCAATTTTGGATTCCAACCTTGATGTTTCTTTGGGATGTGCTTCAAGGAGATTCTTGGGAATCCACATGGATTTCATTTTTCATTATTTTGTGGTTACTTGGAACACATTGCTTCTATGAGTAACTTAGGAACTCGTATGATTTTATATTTTTATTTTTGCTTAATGGGCCTTTATGACCTTTTGGATATTTATTTTTCTTTTTGGATTATATTTTTCTTTATTTTTACATGTCGATTAGATGGGACATGTTGATCCTTGAATGCAGGTGTATTTTTGGGCATATGCATTTTATGCTTGGCATCCAAATTGATTGGAAGCGGAACGAGATTCATGGATGAAAAGGAATTGTATGGAGATATTTTGGATGGGTAGAAATTTCTCAAAGATATGTGCATTTGTTGATCTTTATTTATAAAAGGATAAGTGGTTTATGAGTTAGTGGATGGAGGAATATATCGATCTAATATAGATGGCATAGATGATAGGGAAGATGGTCGTTTGAATTAAACTTTTGCAGGGATACCAATATCTTGAGAGTGAGCTATGTAACTGTTGGCAGTGGGCTAGTGTCCCTCGTGGGATTTGCGACATGGTTTAACAACCTCCTGTGGATTATATAAGTCTGGTGGTTGTATCGGGAATTAATAGTCGATCTTTTGGTGCAATAGAAATCAGTGCTTGTAACAAGTGGTATCAAAGCTTGGTCGCATGTTCGAATCACGTAGGCCACAGTGAGTGACGCTGGGAGGGATAATGTTGGCAGTAGGCCAATTTTCCTCGTGGGATTTACGACATGGTTTAAAAACCTCCTGCAGATTCTATAATTCTAGTGGTTGTATCGAGAATTAATAGGTCAATCTTTTGGTGCAATGGAAATCACAAAGGCCTTGATCACCCAAATTTTCTTTGATATGGAGGGGTTATAATACACCTTGTTCATGGATTCTCAACCCTTTTCCTTGATAACGCATGCTTTGACTAATATTTTTACCAATGGGATACTTATTACTTTGGAAACAAGATGTGAGTCAATTGTGAGGTGGATATGGTATGGAAGGAATGATAAGATCGTAAAGTAGACTAGATTAGATGAAAGTGGAGGAACCCATTTGATATGTAAGAGGTTCATGAAAAATTTGTGTAGAGGTGTTGGGATCATGAGAGGGACTAGGAGGAATTATGGGATCTTTAGGTAGAATATGAGTAATGATGAAATCATCCATGGAGATGAGATCTTGTGTTATATAAGAAGGTGAATGGACAATTTGATCTTGAATTGGAATGAGATCATTGAACTCCATTTTAAGAGTATTCAACCCTTGATTTTGAATGGAAACATTAGGAAGAATGGACAAGGTGTCATGATATTTCTTAGGAAGTGGAATGTCAATTGGACTTGGAATTACACTTTGTTCTTCAGATGGAAGGGGATCATTTGGATGTGATGGATATGATGGATAGGGATGGTAGGATCATCATAAGATTTTGGGAAGATGGGATATTGGTCAAGAAATGAATGGGATTGGTTGTTCTTTGGATCTTGATCATAATTTAGTTCGAGACTCATTTCCTTGTGCTTTGGGTCATCCTCTTGACATTCGGTATGAGTTTGGATATGTATGGGGAATTCTAGGAAGGCTATAATGTTTTGACATGGTGGAGGTGGACTTTGAATTTGACTCATTGGAATTGGAGCATATGGTGGCACTAGGTCTAGCATTTATGAAGCATGAGATGCACTTTTATCATGAAATGGACTATATTGTAAATCTATTGTGGATAGCCCTTGGGAGGTTTCATCATTGGATGTATCATTAAATATAGATGGTGTAGATTGTTCTTTATATGAAGGAATGGTAGGAGATGTGGAGGCTATTACAAGGCCAATTTCTTGATGGGACGTAGGTGTGTCATTGTTTATATTTTTTTAGAATGAGTCATTTCTAGACATGGATATGTTATTTCTATCATGCTTGAAAATAGTTTCTTGTATATAACCCAGTTTTAAAAATAAAATTTGGAGAGTTTCGGGTTGGTATTTTTCTATTTGGGTGATTTTGTTTTTCATATTAAATTGACATTTTCATGTTGTAAGGCATTGGTTGAATTAACTTGTGACAAAATAGGTGGCACATTGACTATTCTTGGTTGATGTCCAAAGGATGGCGTGATTGTAACTAAATTCATGCTTGTTTGGGACACACTTGGCAGTGCATTTGAGGACATCACAGGAGGTACACTAATGTATGATGCCACCAATGGTACCACAATTTGTGTAGTTGTATGTGACCTTGGTAAAGGTTGACTTCTTTGTTTATTAATAAATTCAAATTTCAACAATGATCTTGGTTGAATGGAAAATTAGTTCAAAATTTTGTGGCAGTCCTAGTTCAAGTATACAAAACTTTGGTTGTATGTTTTTGGGTTGGAAAACATAATCAATTGGGTCAAAACCTGTTTGCATGGTTCTTAGTCCAAAATCTAGTTTCTAGATGTTAACTTTTGGTTGTGTTGGGTAGAAATTTTTTCATTGGAATTGTTTCATTTGTTGGACATGTTGGACCGTTGGTTTTTTTATTGGCACTAAATGATAGGTTTTTTTATTTTGCATTGTTGGTTGAAATTGGTATATCATGTGTTTGTTTGTGAGATGTAATCTGGTATGTTTGTTTGATCCTTGTATGTCGAATTGCTCAAGAATTTCACTTCAGCCTTCAAATTTTTGAAGTAGTTTGGATGTATGGGGTTTATCCTTTTAATTGTATTTCACCTTTTGTTCCAATATCTCTTTTTCTTGAGACAATTTTTCCTCTAGTGATGGAGAAACAGGAATGACATTTATTTGGACATGATAAATTTGATTGAAATTTTGGGGAATGTATAAGTTGTGTTGATGTGAATGATAAGTTGATTGTGACGACATTGTCCCATGTGAGTAGGAAGGTTTATATGGGGGCAATGCTCTTTCAATTGGAGTTTCTCCTTCTCTACTATACGAGTAACGCCAATCCATCATGTTTGTTTTAGATTAAGATCAAGGATGCTTGGGATGATGCTTTAATTTTTTTTTTATCTTTTCTTGATATTTTTTTGTTTTTGAGAATTGTGATGCAATGCAAATAAGGAGGACAATGCAACCTTTGTTTTTTGATATTTTTAGTAATTTTGACAAATAGACAAATCCATCTAAGGATGACAAATACAACCTATGCTTTTCAGATTTTGAGATTTTTGAAACCTTAAAGGATGCAAATTTATAGACATAACCCTAAGATATTGAAAAGAAACCAGGACCTTAAACGATCAAAAGAAGGAATGTTGAAAAATGACAAAGTCTTACCTATCACTAGACTAATGAGCTAGGGTTTTAAGTTTTTGATGATGATAAAAGAAGAAGTTTTGACGATGTCTATTATTCCTAACAATAACCTAGGATTTGATCTTTGATTTTCAAAACCTGATTTTGGTCTAAATGCAAGCTAAAGACTTACACTAGGGAATTAAAATGACCTAATATGAAGGACTAGTTTTCGACCTAGGTTTGAGATAATGCAAGTTAAGACAATTCAAAAACTTAAGACCTAGGACAAATTATGGATAAATGATAATGGAAAGTAACACCTATGTTTTGACACACAATATTAAAATAACATCTTTGAATTTTCTAAAGTTTTGATTTTAGTTTTTTTTACAAAAGATTGAGTTTGCAATGTTTCAGATTTTGACAAACTTTAAGACTCCAGAGTTATTGTTTTTTTATATTTAAAAAAAAAATTGAACGTTCAATGTTTTGACTGGTTTGATTGTGTTTGGAATAATTGTTTGAGATTTTGAGTAAGTTTTTTATTTTGATTGGAAATATTTTTTTTGAACACTCACATAAGACACATAATATAGAATGGTTGATTGAATATAAAGAAAAAATAGAGTAAGATCTACGGGGGCCTAGATTAGCCCATGTTTGAATTCACTAGTCACCACAATTTAAAAATGCTTGTAAACAAGTACAACCTAGACCAGAAAGTGGATACTACTTGATGAAGCCCCTGCCACATAGAATTACTACAAATAAAGTGAATAAATAAAGATCAAGTAGCGCTCACTCCCCCACTAGGGGAAAGGGACCAGTAGTGGCTATAGCTAACTTCGCGCACTCAATTGAGGTACCAAACAATGTCAATTTTTGTTGAATTTTTTTTGGTTGTTCTGTATGCGCCTTAACTACTTAAATCTAAGGTTTGGGCTTCTCAAAAATAATGTTCCAATCCATAGAAGTTGTTATGTGCACATACGTCTAAAAGTGGTCAAAAAAAGGTGTTGACCAATAGTAGACGCATTCATCCCCAATAGTAGTTCATGAAATATAAAAAATGCCTAATTTAAAGTGTTTAAGTTGTTTAATCGGTTCACGTGTTCTTTTTTTATGTTAGGAACGTGGGGGCATAAACATCCCATTTCACCACATGTGGTTCATTATGGGCCACGTAGCTGTTGACGTTGGTGCCCTAAAAACTTGGTTTTTTGGGCAAACCCCATCATTTTTCATTCCTCCCGCCACCTTTTTTGGTCTGGTCTGCACTGCTCTACAACCATCGTCATCGACTATGCAAGTAACATCTTTGGATTCAATCATGCTTCCTTTCTTGTATGCATGGCTACTATTGTCTTGCTGCCTTGTGTTTCATTAAAATATTAATATCCCGACGAGGGTCTCTTTTTTTCTGTTGATTGATTATCCATGTGGCTAAAGGGTTACATTACAATGATGAAATTTTCTTCTATGTTAGTCCATCATGCTTAATGTGGTGAATTACTATCCATATCCACATATGGTTTCATTATAATGATGAATTTTGCTTCTGCATTCCTACATTTTGCATAGGGTTACATTAAAAAGATGAAATCTGCATCTGTGATAGTCCATAATGCTTTATGTGGTTTATTTTGTCATCATTGCTTCAAATGCCGACATTTCTATTAAAATGTTTTACTATTTCATATATGTCGTAGAGGGTTTCATTTTTGTTGTGAATGAGTATCCGTATCCATATAGTCTTCCATTAAAATGATGAAATCTGCTTCTGCATTCCTCCATTTTGCATAGGGTTACATTAAAATCATGAAATCTACTTCTGCGTTAGTCTATCCTACTTTATGTGGTTTGTTTTGTCATCATTGTTTCAAATGTCGACCATTCTATTAAAATGTTTTACTATTTCATATATGTCGTAGAGGGTTTAATTTTTGTTGTGAATGATTATCCGTATCCATATAGTGTTTCATTAAAATGATGAACTCTATTTCTACATTCCTCCATTTTTCATAGGTTACATTAAAATGATGAAATATGCTTCTGCATTAGTCCATCATGCTTTATTTGGTTTATTTTGTCTAGACAATTGCTTCAAATGTCGACCATTCTATTAAAATGTTTACTATTTCATATATGTCGTAGAGGGTTTCATTTTTTTTGTGAATGA
Source organism: Thuja plicata (assembly GCA_018584345.1). Classification (NCBI taxonomy): domain Eukaryota; kingdom Viridiplantae; phylum Streptophyta; class Pinopsida; order Cupressales; family Cupressaceae; genus Thuja; species Thuja plicata. The sequence continues at coordinate 946,506 of MU227701.1, forward strand.
TTTTCTGTATCCATATAGTGTTCCATTAAAATGATGAACTTTACTTCTGTATTCCTCTATTTTTCATAGGTTACATTAAAATGATTAAATATGCTTCTGCGTTAGTCCATCGTGCTTTATGTGGTTTGTTTTGTCATCATTGTTTCAAATGCCAACCATTCTATTAAAAATGTTTACTATTTCATATATGTCGTAGAGGATTTCATTTTTGTTGTGAATGATTATCCGTATCCATATAGTGTTCCATTAAAATGATGAACTATGCCTTTGCATTCCTGCAATTTGCATAGGGTTACATTAAAATAATGAAATTTGCTTCTGTGTTAGTTCATCATGGTTTATGTGGTTTTTTTTCGTCATTGCTTCAAATATCGACCATTCTATTAAAATGTTTACTATTTCATATATGTGGTAGACAGTTTGCATTTTTGTTGTGAATGATTATCCGTATCCATATAGTGTTCCATTAAAATGATGAACTATGCTTCTCCATTCCTTCTATTTGCATAGGGTTACATTAAAATGATGAAATCTGCTTCTGTGTTAATCCATCATGCTTTATGTGGTTTGTTTTGTCATCATTGCTTCAAATGTTGGCCATTCTATTAAAATGTTTACTATTTCATATATTGGGTAGACGGTTTCATTTTTGTTGTGAATGATTATCCGTATCCGTATAGCGTTCCATTAAAATGATGAACTCTGCTTCT
>MU227701.1:948409-972206 GCA_018584345.1 Thuja plicata
ATATATATATATATATATATATATATATCCCCAATATTTTTCTGATTATGTTTACCTGCATAATCATGCATACATATTTTAGAATCCAAGTATCGGATACATATAACATGACTATGCATATACATGATTGATCATGTAAACATGTACATAATTATTTAGATATATGCAATTAAACCATGATTGCCTCAATGCCTTCCATCTCATTCAAATGTTTAATAATGGTTGCATTCAAATGCTACAATGTTGTAGCCATGTGTGCACAATTACATATCTAATTTATTTGGCCCTGCAACCATGATGGACTAACGCATAAGCATGATGGACTAACGCAGAAGCAAATTTAACCATTTTAATGTAGCCCTTTAGTCACACAGATAATCATTCAGCAGAAAAAAGAGACCCTCCACGGGATATTAACATTTTAATGAAATTCAAGGCATAGTAAACATTTAAATGAAAAAGGTATCTGCTACTTCGTATATGTATATGTGTGCATGATTATTGAGGTATACTCATAATTGTGTATATGTATACAAGTACAGACAAAAGCATAGACAATGACACAAGATAGAATTATAGCATGTGATGGAGGGGTGACTTTGATATGATTAGAATAGGTAGATGATGCCATTAGTAGAAGGTTACAATGTGTATTGGTTCTCTAAGTGACAGGTGCATGACAAACAAGGTTATAAATTAATGAGGATGTAGTTGATGTATTTAGAACATAGAAAACAGTAAGTTTACACAATATTCACCTATGAAATAAAATGAGAAAGGTTAAGCATAGTGTACCAACCTAATTAGGATTGTGCAGAAAATCTTCCTTTAACTATGAGGTATGTAGAGAATATTAGGACTTTGCAGTGATGAACAGATAATTCCTGCTTCACCTCTATGGTCTGCAAAGAATATTCAGACTTCCTATTTGTAGTAATGAAAATGAACTTGCAAAATCCCTTTAAAAATTAGTTTGGAAATTCGAATGTGTAAGTTGAATGCATTCATTTGTGGTTGTTGAATTTTGAATTTGAATTCTGGTGGGAAACAACCTGTCAATTCATTCTTGTGCTACAAGTTGAGGTCTTGTTGATTGCAACCAAACAGTCATTTCATAGTTGCATATCGAATTGAAAGCTTGTATGTGTAGATTTTGAATGTCTAAATTCTTATTGTTTGCAACCAATCGGTCATTTTATGCTTGCATATTCAATTTAATTATCATATTTAATTCTCATGTGTGGATTTAGCCTTACAGTTTTTTTATATGTTTTTTTTTTTTTTTTTTGTGTCTATATGGGAGCCTTACACTAGTTGTTGAAAATGTACATACTATTTGCAGATAGATTAAATGCCTCAAAGAGTACAAACCTGTTTGGGAGAAAGTGCATACGAGAACCCATAAAGTTTTGTTTGATTTCTAAAATTGTCATATGAGGGACCAATAACTGCTCTCTTGTATTTTTAATTTGACTAATTGTGTACTTTTGGTCCACTTGCATAGAGTGGTTATTGTAAACACTATGAATTTTTAATAAATGATTTACTCACTAAATTTGTGCAAGGAATATTGTATTTCAATCACATAAGGACCAATAGTGGTTCAATTTTTTTAATCTATCTACTACTTGTCCATGTGTGAACATGCATTGGGGGTTGAATAAATATGTTTTGGGTTAATTATGTACATTTATTGGTGTGGAGGATTATTTCGTATTGGGGGGTCCCTTTAACGCAAAGTGAATGGGTATCGGTGCTATGTCCACTACTAGTCCATTTCCCCTAGCATGCCTTTTCTCTTTCCGTGAAGATTCAAAAGCCTTGTAACGGAGGAATTTTTGGTCTCATAATGAAGGGTATATGAGAGGTATCTACACGATATGTTCTACACTCCCTGAACCAACAAGCATAGGATTTGGGCTTCTATCACAAAATGGTTTTTAGTAATTCTTAAAACCCTTATTAAACATCTCAAGTTCACAGTACACCCTTACTATATGCTTCAAATTAGCAAAGCCTTTTATATAGCATCTCAAAGAGAAATACCACTCGAGGAAAAACTATGTGGTGATGAAATCCTAAAAGGAGCCTCTCTTAGAAAAAGAAAAATGTTAGGTGTTTTTATCTCTTTTCAATTCAAAGAGACTTTGTTCATTAACCAATTAGAAAGGAAAATGTGGTATAAACTATAAAAATGGACACAATGTTTATTTTCACAAGTCCTTGTCGAGCGTCTCAAAATAAATTTGTCAATAGTCTCAAGTATCAATCTTTGTCCCACGATTACCAAAATCAGCTACACAAATAATTAGTAACCAAAAATCCCACTATCCTAACAAAATCAAAGTGTTTCAAATTTGATTGTTGACAAAAAATAGAGAAATAAATTTTTAGTAGGCAGATGTGTGGAAACAACATTAAATGTGTAATATAATTGGTTGAATGTGCAGTATTAACTGGGAAATGTGCAACTATATGCAATAATTATGCATCTTCTAAAGACAAATACAAAAGACAAACATGCAATCACACAACTTAATAAATCCATGTATTAATTACTAAAAGTAAATAGATTTGTTTACAAGGTTCAATTAAACTGATTATTTAGATCTTAGTGAAGTTTGCACTGTCCATTAATTAGCCTAATTAAATAGAGTGTGATTTGTTGTTTGTTTGAAACTGATAATTAATATGTATGCAAGTTTTTATTCATTTTACACCACTATTTATGACTAAGTGAGAATTGTAGGGTTCATTGATCTGCCTAATTAAACTAGATTTATTTTTTTTTCATTTTGAACTCCCTATATCTATTGATTGAAAGAAATAACCAATTAAAACTATTTTTTATTTTATTTTTAAAATTTTTAAAACAAGAAACCTTACATAGATCACGGGTTGGACTCCAAATTTCTTCATGCAACAAAAATTCAACATAAAAAACTTATATGCAAACATGAATTAGGAAATATATAGAAAATATAATAAATTCGTAGAAAACTAAAACAAATGCATAGTTAAGTAGCTCAATTGCATAGTTGTGGGTCACAACTATGAAACTTTGTGCATCAATTACACGTCTAGTGGGCTCAATTGTGCACATTTGAAGGCCAATTACCTAGATCACCTATGTTTTGCATGCATACAAACATAAGACTCAAATTTATTAGACTTAATGTGTTCACGTCAAGTTCAACTAAAATGTAGACTAGGAAAACAAAAATAAATAAGCATGGTGTTGTAAATGCTAAGTACAATAGCTAATAGCATGGAAAACTAACCTAATCCTACTAGTAAAACTATCAAAATAGAATACATAATGAAATAAACAAAACCAAATTCGTATAACTCATTTCATGGAACATCATTGTTTCTTCTTATTTCTCTATTGCGATGTTGCTCTCATGAACTAAAAATGCACAAAGGCATGAAAACAATGATAGATTGATATGATAACAAAATATTGAAGAGACGTGATTATCCAAATTGAGGATTGTGGCATCAATTTATAGGCTTTTAAGGTCAATTGAATGAATGAGATCGACTGAAAATCAATGACCAAGATCACTTGAGAGGGAAAGTTAAGTGGAGGCTAATAGGCAAGTGTGATTTGCAAGTGGATAGGGAAATGGAAATTAGGGGAAGTTAAGTGGAGAAGGTTGGAGTGAACAAGAGTGAAAAGTGGAGGGAAGATAATTAGAAAATTAAATAAAGTAATTTATTTAATTTGAGAAGAGATGATAAAAGGGATAAATAAATAAACATATTTATCAAAGAGGGAACATTAGGATAAGGGATAAAAATAAATAAATATTTTCCCCTGGGATAGATTAATGCCAAGATGATAGAGGATTAAATAACTAAAAAATTATTTAATGAGACCAATGAAGATAATAACCAAGGACAACTCAATAAGAGATGATGAGACCAGAAGACATAATTAATAATTAATTAAATAATCAACATTATGTAATTAATGAGGGAAAGATACGATGTTGATGAATGATAAAGACCAAACAACTAATACATAAGATATGTAAAAAAGGGTAGTCATAAGTATTAACCATTGTTTAGCATCTAATGTAAGTATTCCTAGAAACCCTAGTTTATCTTTTGTTACTAAACATTTCATAACTTTAGCCACAAAACTCTGATTTTTATGTCGCTTGGTGCATTGAAATTGTGATCTAGTTCTCTTTCTCTAACCAAATACTGTATGAGTTGTTTTGAATCAATTTAAAACCTTGTTTATAGCATTTTTCATCATGTATCTTTCATAATTTGATAAGGTAAATATGATAACCTTATTCTACCTCCTACATGGCAAGTGAAAACAAGGGCCATATAGCCACCCTCAAATTTCATCATTTGTAGTAAGTATTCTAGGTGATTTTTTATTTGAATGAAAAAGTGACTTTGTAGAATATGGTTCCCAATGTTGTTTACTAGGGGCTTTATTTGATACCTTTTTTAATATCCTTTTTACATAAATATTTACCTTTTTGTGCTTTAGCTTGCATAGGCATGTAGTGTCTTATGATTGTTAAAGTGAGGGTTAAATGTAGCATCATAAATTGTACACCTTTGGTAGGGTGTCCAATTCCACTCTCCTAACAATAATTTTAGTGTGTCTCATTCTATCATGCATTGTAGGACTTCATCATGCATTTAATTAATAATCAATTCAAGAAAATGAGTCCTATCTTAATTAAATCTCATCACACTCTTATTCAGGCCTTTAATTATAGGTGTGCCCCTTATTTATTTCATCTTATCTATTTATTATACTTTCTACATTGTTTAAAATTACAAGACACATTTCCCACATCCACACCTCATATGTTTCCATGAAAATGAGTTTTCAGCATATAGACCCTATTATCTCACATCCCTAAAACTTTGGACCAATTTAGTCAGGACTATATTGCTAGGGGTGTGTTAGAATAACTGAGAGGGGGGGGGGGGGGGGGGGGGTGAATCAGTGGCTTTAAACGTTATTCCAAAAGATCCAACCAAAAAATTATCTCTCAAATATAATACCTTCAGTTATCTTATAGGCCCAATTTCAACAATATTTATGCCATAAATAATATTAAAAAATATAAACTGCTCGGTAATATATACTGTTTATCTTTTCTGGACTTTACCGGGTAGCAGAAAATAAACTTAATGTTAACTAACCAATCCAATTTCAATAATGTGTAAAACAAAATATCAATGCAATGAAACATATACACATTTGACACATAGATTTTAATTTGGAAACCCAATATTGGAAAAACCACCTGGGACCGGTAACCCAAAATATTTTCACTCTTCTGAAGTGAGCTCGGTGAAGAGCCAACCCTGTTAAAGGTTAGAATACACACTGTTAAGTGCGACCTTGTTAGAGGATTTAAAACCAATAGTTTGTCTTTTGACCTAGCACTCACTATGTTGTCAACAAGAAAACCTTTTGATACTCTTGAGTATCTCAATACAATAAGGACTGTTAAATCCCACTCGGTTAAGAGATTTTCTGAATCAATGGTTAAACTGATATAGTAAATGATCTGTTTAAAATACAACTTTGATTTGTAAATATTCATATCTATTTTTAGTCCAATAATACCTATATGATCAATATACACTTTAGTTCCTTTTCTTTCTTTCTTTATTCTTCTCGGTGAATGCTTTGTCCTTTGTTGCTTGGTGTTTGCAGAATTCCTTGGCTCTGTTCTTCAACCTGTATGATCAGATCTGCATGAAGAGTTCTTTCTTCACACAAAATATAATCAAAATTCCTCTTTTTGATAATGAATTCCTTGTCTCTTTATATAAACATGATTAGCCGCTCAATCTCCTTGTTTTGGTCGTAGATCTCTCCTTGATCCATAAAACTCGCCATGATTTGCTTTATCTCGTAAATATATCCTTTAGTTTTATTCCATAAATATCTCCTTGATAAATGTGAATAAAATGCACTTTAAATCTCATTCCTTGCTTTAGCTTAACTGATCGTTGATAATAAAACAATCAATCAGTCAATCCCTAAATTGTAGCTCTACCAGCTAAGCAATTTTTTCATTCTTTAACTCCAACTATGCTCGGTCATCATCTTTAGTTATGCTCAGCCAGTAACTCCAGTTATGCTTGGTAACACTTTCTCGGTTACTGTTGTGCTTAGTAGACAATGTTAATTGCTTGGTGTTCACTGTCACTCGGTGTATACAAACTTTTAATGTTTTACCAACCACATAAAATTTGTCTCTTCAGATCTTCAAGGTTATGAAAATATGTGTATGAAAAATCAAACCATATCAAGTTGACATCAATGACAGGACAATACATTAACTGATTTAATGTCTTGCATTCACTTTTGCATCTCGGTGATCCTCAACTAATCATCTTCAAACATTCAATCAGTTATAGTTCATCAATCTCTCCCTTTGGCATTGATGGAAACACAATATGAAATATGCAGTATAAAACATGCCATAACATACCAAACTTATTGGTCTATAACCAATTCAAATTTTTGAATCTTGGTAAGCTCTTCTAAGCTCAGATTTAATATGTTTAATCAATAAAAAAAATGTTTACCATACACCTCTCCCTGTAGATTTGATTATGTTGTGTGCTCTCCCTTTCTTTACTCCCTTCAATGGATAGGTGTAGAAGTTATGTATTATGATCCTGTCTCTCCCTTTCTTGTAGAATCTCTTCTCTTTTTTTCTAGATAGATATGTAGTGTTAACTCTCTCCAATTCTCTCCCTTTAATAGATGGTTATTTCATTTAGAGTAACTTTTAGATATTCTCTCCCTTTGTGTTGTAGAATCTCTTCTCCCTGATGGATATTTCATTGAATATTAATCTCTTCTCCCTGATGGCTATTTCATTGAATCTTTCTCTTCTCCTTTATGGATATTTCATTGAATCTTTCTCTCCCTTTGACAACAATGCCAAAATATATATACAGCTCTGTATTAGAAAATAATATCTCTGGCGTGTGGTTCAGATAAGTACCTTCAGTGTACTGATATGTCATTGCATTCCATATCCCAGCTTGCATCAACATGATTAATCTTCTGATAATGTGTAGGTTGATGCAACATCTTAGTCAGCTTAGTGACCAGTAGACAAGGGATGAACCCCTAGTCTATTCCTCAGGTATTCAAATGTATCTTTTGGAAATGGTTTTGTGAATATGTCTGCTAGTTATTCTTTGGATTGTACATATTCCAGTATTACTTGTTTCTCTTTTACTTGTTCCCTCAAGTAATGATACTTAATAGATATGTGCTTTGTCTTAGCATGTATCACATGGTTCTTTGAAATGTTTATTGGACTTGTATTATCACAATAGATAATTACTAGGTCAAGAATTTCCTCATTCACACCTTTCAGCGATTTCTTTATCCATGCAATGTTAGAGAGATTTGAAGAAGTAGCTACATATTCTGCTTCTGCAGTTGATTGGGATATGCATCCTTGCTTTTTACTTATCCATGTGACAAGTATGTCACCCATAAAGAATGCTCCTCCTGTAGTTATCTTTCTATCATCTATGTTTCCATCCCAATCAACATCAGTATAAACTTGTAGCTCAAATTTTCCTTCTTTATTGTACCACAAACCATAGTCTTTAGTATTCTTTAGATATCTCAAAATTATTTTAACAATAGTCATGTATTATTCCTTGGGGTTAGCAGAGAATCTTGCAACTATACCAACTACATGTGCTATATCAGGTCTAGTGTGTACAACATACATTAGTTTACCAATCATAGATCTGTATTAGGTTTGATTTTTTAGTAATAACTGAGAGGGGGGGTGAATCAGTGGCCTAAACAATATTCCAATAATCAACCCAAAAACTTAGTACCACAATATTAAGCCTCTAGTTATCTTCATTCCTATAAGATGAATGCTTCCAAATACTTATATCAAATTACTACTACTCAGAATACTTTGTAAAACCTTCTACTATATGTTTACCGAATAACAGTCTGTTAATTTACCAAAAGACAATAAATTATCTAGAGTATATCGATCAATACAGTTAAGTTATGTGTAATGAAAATACTAAATTAATGACTCATAAACACATTGACACATGTATTGTTAACGTGGAAACCTTGTTGAGGGAAAAACCACTTGGGAACGGTAACCCAAAATTTTCAATCTTCTGAAGTGAGTTCGGTGAAGAGCCAACCTTGTTAAAGGTTACAAACACACTGTTAGGTGTGACCTTATTAGAGGATTTAAAATTTTAGTATGTCACTTGATATCGGGCATCTCTATGCTACCTTCCTTGATCAAACACTCACTTGGCATGTCAATAGGTATCTGGCATCTCATGCTATCTTCACGATCAAATTTTTTGATACTCCTTTGGATGTATCTCAATATAGAAAGGATATTTAAATCCCACTCAGTTAAGAGACTTTCTAAATCAATGGTTAAACCAAAACAGTATGATCTTTTCACATATACAACTTATATTTGCAAATTTTCAGATCTATTGTAATCTCATAAAATTATTCTGATCAATATATCTCGGTTTATACCTTTTCTCCACTTTGATTATACCTTTTCTCCACTTTGATTCTTCTAGGTGATGTTGTGCTCTTTTGCTCGATGTCCACATAAAACTTTAGCTCTTTCCTTAGCTTGTTGATAAGGACTGTGTAAAGTTTCTCTTCATCAGTTTCTCTTCAACATCCTCTTTTCATTCTTTCACCCACCACAATTCATAATGAATTAAGTTGTCTCTTTATAGACATGATATCACCATTTTTAGGTTCTTGATTTTCTTGATCTTGGCGTGATCCACAATTCTTTCCAGTTATATTTAAAGCAAAAATCCTATTTTATCTCGTAGAGATCTTCTTGCCAACTGGACAAAATAACTTTAAATCCATTACTTATCTCTGGCTTTATCTTTTCAATGAAAACAAAGATAACTACCAGTCAACTCTATATTTAGCTCTGCTAGCTAGATATTTTTTCATTTCTGAACTCAAGTTAATTTCAGTTTTTAACTCTTTGATAGCTTAGGTCAACACTCCAGTTCTCCTTGGGCTTCTCCATCGGTTTACACTATATTTTTGGCCATCGATTATGCTTGTGATTTTTCTCATCGGTGTGCTTGCTCGGGCATCACTGTGACTTGAATTTTGGTGATCTCTGTCTATCGGTGTCCACTGAACGTCGGTGTTTGAAGTCACATTGTGAATACTTGTCTTTTATGCATTAATGAAAGCATAATCGTTATCTCTTTGATTCTTTGAAGTCTTTTAAACTTTGATTATAACCGATTAGATTATATCAAGTTGACATCAATGACAATACAATCTATTAACTGATTTAATGTCTTGCATTATCCTTCTACATTTTGGTGATCAACTTAACATCTTCAAACATTCAATCATTTACATGTCATCAATCTCTCCCTTTGGAATTGATAGCAACATACTACATTATCATACTATACTATCACTAATACAATATGAAATATACAGTTTTATCAAGCTTTCCTAATGTAAATATTACAAATATTTGGCTCTCGATAAGCTCAAAAAATAGCTTAGATTTGTTTCATGCAAAGTGGTTGTCTTCAATCTTCAATCCCTTCTCTGGATAGATGTATCATCTGATATCTCTGTTCTGATATGTTCTCTGCCTTGACTATTCCTCTTCTTGATAATCTCTTTTTCCTTTCACAAAAATCTTTCTCTTTGTCTAGACTCTCTCCCTTTGTTACTTCTCTCCCTTAGATGGATATTTCATATGTAATCAATTTCTCTCCCTTAGAATATTGATTAACTCTTCCTTCTGATTCTCAGGAACTTCACTTCATGGATAATGATATAATATTTTCTGATCAATGAGATAATTTCTCCCTTTTGGATTTAATGAGATAATCTCTCCCTTTATCATATCTCTCCCTTTATGATAATGCAAATCTCTCCCTGATGATAATGAGATAATTCTCTCCCTTTGACAACAATGTCAAACAAAAAATACTTCTCATTGTTTTATCATCTACATCATGTTCCATCCCTTTGCATAATATATTCCTTGAATTTCCCTATCCATCAGCAATACAATGTTTTGATTCTCAGTGCAGATTTGTACCTTGCTATGTACAGATATATCTGTTGTTGTCCATCTCAATGTTTGCATCAACATGACTGATCTTCAGATTTGGTATAGACTGATGCAACCTCCTAGTCAGCTTACTAACCGATAGACAAGGGTTGAACCCTTATTCTCTGTCTTAGGTACTCAAATGTATCCTTCGGTAATGGCTTGGTGAATATATCAGCTAACTGTTCCTTTGATTGAACATATTCTAGTGTCACTTCCTTTGCTTGTACTTTTTCTCTTAGATAGTGATACTTGATAGCAATAAGCTTAGTCTTAGCATGCATGACTGGATTTTTAGAAATGTTAATTACACTGGTATTATCACAGTAGATAATTACTAGTTCAAGAATCTCCATATTCATACCTTCCAGTAATTGTTTGATCCATGCAATATTGGAGCAATTTACAACAACAGCCACATACTCTACTTCTACAGTTGACTGAGAGATGCATCCTTGCTTCTTGCTGATCCATGTGACAAGTCTGTCACCCATGAAGAATGCTCCTCCATTTGTGCTCTTTCATTCATCAATGTTTCTAGCCCAATCAGCATCTGTATAGACTTGTAGCTCAAATTTTCCTTCTCTTTTGTACCATAAGCCATAGTCCTCAGTGTTCTTCAGATATCTCAAAATTCTCTTGACAACAGTCATATGTGATTCTTTGGGATTAGCAAATAATCTTGCAACTATTCCAACTATGTGTGCTATATCTGGTCTTGTTTGAACAATGTACATCAATTTTCCAATAATTGATCTATATAAGGTTTGATTTACCTCATTGGATTTGTCTTCTTTTGTCATCTTACATCCGGTAGCCATAGGTATTCCAACTAATTTGGAATCTTCCATCTTGAATATCTTAAGCACTTCCTTGATGTATTTGGACGGAGTGATGTATATGCCTGCATCTTGTTGAAGAATCTATAGACCAAGAAAGAATTTGATCTCTCCAAACATAGACATTTCAAATTCCTTGCTCATTTCATTAACAAAGGATTTGCATAACAATTCATTTCCACCAAAAATGATATCATCAACAAAAATTTCAGCAATTAGAATATTACCATCGGTATCTTCTTTTAAGTACAAATTTCTATTTTCACTTGTTCTAACAAATTTTATGCTAAAGATATATGAGTGAAGTCTTTCATACCAAGCTCTTGGTGCTTGTTTTAATCTATACAAGGCTTTATGTAGTCTAAATACCATTTTTCTCTTGTCTGGATCAACAAACCCTTCTGGTTGTTTAATGTATACCTCTTCTTCTATTATTCCATTTAGGAATGCAGATTTGACATCCATTTGGTATACCTTGAATCTTTTAAATGTAGCATAAGCAAGTAGTATTCTAACTCCTATTCTAGCAACGACTGCAAATGTTTCTCCATAATCAATACCTTCTTCTTGTGTATATCCCTTGCATACTAATCTTTCTTTATTTCTTGTGACTTCTCCATTCTCATTCAACTTGTTTCTGAATATCCATTTGGTACCGATGACATTCTTGTCATCTGGTCTCAGTACTAGTGTCCATGTATTGTTCTTCTCAATTTTTTCTATTTCTTCATTCATAGTACTGGCCTATTCTTCATTCTCAAGTGCATTGTTAATAGATTTAGGCTCAAAATCACAAAGTAAACATCTGGTGTTTAGTGACTTACTTCTTGTTCTTGTTCCAACCTTCTTGTCTCCTATGATTTGATTATGTGGACGATGTCTTCTGACATGCTTAAAAACTTTTGTTTCAGATCTATGTTCATCATTATGATCATCTTCTTCACCTTCATTCTCATCTCCATTGTTCAGAATATCATCTTGAGGATTATCCTGATTGTTGATAATTGCAGCCTCATGCTCGGGTGTAATGTTCTGATGCTCGGGAGTGACACACTATTGCTCGGGTAGAGTGTCAGGTTCTGTATAAATAAACCTATTGTAGTCATCTGGTTCCTTTTTGCTTTCCTTATCATTCTTTTCTGAAAATTCATCTATTTTCATATTTACACTTTCAATGATTTTGTTAGATGACTTGTTAAGACATTTATAAGCCTTTCTTTTGGTTGAGTACCCTAGGAAGATACTTTTCTCACTTTTGCAGTCAAGTTTTCCATCTCTATCATCCTTTAATATATAACATTGACTACCAAATATTTTGAAGTAACTTACATTGGGTGTATGACCATACCAAAGCTCATAGGGTGTCTTCTTTATGTCCTTCAATTGTAATTTTTTTAGTGTGTAGACAACAGTACTGACAACTTCCCTCCAGAAAGTTTGAGTGATGCTTTTCTCAATCATCAATGTTCTTGCACAATCAACAACTGATCTATTTCTCCTTTCAGCAATTCCATTTTTGGGTGGTGTCCTCGATGCGGAAAACTATCTCTTAATTCCATGCTCATTGCAATTGTTAGTGAATTATTCTAAAGTAAATTCCCCTCCTCTATCTGACCTTAAGCATTTCAATTTCCTTTCACTTTGTTTTTCTACCATTGCTTTATACCATTTAAACATCTGAAATGGCTCTGATTTATCTTTTAAGAACATGACTATCATCATTCTAGAAAATTCATCAACCAAGAGAATAAAATACCTATCTCCATAGTAGCTCTTTGTCCTCATGGGTCCGCATAGATCTGTATGGACTAATTCTAGAATTGCAGTAGATGTATGGGTTTTACTCTTGAAACTAGGCTTTGTCATCTTACCTTTTTGACAATTCTTGCACATGATATGCTCGGGCTTAGTCATGCTCGGTAGACCTCTGACATTCATTTTTTTGCTTATCTTTATCATGTTGTCAAAGTTCACATGACACAATCTTGTGTGCCACAACCATATGTCTTCATTTCTAGCCATTAAACAAGTGGTGTTAGTGTCATCAAGATAGAAAAGGTTACCTTTTGTCTGCTCACCGGTACCAATTAATCTTCATGATTCATTGTAGATCTTTGCCTTCTTATTTTCAAATGCTACTTTGTGACCTAAATTCTTCAGCTGTGAAACACTTAACAAATTATAATTCAGTCATTTTACCCAGTAGGCATTTTCACATTTTATCAGGTTATTTAACATTATGGTTCCTTTACCTTCAACAGGACAAGGTGTATCATTTCCCATTCTCACTGAACCACCATTATAGTATTCAAAAGTCTCAAAATTTTGTTTATCATCGGTCATATGGTGAGTGCAGCCACTATCTATGATCCAGACATTATTTTTACTAACTTTACATATGAGTACAGTTTCTACATACCTTTCTTCATCTTCATTTGAATCATCCTTCGTGGCTACAAATACCATCTTGATGTCTTCTTCTGATTTGGTGTCAATGTCATTAGCTCTGTTCTCAGCTAGGTAACAAGATTTCTTCCCTTTGTTCTTGTAGTCTCAGGTATCTCTCTTTTCAGATTGTCGGTTGCTTTGGTAATCTCTATTATCAACTTTATCAAACTTATTCTCATGTGATCTGTCATCTTTTCTTTGGTTTGGACATATTGCAACAAAGTGTCCAACCTCTTTACAATTGAAACACACAAGTGGTAATTTACCTTTGTATCTACATTTTCCTCTCTACAATCTTCTGGCCATAAGTGCTTCAATCTCATCAAGTCCTTGATCCTCATTATCACTGTCACTATCATTTCTAATTGCATGTCTATGACTTGAGTTACTTATCTTTAGAGAATATTTGAATGCAGATTCTATAGATGGTAAGACACTATTGTAAAAGTTATTCATTTCAAATGAAATTAGTTTACCAATCAGACTATCTAGAGTAACTGTATTGTTTGCAACTGCTCTCATTTCTTGAATAGCAGAAACTCTAATAGCATAAACAGACAATAAGGTTCTTAATATTTTGCTTACCACTATCTCCTCTTCAAGTACACCTCCAACACCTCGGATAGCATTTACTACTTGGTTGATTTTGCAGCTATTCTAAGTGATTTTTTCTCCTTCATTAATCCTTAGGTCATCAAACCTCCCTCTTAGGCTTTCTACCTTTGCTCTTAGTACATTGGCATCTCCTCCATGTACAACCTTCAACTTATCCCACATTTTTTTTGCAGAGGAGCAGGTTTTGACATCTTTAAACTCAGCATCAGAGAGTGATGATGCAAGTTCTATCATCATGCAGCTATGGTCATGCTTTACTCTTAATTTCTCAAGAGTGTGAGGACCTGTAGGAAACACATATTCAATATCTAAGTATTGAACAATATCATTTCCAATACCTGATAGGTTGAGTCTTATTCTTCTTTGACATGATGCAAAGTTGTCTTTATTAAACTTGGGAACGTCTCGTCTATTCATCTTGTGATATTTTCCTTGAGCTGTTAAACTCCCTTTCTAAGCACACAAGTTCTGATACAAATTATTAGTAATAAATGAGAGGGGGGGTGAATTAGTGGCCTCAAAAATATTCCAATAACCAACCCAAAAAATTAGTATGACAATATTAAGACTCTAGTTATCTTCAGTCTATAAGATGAATGCCTCCAAATACTTATATCAAATTACTACTGCTCGGAATGATTTGTAAAACCTTCTACTATATTTTTACTAAACAGCAGTCTGTTAATTTACCGAAAGACAGTAAATTATCTAGAGTATATTGATCAATCCAGTTAAGTTATGTGTAATGCAAAACACTAAAGTAATGACTCATAAACACATTGACACATGGATTTTTAACGTGGAAACACTGTTAAGGGAAAAACCACTTGGGACTGGTAACCCAAAATTTTCACTCTTCTGAAGTGATCTTGGTGAAGAGCCAACCCTATTAAAGGTTACAAACACACTGTTAGGTGTGACCTTGTTAGAGGATTTACAAGTTTAGTCTGTCACGTGATATCAGGCATCTCTATGCTATCTTCCTTGATCAAACTCTCACTTGGCCTATCAATAGGTATCTGGCATCTCATGATATCTTCATGATCAAAATTTTTGATACTCCTTTGGATGTATCTCAATATAGAAAGGATCTTTAAATTTCACTCGGTTAAGAGACTTTCTAAATTAATGGTTAAGCTGAAACAGTATGATTTGTTCACATATACAACTTATATATGCAGATTTTTAGATCTATTGTAATCTCATAAAAATATTCTGATCAATATATCTCAGTTTATACCTTTTTGCTCCACTTTCATTATGCTTGGTGATGTTGTTCTCTATTTCTCGATGTCCACAAAAAACTTTAGCTCTTTCCTTAGCTTGTTGATCAGGACTGTATGAAGTTTCTCTTCATTAGTTTCTCTTCAGCATCATCTTTTCATTCTTTCACCCACCACAATTTATAATGAATTGAGTTGTCTCTTTATAGACATGATATCACCATTGTTAGGTTCTTGATTTTCTTGATCTTGGCATGATTCACAATTCTTGCCAATTAGATTTAAAGCAAAACTCTTATTTTATCTCGCAGAGATCTTCTTGCCAACTGGACAAAACATCTTTAAATTCATTCCTTATCTTTGGCTTTATCTTGTTGATGAAAACAAAGATAACTACCAGTTAACTCTATATTTATCTCTGCCAGCTAGATATTTTTTCATTTCTGAACTCAAGTTAATTTTGGTGTTTAACTCTTAGATAGCTTTGGTCAACACTCCAATTCTCCTTGAGCTTCTCCGTCGGTTTACACTATGTTTCTGGCCGTCGGTTATGTGGTGCAGGGCACCTCCCTATTTGATGTTTTGGTGTTGTTTAGGGTTGAATTAGGAGTTTGTGTGAGTGGTAGAATAAGTTCCAAAAGGTTGGAAGCAATGTTAGTCTAACTTCATGTTTGTAAGGGCTTTAGTGCTCATTAGGGGTTTTGGGTCTTTTGACTTCAAATTGTGGAAAAGTTGGCATTTTAGTGCAACATGTGTTGGAGGTATGTTTTAGGACCCTACATATCCTATTTAGGGTCCTAGGAGTCAACATCAATCATCGAGTTGACATAGAAAGTCAAAATGCAAAAAGTTGCTCGAGCAAATTTTTCAAGAAATGACAAAATGTAGTTAAACTGATTTTTAACTACCCATGCTCAGTATATGAGCATGGAATCAATGTTTGGATGAGGTTAATGAAATTTTGGATTGATACTTTTACTTCTAACACCTCTGTATGGATGTCTATAGTTCCATTTGCATAATATGCACTGTGTTTTTGTTTTTATACGGTCCTGTACGGATTGACATAGGTGATCGGGCTCGATGATAGTGTAGTGTTTATTTTCAGATTTCATATGCAATAGGTATTTAGTTTTAAAGTTTAATAGGTTTAAAGTTACAAGATTTTGAAGGCCACTAGTCTAACAGAGACAAAACAGTGTTGCCAAGATAAAAATGGATCTAACCTAGTTTTCATCTGGTGGAATTGACTGAAACCATGGGGAAGGTAGGGTTAGGGTCATTAGATATGGTTTTTGTTCTTTTTTTTTGTCTCAATGGATTTCACATGCCAACAATGAATCCCTATGGCTGACTGGTGAAACCAGGTGAGCCAGGACAGGGAGAAGACATATTTTATGTGAGCACCCAAGACCTTTTGGGGAAGACTTAGTGGCATTTATAGATGCAATAGATAGTATCCTAAAAATATTCAATGGTGGTTGGAGGTGAATCAGTGATTGGAGAAAATTTTTGCAATTGTTCATGTTCACTGGTCCATAGGCCTAATTAATAGGCTATAATCTAGGGTCTAGAAGAAAGTAGGGTTTTGGGTGCCATCAAAGGTCAGGGTTTTGGATTCTAATGGGGTTGAATGATGTCTTGAATATTTTCAAGTTTTTTTGTGGGGTCATTTGGGGATTTTGGAAGGAATAGGCCAAAATCGGTGAAAATAGACCTACAAGGAGTTGAACAATTAGCCCTCCTAGTGAGTTAAAGACCAATTGGATTGGTGGAGAATCTTGGAGTGTTGGGATGGATGCAGAATTACCAAGAAAGGGTCAATAAGTGTATGGAGAGCCTTAGTGAGTGTGTAGGAAGATCCTAGGTAGAGGATTGGCAATCTGGGTGCAGTTGTAGAGAAGGAAACTAAGATTTTGGTTAACTAGTTGGACTAGTTGAGCTTAGAAATCTTGGAGTCTTCCAAGAACCAACTATAACTTAGAGGAGGATTTGGTGGAGAGGGTCTAGGAGATCCTAATTTATGTAAGATCCAACAAAGAACAACCATTGGATGGTTGGTTTGGTCAAACAAGCACCTAGAGAAGAGGAAAGGCACTAGATTGTCAAACCCTCTACATCAGAGTGGTATCAAAGCTGGAATAGCTTGAAGATTGTGTATGTATGAAGGGGAGGAGATTCAAGAGAGTCAAGAGGTTGACAACATGCCTCCTAAGGCAATGAGTAGGGATGCCATAGTAGAATTGGTTCAAGGCCTCTTGGAGAAGGCTCATGTGTCCGAGACAAAAAGCAAAAAGAAGATCACTGAATGGGGAGATGAAAGTGATGGAGATGATGATAGTCAAACTGAGGAGTCATCCAACAAGGGAAAAGAACCTAAGATAGACAAGGAGAAAAAGGTATTCTTAGATTCCTTCAAATCTTTAAACAAGGATAGCATGGAACACATACCTTACTACTGTGGTAGCCTGAATGGAGAAGAGTTGTTAGATTGGCTTGAAGCCATTGACAACCAATTTGATTACAAATAAATCTCAGAGGAGAAGAGGGTCAGCTATGCTAAAGCTAGACTCAAGGGATCTACATTGGTGTGGTGGAACATGATGCAGGATGAAAGAGTGAATAGTGGGAAGAAGAAGATTGTTTCTTGGGAGAGAATGAAAATCAAGTTGAGGGCACAATTCTTGCCATTGATTATGAAATCCAGATATATCAGAAGTTGCAGAACTTAAGATAGAAGGAGATGACAGTGATTGCATACACATAGGAGTTCTATAAACTAAGCCTAAGGGCTAGGAGACAAGAAGATGAAATGGAGAAGGTAGCAAGGTACCTAAATGGGTTAAGACAGGGCATTCAAGATGAGATTAGAATGATGGCACTAGATAGTATGCACAAATTATTTCAATTGGCTTTGAGAGCAGAGGATAAAGCAAGAAGAAGAAATGACTTCCATCAAAGAGCAAGAGGTGGCAGCAATAATAGAGGTTTTCAGAGAGGCAGGGGCAACTTTGGTAGAGGATAGAGCCCTAATAGACAAGAAGACAGACAGTTCATGGATAGTAGTAGAAGAAACCAGTATAGAGGATCTTTCCAAAAGGGAGGATACAGAGGTAGAGGACCACCAAGAGGTAGGTTCAAACCCCAAGGGAGGTCTAATTCAATTTTCACTGGTAGGTGTTATAATTGCAACCAAATGGGTCACACAATGGGAAGGTGTCCAAAGAAGGATTCATCATCTTCAATGGGAGATAGAAGGAATCAGTTAGTTCAATAATATGACACTCAAAGTGTTACTTCTCCCATTTCCAAGGCAGGGCCAGTACTAGATGGAGAGAACTTGATGTTAAGGAGAACCTTATTGAAAGTACCTAACACCATAGAGCCACCCCAAAGAAAGAAATTATTCAAGACAACTTGTAGGTCTCGTGGGAAGATTTTCAAGGTTATAGTGGACTCTAGATCCACTGAGAATATAGTGTCCACTGAGATGGTGGAGAAATTCAAGTTGAGAAGGATACCTCATACCACATCTTACAAGGTTTCATGGTTGAACAAGGTTCAATAAATAGTGGTAGATGAGAAAACTATGGTTGAGTTTGAGATTGGGGAATATAAGGACAAGGTCCTATGTGACATACTACCTATTAATGCATGTCATCTTCTCCTTGGATGTCCATGGCAGTATGATGTCAAAGCAATACATGATGGAGAGAAGAACAATTATGTTACCACCAAGCTAGGAAAGAAATTTCAAATGGATCCATTGCAAGAACCCAATGAAGAGAAGCATGTGGGGAAAAGTGTGATGTCATTGAGTGGGAAAGAGTTTCTAAAGGCCATGAAGAAGGAGAAAGGAGTCTTTTGTGCAGTAGTGATCAAACCAAAGGAGGAAACTAAGGAGAAAATATGTTTTCCACCAGAGATACAAGCTTTGTTGGAGAAGTATCATGACATAGTAGATAATGGTTTTCCAAGTGTGTTACCACCTATGAGGGATGTGATTCATCAGATTGACCTCATTCCTGGAGAAATTTTCTAAACAAAGCAGCATATAAGATGACACCAAGCCAAAATGCAAAGATAGAAAAATAGATCCAAGATTTGTTGGATAAGGGGTTGATAAGGAAAAGTTTAAGCCCATGTGTTGTGCCAACAATACTTTCACCTAAGAAGGATGGAAAATGGAGGATCTTTACAGACTCCAGGGCTATAAACAAGATCAAAATCAGATATAGGTTCCCAATGCCCTAGATAGAAGACTTGATGGATAATCTTGGAGGATCTTGTTACTTTTCTAAGGTAGACTTGAAGTCAGGGTATCATCAGATAAGAGTGAGGCCAGATGATGATTGGAAAATAGCTTTTAAGACCAATGAGGGTCTATATGAGTGGATAGTAATGCCCTTTGGCCTAAGTAATGCACCTAGCAAATTCATGAGGCTCATGAATGAAGTGCTGGCAGAATTTATTGGTAAGTTTGTAATAGTTTACCTTGATGATATTTTGATATTTAGCAGGTCCAAGGAGGAGCACATGAAGCATTTAGAGATGGTCTTAAGAAAGCTACATCAAGATAATTTGATGATAAATCAAGAAAAGTGTGACTTTCTCAAAACTAAACTAGTTTACCTTGGTTTTGTGGTTGCTAATGGATGTATAAAAATGGACCTTGATAAAGTTAAGTCCATTTTGGAATGGCCTACACCTAGGTCCATAGGGGATGTTAGGATTTTCCATGGTTTGGCCTCCTCCTATAGGAAATTTGTAAGAAATTTCAGTCATGTATGTGCCCCAATCCTGAACACCATAAAAGGTGGAATCAAATGCAAGTTTGAATGGATAGTAGCGGCAGACCAGGGGTTTGAAATGTTGAAAAAGAGGATTACAGAGCTACCTACACTCATATTTCCTAATTTTAATCAACTCTTTGTGGTACAGTGTGATGCTAGCAAGTTGGCTATAGGAGTAGTGCTAAGCCAAGAGGGACACCCTATGGCATTCTTCTCTAAGAAGTTGAATGAGGCAAAACAAACGTACTCCACCTATGATTTGGAGTTATATGCCATGGTACAAGCCTTGAAGAAGTGGAGATACTACCTATTACCTAGGGATTTTGTGGTCTATACTGATAACCATGCCTTAAGTTTCCTAAATGGACAACAGAGGCATATGAAGTGGGTAGAATCATTGCAGGCTTACACATTTGTTATTAAGCATAAGAAGGGGGTTAGAAATAAGGTTGCAGATGCTCCTAGTAGAAGAGTACTCACAATCTAGGAGATACAACTACAAAGTGTAGGATTGGGTGATTTGAAAGACCTCTACAAGGAAGAAAAAGATTTCAAGGAAGCTTATGAAGCTTGTGTAAAGTTTCAGTAGGGGTTCAAGGTGGATTTTAGTGAGTTTGTGTTGCATGAAGGCCAATTTTTCAAAGTTCATCTTATGTGTATACCTCAGTGCTCAATGAGGGAAAACATTATGTAGGAAAAACACCAAGGAAGCTTGGGAGGCCACTTTGGAGTGGATAAAACTTTGCAGCAGGTGCATAGGCATTACTACTGGCCTAAGATGCGATCAGATGTGAGGAGATTTGTAGAGAAATGACATATTTTTTAGAGGGAAAAAGGACAAAGAAATAGTAGTGGGTTGTATCAACCACTATCTATACCCCAAAGGCCTTGGGAGTGCCTTAGTATGGATTTTGTTTTGAGGTTACCAAAGAAATCTAGAGGACATGACAGTGTGTTTGTGGTGGTCGACCATTTCAGTAAGATGGAACACTTCATTCCATGCAATCAAACAAATGATGTTTCTCAGATTGCAGGACTCTTCTTTAGGGATATTGTAAGAATTCACGGTTTGCCTTTGAATATTGTCAGTGATAGGGATAAAAAAATTATGGGTCACTTCTGGAGAACTCTTTGGAAGATGCTTGGAACTAATTTGTCTTTCTCCTTAGCCTACCATCCACAATCAGATGGGAAAATAGAATTGGTGAATAGGTCACTTGGGGATTTGCTTAGGTGTTTCACTAAACAACATGGACAGTCTTGGGATCATATCATAGGGCAGGCATAATTTTCATACAATGACTCCATTAATAGGAGTACAGGTAAAAGCCCCTTTGAAATAGTTTATGGGGTCAATCCTAGAGGGATTTTGGAGCTGAGGGATCTCAGTTTGAGGGACAAGAGGAGTGCACAAGGAGAATCATTTGTAGAGCAAATGAAGGAGCTGCATAATCAAGTCAATAAGACTTTACAAAAACAAGTGGAGAAGTACAAAACCAAAGATGATAAGACCAGGAGGGACTTGTAATTCAAGGTTGGGGATCTAGTACTTGCTTACCTCAGGAAGGAGAGGCTACCCAAAGGCCAACCAACTAAGCTAGTCATGAAGAAGATTGGATCACTGAAGATTTTGCATAAATATGGCAAGAATGCCTATGAAGTGGAATTGCCCCCTGATTTGGGAATTTCACCTATTTTCAATGTTTGTGACTTATATCCTTATAGGGGATCACCTCCAGACACAGGTCAGTCTACACTTGTAGATTTGGAGGAAGATGATTGGGTGAAAGATTTGCCTACCCCAAAGTCATTACAATTGGAAAGTGTCTTGGACTCTAAGGTGATAAAAATGACAAGGAAGGGTAACTACAAGGAGTATCTCATCAAGTGGCAGGGACTACCTGAAGCTGAGGCTACTTGGATGACAGAGCTGGAGATTCTGAAACATGGGGTCACTCCTTAAGACCTCCTAACTCAAGGGACTTGATTTATTTTTTCCAAGGGAGTATGGTGAAGGGAACCTCCATATTTGATGTTTTGGTGTTGTTTAGGGTTGAATTAGGAGTTTTTGTGAGTGATAGAATAAGTTCCAAAAGGTTGGAAGCAATGTTAGTCTAACTTCATGTTTGTAAGGGCTTTAGTGCTCATTAGGGGTTTTGGTCTTTTGACTTCAAATTGTGGAAAAGTTGCCATTTTAGTACAACATGGGTTGGAGGTATGTTTTAGGACCCTAAATATCCTATTTAGGGTCCTAAGAGTCAACATCAATCATCGAGTTGACATAGAAAGTCAAAATGCTTCAAAATGCAAAAAGTTGCTGGCAACTTTGAAAGTTGCTCGAGCAACTTTTGCAAGAAATAAAAAAATGTAGTTAAACTGATTTGTAACTACCCATGCTCAGTATATGAGCATCAAATATATTTTTTGGTGAGGTTAATGAAATTTTGGATTGAGAATTTTACTTCTAACACCTCTGTACAGATGTCTGTAGTTCCATTTGTGTAATCTGCACTGTGTTTTGGTTTCTGTACGGTCCTGTACAGATTGGAATAGATGATCGGGATCCATGATAGTGTAGTATTTATTTTCAGCTTTCATATGCAATAGGTAGTTTTTTTTTAAGTTTAGTAGGTTTAAAGTTACAATATTTTGAAGGCCACTGGTCTGACATAGACAAAATAGTGCTTCCAAGATAGAAATGGCTCTAACCTAGTTTTCCTCCAGTGGAATTGACTGAAACCATGGGGAAGGTAGGATTAGGTTCATTAGATAGGTTTTTTGTTCTTTTTTTTGTTGTCTCAATGGATTTCACAGGCCAACAATGAAGCCCTATGGCTGACTGGTGAAACCAGGTGAGCTAGGACAGGGAGAAGACAGACTTTGTGTGAGCACCCAAGACATTTTGGGGAAGACTTAGTGGCATTTATAGATGCACTAGATAGTCTCCTAAAAGGATTCAATTGTGGTTGGAGGTGAATCAATGATTGGAGACAAGTTTTGCAATTTTTCATGTTCACTGGTCTAGAGGCCTAATTAATAGCGTATAATCTAGGGCCTACAAGTGTGTGCTAAAATGACGTTGACACACTTCCATGAATCATTCCATCCAAGGTTGCTCAAGAATGAGGCCTCAAATATCGATCCATGGCTCTCTAGTCATGGAGTGCAAAGGTTTGAAATGGAGGCCCTCAGATTGACCTAGTTAGTGCCTATGCAAGTACACCATGAAACGAGAGATTCAAATACATGAAAATGAAATCTACTCTATATGATAACAATGCATGAAAGAAAATTAATCTAAATGATAACAATGCATGGTTAATCTATGAAAGGAAATACAATTGCAAGTTTAATCTATGAAAATAAACATGAATCTAATCTACATGAGTAGTCATGAATGCAAGAAGAAGAAGACAAGAAGAGAGAAGTTGCAATATCCAAGTTCAAGTGCTCAAATCCTCCTCCAAAAATGCTCTCCAAACTTACAGCATAATAATACTATGAAAACCTAATATTGATGATTGATTGATTGATGATTATTGATTATCAAATGAGAAGGGGAGATTTCCTTATATAGGAAAGTGAACGGTTGAGATTAAGAGGCAAAAAGAATTGATCAAATGGTTGAGATTAAGAGGCAAAAACCCACCACTTAGGAAGATGTGATGAAAAAGGGATTTTTATTTAATTTATTGCCTTTTTCATCAAATAAAGTGCTTTAAGTGGGGATTTTTATTTATTTAATT
>MU227701.1:980649-1001796 GCA_018584345.1 Thuja plicata
AATAAAGTGCTTTAAGTGGGGATTTTTATTTATTTAATTAAAAGAGAGGTTTTCTTTCAATTAAATAAATTAGAAGAATTTTATTTAATTAAATGGGAGAAATTGAATTTAATTAAATAAGAGGAAAATTAAAAGGGAGATTAAATCTTTTAATTAAATAAAAATGATCAAACCTTAAGAAATATTGAAATAATTGAATAATTGAATTAATTACAATTTGATCAAGGAAATTGATTTGAATTAAAATGTTCCAAAACATTGATTCAGAAATTTGATAAATTGATAAAATGATAAAATGGGGCCCAAAGTCTAGGCGACCATTTTAGGGTGCATACAGCAAGAAAGTAGGGTTTTGGGTGCTATCGGAGGTCAGGGTTTTGGATTCTTAAGGGTTTGAATGATGTCTTGAATATTTTCAAGTTTTTTTGTGGGGTCATTTGGGGATTTTGGAAGCAATAGGCCAAAATCGGTGAAAATAGACCTACAAGGAGTTGAACAATTAGCCCTCCTAGTGAGTTAAAGACCAATTGGATTGTTGGAGCATCTTGGAGTGTTTGGATGGATGCATAATGACCAATAAAGGATCAAGAAGTGTATGGAGAGCCTCAGTGAGTGTGTGGGAAGATCCTAGGTAGAGGATTGGCAATCTAGGTGGAGTTTTAGAGAAGGAAATTAAGTTTTTGGTTAACTAGTTGGACTAGTTGAGCTTAGAAATCTTGGAGTCTTCTAAGAAACAACTATAACTTGGAGGAGGAGTTGGTGGAGAGGGTCTAGGAGATCCTAATTAGTGGAAGATATAACAAAGAACATTCATTGGATGGTTGGTTTGGTCAAACAAGCACCTAGAGGAGAGGAAAGGCACTAGATTGTCAAACCCTCTGCATCATTATGCTTGTGATTCTACTTGTCGGTAATTCTCATTGGTGTTCTTACTCAGGAATCACTGTGATTTGACTTTCAATGATATATGTCCATCGGTGTCCACTGACCGTCGGTGTTTGAAGT
Organism: Thuja plicata; assembly: GCA_018584345.1. NCBI lineage: Eukaryota > Viridiplantae > Streptophyta > Pinopsida > Cupressales > Cupressaceae > Thuja > Thuja plicata. Next base: position 981,655 of record MU227701.1, read on the forward strand.
CACATTGTGAATACTTGTCTTTTATGCATTACTGAAAGAATAATCTTTATCTCTTTGGTTCTCTGAAGTCTTTGAAACTTTGATTATAACCGATTAGATTATATCAAGTTGAGATCAATGACAATACAATCCATTAACTGATTTAATTTCTTGCATTATCCTTTCATATTTTGGTGATCAACTTAACATCTTCAAACATTCAATCAGTTACATGTCATCATGATTTACCTCGATTGTCTTGTCTTCCTTTGTCAATTTGCATCTGGTTCCCATAGCTGTTCCAACTGGTTTGGAGTCTTCCATCTTGAATATCTTCAGAACTTCTTTGATTTATTTTTATTGTGAGATGTGGATGCCTTCATCCTGTTGTAGAATCTGTAGACCAAGAAAAAATTTAATCTCTCCAAACATTGACATTTCAAATTCTTTGCTCATTCATCACCAAATGACTTGCATAGCATATCATTACCTCCAAATATGATATCATCAACAAATATCTTAGCAATCAAAATCTTATCATCAGTATATCCTTTTAAATACAGATTATTGTTGTCACTTGTTCAAACAAATCCAATTCTAATGAGATAAGAGTAAAGTCTTTCATACCATGCTCTTGGTGCTTGTTTCAATCCATACAAGGCTTTGTGTAGTTTAAAAACCATGTTCCTCTTGTTAGGATCAACAAACCCTTCAGGTTGTTCAATGTATACCTCCTCTTCTAATATTACATTCAGAAATATAGATTTAATATCCATTTGGTATACTTTGAATCCTTTAAAAGAAGAATAAGCAAGTAGAATTATTACTCCTTCTAGTTTATAAACAGGTGCAAAGTTTTCTCAATAGTCAATACCAGTCTTTCTTTGTTCTTTGTGACTTCTCCATTCTCATTAAGTTTGTTTCTGAAAATCCATTTGGTGCCAATAACATTTTTTCCACTTGGTCTAGGTACTAATGTCCATGTTTTATTCTTCTCAATTTGTTTAATCTCTTCATTCATTGCACTAACACATTATTTATTCTCAAGTGCGGTATTAACATATTTAGGCTCAAAATCACAAATCAAACATCTATTGTAAAGTGACTTACTTCTTTTTTTCATTCCTTCTCTTTTGTCCCCAATGATCTGGTCCTATGGATGGTGTCTTCTCACATATTTAGAAAGTACGGGTTCAAATCTCTATTCTTCATCACTCGGTTCAGCATTATGAGCATTTTCCTGATTCTTAGTGTGTGCAGTCTGTTGCTTGGTTGCATTGTTCTGTCACTCAGGCAAGATGTTAGGTTCTTCTATGTAGACAAATCTATTGTAATCTTTAGGTTCCTTTCTTCTTTCATTATCGTTTATCTCAACAAATTCATCCACTTTAACATTTTCGCTCTCAATGATTTTGTTAGAAGATTTGTTCAGACATTTATAAGCTTTGCTTTTAGTAGAATATCCTAGAAATATTCCTTCATCACTTTTAGAGTCAAGTTTCCCATTTCTATCATCTTTCAATATATAACATTGACTTCCAAAAATTCTAAACTAAGTCACATTTGGTGTGTACCCATACCATATCTCATAAGGTGTCTTATTTGTGTCTTTCTTCAATTGAACTTGGTCCAGTGTATAAACATCAGTACTTATAGCTTCTCTCCAGAATATTTGTGTGATGCCTTTTCAATCATCAATGTTCTAGCACAATCAACAATTGATCTATTCCTCATTTTAGGAATCCCATTTTGCTGTGGTGTTCTTGGTGTAGAAACTTGTCTTTTAATCCCATGCTCATTACAAAAGTTAGTGAATTCATCAGAAATAAATTCTCCTCCTCTTTCTGATCTTCAACACTTTATTTTCCACTTTGTTTTTCTAATTTAGCTTTATACCATTTGAACATATTAAATGCTTCAAATTTCTCTTTTAAGAACATGATAGTTATCATCCTAGAATAGTCATCAACAAATAGAATAAAGTATTTATCACCATAATAGATTTTTTTTCCCATTGGTCCGCATAAGTCAGTATGGACTAACTCTAGAATAGCATTAGATGAGTAGATTTTTCTCTTGAAACTAGACTTTGTCATTTTTCCCATTTGACAATTCTTACACATAACATGGTCGGGCTTTGAAATACTCAGTAAGCCTCTCACTTTTCTTTTCTTACTAATCTTAACCATGTTGTCAAAATTCACATGACATAACCTTTCATGCCACAACCAAAAATCTTCATTTCTATCTTATAAACAAGTGGTCTCAATATTATCAAGATAAAATATATTACTTTTTGTTTGTTCACCAGTCCTGATCAACTTTCCTATTCCATTATAGATCATTGCCTTTTTGTTCTCAAATGAAACTCAGTGTCCTGTGTTGTTCAGCTGTGAAACACTCAACAAATTATAGTTAAGTCCTTTCACCCAATATGCATTTTCACATCTGATCAGATTATTGAACATTATGGTTCCTTTTCCTTCAACTGGGCAAGGTGAGTCATTACCCATCCTAACTGATCCACCATTATAATAGTCAAAAGTTTCAAAATTTTCTTTATCTCCATTCATGTGATGAGTACAACCAATATTAATAATCCTGACACCATTTTTCCTAACTTTAGATATGAGTGTTGTTTCAACATACCTTTCTTCTTGTTGTAAATCATCCTTCATAGCAACAAATACTACCTCAATATCTTTATGAGAATCAGTATCAGAATTTTCAGCTTTGGTCTCAACCAGGTAACAAGCCTTCTTGCATTTATCCTTTTACTCTCAATTATCTCTTCTATCAAAGTGTCAATTTCTTCTATATTCTCGGTCATCACTTCTGACATACTTCTTTTCATAAGATTTGTCATTGTCTCTTTCAGCCCTTCTCTTGTTAGGGCATCTAGCAGAAAAATTTCCAATTTCTTTGCAATTAAAAGAAACCAATGGTAATTTACCTTTATATCTTCCTTTACCTCTATGTAATATCCTAGCCATTAGTGTTTCAAGTTCATCAAGTTCTTGCTCATCACTATCATTTCTCATAGTGTGTTTATTTCTAGATTTTCTTATTTTCAGAGAAGACTTGAATGTAGACTCAATATTAGGTAAGAAATCGTTGTCATGGTTGTTCATCTCAAATTAAATAAGTCTACCAATCAAACTATCAAAAGTAACATTGTTACTAGCTACTGCTCTCATTTCCTGAATTATGGATTCTAAAATAACATAAACAGGCAGTAAGGTTCTCATAATTTTACTTACAACTGTTTCTTTGTCAAGTACTCCTCCTACTCAACGGATAGTATTAACAACTTCTTTGATTGTCACTGTACTGAGTGATGTTCTCTCCTTCTTTCATTCTCAGGTCATCAAACTTTCCTCTTAGTCTTTCAACTTTATCTCTCAACACATTGGCATCTCCTCCATGTACTAGCTTGAGTTTGTCCCACATTTTATTTGCAAAGATACATGATTTCACATCTTCAAATTCAACATCGATTAGTGGAGAAGCAAGCTCTATTATCATAGAATTGTGTTCATGTTTCTCTCTCAATTGATCATCAATCAGAGGTCTAGTAGGTGCAATATATTAAGTATCCAAGTGTTGTGTAACATCATTTACAATACCAGATAGATGAATTCTTACCCTACGTTGCCATGATGAAAATTTTTCCTTGTTCAACTTAGGCACATCCCTTTTACTCATCTTGTGATCTCTAGCTTAAGTCCCTTTAAACTTTTTCTTCCAATCACCAATGCTCTAATACCAATTGTTAGAATAACTAAGAGGGGGGGGGGGGGGGNTAGAATAACTAAGAGGGGGGGGGGGGGTGAATCAGTGGCTTTAAAAATTATTCCAAAAGATCCAACCAAAAACTTATCTCTCAAAAATAATACCTTCAGTTATCTTATAGTCCCAATTTCAACAATATGTATGCCATAAATAATCTTAACAAATATAAACTACTCGGTAAGATATTGTTTATCTTTTCTGGACTTTACCGAGTAGTAGCAAATAAACTTAGTGTTAACCGACCAATCCAGTTTCAATAATGTGTAAAACAAAATATCAATGCAATGAAACATATACACATTTGATATATAGATTTTAACGTGGAAACCCAACATGGGAAAAACCACCTGGGACTTGTAACCCAAAATATTTTCACTCTTTTGAAGTGAGCTTGGTGAAGAGCCAACCCTGTTAAAGGTTACAACCCTAGCACTCACTATGTTGTCAACAAGAAAACCTTTTGATACTCTTGAGTATCTCAATACAATAAGGACTGTTAAATCCTACTCGGTTAAGACATTTTTTGAATCAATGGTTAAACTGATACAGTAAATGATCTGTTCAAAATACAACCTTGATTTGCAAATATTCAGATCTATTGTTATTCCAATAATACCTCTATGATCAATATACACTTTAGTTCCTTTGCTTTCTTTTTTTATTCTACTCGGTGAATGCTCTGTCCTCTGTTGCTTGGTGTCTGCAGAATTCCTTGGCTCTGTTCTTCAACCTGTATGATCAGATCTACATGAAGAGTTATTTCTTCACACAAAATATACTCAGCATTCCTCTCTTTGATAATGAATTCCTTGTCTCTTTATATAGACATTATTATCCAGTCAATCTCCGTATTTTTGTCATAGATCTCTCCTTGATCCATAAAACTTGTCATGATTTTCTTTATCTCGTAAATCTCTCCTTTAGTTTTATTCTGTAAATCTCTCCTTGATAACTGTGAATAAAATGTGCTTTAAATATCCTTCCTTGCTTTATCTTAACTAATCATTGATAATACAAAAATCAATCAGTCAATCCCTAAATTGTAGCTTTGCCAGCTAAGCTATTTTGTTGTTCTTTAACTCCAGTTATGCTCGTTCATCATCTTCAATTATGCTCGATCATTAACTCCAGTTATGCTCAGGCATCAACTCTAGTTATGCTCAATTATTAACTCCAGTTATTCTTGGTAACACTTGCTCGGTTACTGTTGTGCTCGGTATACACTGTCAACTGCTCGATGTTCACTGTCACTCAATGTATACACACTTTTTATATTTTACTGACCACATAAACTTTGTCTCTTTTGATCTTCAAGGTTATGACAATATGTGTTTGAACAATCAAGCCATATCAAGTTAACATCAATGACAATACAATACAATAACTGATTTAATGTCTTGCATTCACTTTTGCAGCTCGGTGATCATCAACTTATCATCTTCAAACATTCAATCAGTTATAGTTCATTAGGGGTGATCTAAACCCTTGTTTTCCCCAATATTTTAGGATGATAATATGACATTATTACCCTTTTAAAAATATCCATGATGCAAAAATATGATATTTCTAAGTCAATTTTTAATCAATTTAAAGTGAAAATCCTATATATAAGAAAGTAAACTTCCCCATTTGTAAGATCAAGGAATTTTTATAGATATATTTTCATATTTTAGATAGCCTTATGAAGTGAAGGTCTTCAAATTCAAAGACAAATAAACAAGCATAAATTCTTTAATCAATTTCCATACATCACCAATGGAAGCTTCAAGAGATGTTGGACGATGATAAGGAATCACTAACTAATGATTGGCTTCTACATCTCCCTAAGGGTTAGGTATTATTTCATTTATTATCATATTTCTAAAAATAATCTTTAGATATGAGTTTTACCATTTAGAGTTATGTGATTCTTGCATTCTTGAGTTAATTTTAATCATATCCTTAAGGGTTTCTCTCTAACACACTTGACTAGGACTCTAGGTTTCATTTGTGCAATTTAGCTCATCTAAATCTTGGACACACATAAGATTCAAGAGCACACATAGCATTCTAAATTTTAATATCAACTATTTTGGAGGTGGAAATCACCAAAATAGGGGGTTGACTAAGGTAAACCCCCATATAACCACACACACACGCTTTTTTCATTTTGTAGATTCAACTACAAGTTCTGACAAAGATGGAAAGTGGAAATCAATTCAGGACACAAACATGGATCTAAATCTCAAACAACATAAAAAAAATCCAAGTCAAGGTTTCTTTGGGTGACCTAGACCCAGGCTAGAGATGCTTGGAGTGACCTAGCCTCAAAAAATTAGCTCAGATTCAGTAGAGAACTATTATAGAGTCTTAGGATCCCATATTATAAAGTGTGTGCAATGGATCTATTTTCATACAAGGATGCCCTGCCTGACAATTACCTCCAAAAATTAACTTAGATTTTAGGCAAAGGTGCACAACACAATTCTCCTTTCATTTTTGTACATGCTATGTACTTTCAATTTTCTATATTAGTTATTATCTATTTTTTATGCTCGGATCTTGATTACCTAGCCATTCAAATCACTTACAAAAACATTTATAATAACAAAGAAATAGAAGCCCTAAGATTATTATATTTAATTGAAACCTCTTGAGAAAAGAGTTACTTAATCATACTTATCTCTTGGTGGTTTTTATATTCTAGTGTAATAGGTGAAAGAGGGTCCTTAGCCCTACACTACACATTTGGTCTACCCTCTTTTCCCACCATTACAAGATATTATTGAAATTATCCAATGAAAACCAGTGGTGGAAAGAGAGCACAAAGTAGGATTTCTATAAACAGGGTCAAGGAATGAGTAAGTGCAAGAATTTGAGTCCATTTATGGTGGAACTTTTACACTTAGTCATTTTTGTGAAAAATTGTTCAACAAAATGGGGTCATGAAAAAATAAAACACGATCATGTTTAAGTTCAGAGTCCCAAGCTTAAACTTGGAACATAAAAGTGTTCACTACGAGACCTCAAGCCTAGATCTATGGGACACGACCTCATTTGGAACGAGGTCACATTCCATAAAACTATTTTTTAAATAGGAGGGTCATTTTCACATAATGTGTCCCTACTCCTAATCATGATCTTGCTTCCCTTTCAACACCACTAATGTCCAATTAGGAATTTTTTGGTTTTTCTAGTTTTTATTAGTATTTTTTATGTTATTGAATAGTTTTTAATTGCTTTTCATTGAGAAAATAGTTTATATATTTATCAGGATTTAGTTTTGTTGTTTAAATGTAAAACATAATTAGGTTGCATTTTATATTAAGATTTGTTGTGAATTTTGTAAATATAGAGTTTTCTTTTGTTTTCATTATTTTAACTTTGTAAAAATGTAGAAACCCTATACACTAAATGAACAAACAACATACAATAGAAACACAAAACAAATGAGCAACCTAGTATATAAACCTTAAAAAAATAAAATAGAATAGAAACCCTAAACAAATAACTGTTAGAATAGAAACCCTAAACAAATAACCATTAGAATAGAAACCCTATATACTTAAATCATAAATTAGAATAGAATCCCTAAACCCTCAACCATATGATGAAAATTATAACCACTAGTTGACTCTTTACCCTTAAATGTAAATCATATCCATCAACTATAATTTATAGATAATGTGCATTAAACCATCTATTAGATCTTAAGACCAAAATTTTAAATCTAGAGGCTCTAGGATTAATATATTTGAAATCCTATATGTGTACCTGAATCCCTAAATCCTAGAGAAATATTCTAGGACTAAAATCTTAAATAGACGCTAAAATCTTAAGCCTATGTAGTCAACCCTTAAAATCCAACCCTATATACCCTGAATGACAAACCTTATCTCATTTCTATATTTGCATGTCTTAGACCTTTGAAACCATATTACCCCTCACTTTCTCGCATTATATGTGCATAGGACCTTAAACCATATAACCTTTAAAGTTATGTACTTATAGATTCATCCTAGGTTAGATTAATATGTACATCTAGGACCTTAAATGATATATTGATGTTAAGTAAGATTAGATATACCTTATAAACCATCAAGTATTAGGACCTCTTAAAATATTCAACTAGATTGTGACCCCTTAGCACATTCAATTTTATATTATCCTCTTAAGCTATCTTATTAGGACCCCTTTTAACATGCACATTTAAACAAGAGATCATGACCTAGGTTAGTAAGTGATAGATTGATCTTTGATTTTAGATTCTCCCCTCAATCTATCCTATAAGGACCCTTTTCAACATCCACATGAACTATATATCATGACCTAGGTTACTACATGATACATTTATCTTTAGTTAGATACTCCTTTTATGCCATTGTATTAGGACCCCTTTAAACATGCATGTATGAACTAGAGATCATGACCTAGTTTAGAAAATTATGATAGATTGATGTTTCAATTTTTTTCACGAACATGACATCCTATTAGGACTAAAAGTTACCATCTAGAACCCTTTAAACATGCACATGAACTATCTAGATCCTAATCTAGGTTAGAAAATAATAGATTGATCTTCAATTTTAGATTCTCCCCTTAAGCCATCCTATCATGACCCCTTTTCAACATGCACATTCAAACTAGAGATCATGGCCCAATTTAGTAAATAATAGATTGATATTCAATTTTATATTTTCTCCTTTAGCCATCCTATCAAGACCCCTTTCAACATGCACATTTAAACTAGAGATCATGAGCTAGATTAGTAAATGATAGATGCATATTTGATTTTAGATTCTCCCCTTAAGCCATCCTATCAGGACCCCTTTAAACATGCACATGAACTAGATATCATAACCTAGGTTACTAAATGATAGATTGATCTTTAGTTAGATACTCACTTTAAGCCATATTATTAGGACCCCTTTAAACATGCAAGAATGGCCTAGAGACCATGACCTAGTTTAGAAATTTATGATAGACTGATGTTTGATTTTAAACACACACAAATGTCATCCTGTTAGGACTGAAATTTACCATCTACACTCCTTTAACCATGCACATATAATATTTAGATCGTTACCTAGGTTACTAAATGATAGATTGGACTTCAGTTAGAAACTCCCCTTAAGTGATCCTATTATGACCCCTATTAGTAAATGATAGATTGATATTCAATTTTAGATTCTTCACTAAATCCATCCTATCAGGACCCCTTTCAACATGCACATTCAAACTAGATATGATGACCTAAGTTAGTAAATGATATATTGATCATCAATTTTAGATTCTTCCCTTATGTCATCCTATGAAGACCCCATTTAGCATCTACATTAAAACTAGATATGATGACCTAGGGTAGTAAATTATAGATTGATCTTCAATTTTAGATTATCCCCCTTAAATAATACTATTAGGAGGCCTTTAAGCATGCACATTAAAACTAGAGAGAGTGACCTATTTTAGTAAATTTTGATAGATTGATCTTTGATTCTATATTCTCCCCTTAAGCCATCCTATTGAGACCCCTTTAAATATGCACATTTAAACTAGAGATTATGACCTAGGTTAGAAAATGATAGATTGATCTTTGAATTTTAGATTCTCCCCTTAATCCATCCTACATAGGGACCCCTTTCAATATGCACATTAAAAATAGAGATGATGATCTAGGTTAGTAAATGGTAGATTGATCTTTGATTTTAGATTTCCCCTTAAGCCATCCTATTAGGACCCCTTTCAACATGCACATTCAAACTAGAGATCATAACCTAGGTTAGTAAATGATATATTGATCTTCAATTTTAGATTATCCCCTTAAGCCATCCTATTAGGGCCTCTTTAAACATGCAGATTTAAACTAGAGAGCATGACCTAGTTTGGTAAATTATGATAGATGGATCTTCAATTTTAGTTTCTCACCTTAACCCATCTTTTTAGGACCCCTTTAAATTATCTATATTATGTTTCATATATTATATAGATTATGTTTCATATATTATATAGATTACATGTATATTTTTATAGTTTTTTAAATATCCTTTTAATTATGTAATAATTTTATTTAACAAATATAATGTAGGTTCGCTTCTACATGATCATGGATGAGTTTGACATTGAGAATTTTATTAATCCACCACCATCACCTCTACCTCCACCTATATCTCTACCACCTCCACCTCATCCTGCACCCAATAAGATTCATTTGAGATCCATGATCAATGATAATATGGCATCCATTTTAGATAGCATTCATGTAATACAAGATCAGCCTTTTATTTCACCACATTTAGTGTGTTTTGAATCTTCAATGAAAAACATTATAGACTCTATTAGAGCCATAGACGTGGACCTAGATCCATATATGTGTACCATGATAAGCACTATATGCGGACAGAACATATGAGACAATATTCTCCTGATAACCTCTCTTATCATGATATCCTGATCTAGGTTAGAAAATAATAGATTGATCTTTGATTTTAGATTCTCCCCTTAAGCCATCCTATCATGACCCCTTTTCAACATGCACATTCAAACTAGAGATCATGGCCCAAGTTAGTAAATAATAGATTTATATTCAATTTTATATTTTCCCCTTTAGCCATCCTATCAAGACCCCTTTCAACATGCACATTTAAACTAGAGATCATGAGCTAGATTAGTAAATGATAGATGCATCTTTGATTTTAGATTCACCCCTTAAGCCATCCTATCAGGACCCCTTTAAACATGCACATGAACTAGATATCATAACCTAGGTTACTAAATGATAGATTGATCTTTAGTTAGATACTCCCCTTAAGACATATTATTAGGACCCCTTTAAACATGCAAGAATGGCCTAGAGACCATGACCTAGTTTAGAAATTTATGATAGACTGATGTTTGATTTTAAACACACACAAATGTCATCCTATTAGGACTGAAATTTACCATCTACACTCCTTTAACCATGCACATATAATATCTAGATCGTTACCTAGGTTACTAAATGATAGATTGACCTTCAGTTAGAAACTCCCCTTAAGTGATCTTATTATGACCCCTATTAGTAAATGATAGATTGATATTCAATTTTAGATTCTTCACTAAATCCATCCTATCAGGACCCCTTTCAACATGCACATTCAAACTAGATATGATGACCTAAGTTATTAAATGATATATTGATCATCAATTTTAGATTCTCCCCTTATGTCATCCTATCAAGACCCCGTTTAGAATCCACATTCAAACTAGATAAGATGACCTGGGGTAGTAAATTATAGATTGGTCTTCAATTTTAGATTATCCCCCTTAAATAATACTATTAGGAGGCCTTTAAACATGCACATTAAAACTAGAGAGAGTGACCTATTTTAGTAAATTGTGATAGATTGATCTGTGATTCTATATTCTCCCCTTAAGCCATCCTATTGAGACCCCTTTAAATATGCACATTTAAACTAGAGATTATGACCTAGGTTAGAAAATGATAGGTTGGTCTTCAAATTTTAGATTATCCCCTTAATCCATCCTACATAGGGACCCATTTCAATATGCACATTAAAACTAGAGATGATGATCTAGGTTAGTAAATGATAGATTGATCTTTGATTTTAGATTTCCCCTTAAGCCATCCTATTAGGACCCCTTTCAACATGCACATTCAAACTAGAGATCATAACCTAGGTTATTAAATAATATATTGATCTTCAATTTTAGATTATCTCCTTAATCCATCCTATTAGGGCCTCTTTAAACATGCAGATTTAAACTAGAGAGCATGACCTAGTTTGGTAAATTATGATAGATGGATCTTCAATTTTAGTTTCTCACCTTAACCCATCTTTTCAGGACCCCTTTAAATTATCTATATTATGTTTCATAGATTATATAGATTATGTTTCATATATTATATAGATTACATGTATATTTTTATAGTTTTTTAAATATCCTTTTAATTATGTAATAATTTTATTTAACAAATATAATGCAGGTTCACTTCTACATGATCATGGATGAGTTTGACATTGAGAATTTTCTTAATCCACCACCATCACCTCTACCTCAACCTATATCTCTACCACCTCCACCTCATCCTACACCCAATAAGATTCATTTGAGATTCATGATCAATGATAATATGGCATCCATTTTAGATAGCATTCATGTAATACAAAATCAGCCTTTTATTTCACCACATTTAGTGTGTTTTGAATCTTCAATGCAAAACATTATAGACTCTATTAGAGCCATAGACGTGGACCTAGATCCATATATGTGTACCATGATAAGCACTATATGCGGAGAGAACATATGAGACAATATTCTCCTGATAACCTCTCTTATCATGATATCCTAGATCTAAAAATTAGCAAGGCCACTTTATCTCCATACTTTTATGATCCTATTAGAAATCTCCCCATACCAGCAAATAAGAAACACACATCCATGAGGTGGTGTGTACATTGTGATATGGTCGATAATATTTGGGATCGATGGTGGATGGTATTTGATCATCCACCACATGCAAATTTGAAAGTGTCAGTTTGTTTTTGAGGAATTACATGTAGAGTTTGTGATGGGGTTAAAATCCAATTATTTTGATAATAAAGGATTCTATGGGGTTGGTGGTGACATGGACCAACAGAGGTTATAGATAGGATTTTACCATAGAATACTTGTGCATCCTCCACCTCTTATAGATCCTCCTACACCCCCTATACTTGTACCCCTTTAGTAGTGTACAGTGGTATTAGCATTAGGAGCATTGAGTACACTCTCTACTAGTTTGAGGGATCGGGTTGATCAAATGGAAGCATTAGGTTGAGTATCAATAGGTAGAGTTTATGGTGACCACCATGGAGGAGCATTAGGTGGATTTGGTCCTAGTTCACCTCCACGTTCATTGAACCTAATTTGTGTATGAGTTTACATGGATTGTGTTATGGTCCTAGTGATGACGAGTCTAGTTTTGATGCACGTGGAGAATCATAAGATTTTGGTTCATTTGTAGATTTTTTATGTTCTTAGGATCATTTTATTGATCATTAGGCTACACAAGTACATATATATACACACAATTTATATGTTTAACTTGAATGTACACTTTAAAATTTTTTGGTTCATGCAATATATTTAATATTTAAATAAATGTTATTTAATTGAAATTATTTTGTGTATAGAATGTATTTCTATATGTAAACATGTAGAATTACAAACTATAAAAATTGGTGTTGGTGCACATTTTGATCATCAAAGTGAATCACACCATGATACTGAATTTTAGGTTTTTTTTGTAACATAAATAAATGTGGTTGGGAAAATAATAAAGGGTTATAGAGTGATTCCCCAATGCAACACCTAACCAATTATTTATTACATACGAAGGAAGATGACACACTAGGATCAATTAGGACTTAAGTACTAAGTGGGTGCAATGATCCTTCATTTATTATAAAGGGGAATCAATTAGATAAGAATGATTGAGTACTGAAAGACAAAGGAAAAAATAGAAAAAAATGACAAGTTGTAGAATAACAGTATGGTAGAAAACATACATCTCTTTATGAATGCCATAAATAGGAACTAGAGGATTTCTCTGACCTATGATTTCAATTAGTTTTACGTCGGAGAGAAGAGGTTTCCTAGACTAACTTGTTCCTAGGAAATAGCTTGTCTAGGTTGACCTATTCCTTGCACTTTTGACTAAACTCAGTTGTAGACTGTCTACGGGGTCTTGAACTTTCTCAATCAGAAATAGTGCAAACACCACATGTTCCTAAACACACAAAATGAGGTAAATATTATGTAGAAAGGGGTTTTCCTTAGGCAAACCCCATCTAAGTAATTAACCTTGAAATAAAAAGGAAATTTGCATGAAAGGAAAGTTTTTAAATGTAAAGTAGAAATTAGATATACAATTTAATTGAGTATACCTTTATAAATAGATATTAAGATCATGATGTCTATGAATATGCTTGAATGTTACTTGAATGTAGTTGTTTAATATTGGAATGTAGAGAATAATAAAGGATTCCCTTCACAAATGCATAGATCTACAAATATTCCCCAATGATTTTCAATGTTGTTATGCTTAATTGGCTTTTTCCTTGAAGAATGAATGGATTAATAAATTTATATGGACAAAGGATATTCTTTCTTGATTTAGGTCTCATCAAATTTTCAATAATGGGAGAGAATTTTTCTACAATGGAGAAGATTTCCTTAAAGGATTGCTTTGGGTGTTTGAAATCTTTCTTGAAATGATTGGATGTGAAATTGTAGGAGAGATCTTGAATTAAAAATTTTCTTATGCATAGATGAGGAGAAGTAGGCTTCTTTTATACCTCTCACAATATTTTAGAGCTCAAAACTTGAAGGAAGCCAACAAGAATGTGGAAATCCTACTAAAACAATGCTATAAGTTCCCAATTTTAATTTCAAGGAAAACATCTAAGAATAGGTTGGTTAGGGCGACCTATTACCTCAAAAAAGTGGTGAAATTTATTTTGGGAGTAAGGAATGTGGAGAGAACAATAAAAATGTAGGCAATGTAGGGCTAGATCAGGCATAAAAAAATATGAAATCTTGAGAACACTAAAATTTGGCCTAATTGAGCATGTAGTTATAGGTGCTTACAATTAGGGATGGTACATTTATCCCTCACATTAGGGGGAGTATGATATTACCTCATTCTCATGGTAAATTATATCAATGAATTGGAAAAAATTAATGAAGGTCAAGGAGACACCAAGCCCCAAGTGATTTAAGTCCTCGCCAAATTCAAAACCAAGATAAAAAAAGATAAAAAAGCAACACTCAGAGAGAGAGAGAGAGAGAGAGAGAGAGAGAGAGAGAGAGAGAGAGAGAGAGAGAGAGAGAGAGAGAGAGAGAGAGAGAGAGAGAGGNGAGAGAGAGAGAGAGAGAGAGAGAGAGAGAGAGAGAGAGAGAGAGAGAGAGAGAGATGACTTATTTTTTATGTTAGTCAACCCATTGAAAAGGATTACCAAGTGAAGCATTGTCCACTATGAAATATGTTGTAAGAGGATCTGTTGGTATTATGGTAGTTTTGGAAGATATATTAAGATCAGTCATGAGTCTAGGCATAGTAAATTTTCATTGATGTCAATGTATTCAGTTAGCATGACTGCAGTGATTAGTAAGAAGTGTTCATGATTGGTAAAGGGAAGATACACTATGTATGTTGACAGGTGCTCAGGAAGAACATTATCAGACATAGAATGAGGTAGTTGTTGAGTTAAGGAAAGATTCAAGTGTTGCGATCATAGATATAGTTTGTATATGGTAATTGGAATCCATGATTCCAACCACAATAGTTTATATCAAGTTTTGAATGAATAATGTTTTGAATGAGAAGATAGTTTACCTATCTAATCACCGATCAAAGTTTCATATTAATTTGATTAAGGTGGTGGATCTGAGGCCATCATATTAATTTTAAACATTGGTAATATGTTTTAGGATGACATAGTGGATGTTGTTGACACTGATTTAGAGGAGGTTGGCTAATCTTTTGAGCCAAATATGGTGGAAATTTATAGGTCTTGTGTGACATAATGATAGTCTATATAAGGGGCACTAAATCATTTGATTTAGGTTTGAAATCATATTTTTAGTTTAGGTGATCAAGAATTGAAGGAACAGAGATCAGTTCAGTGTCAGAATGGAAAAGATCATAAAGGATTTGATAGACAATCAATTCCATTGTACATATCAACATATCTTGTTGTTCCCTAACAGTTGCAACAGGTTAAATCCCTTAATAAGGTGAACTTTAACAGATTCTTATTTGTAAATACTTTAACAGCGTAGCTTCTTTATTGAGGTTTGAAATCCTCTAGCAAAGTAGATCATAACTGATCTTATTGTACTCCTAACACGGTGAACCCTTAGAAGGGGTATTTGTAGCTCCTAATAGGACAAGCTCATTTACTGCAGTATTGGGCTTGTGGGTGTCATCTCCACCATGTTCTTTACCTCTTACAAGGATTTCCATAATAAAATATATGTGTTATGTGTGTTGAGATTGTGGATGATTGATATTGTTAACTGTTATTTGTTGTGGATGATTGATATTGTTAACTGTTATTTGTTTACTTCAGTTATATGCTTAGTTTTTTGGGAGTTAATAGTGCAGTTAATTATATCTATGGTTGAATTTGTTCATTACCTATTTGTACTAAGTCACCCCCCCCCCCCCTCTCAGTNCCCCCCCCCCCCCCCTCTCAGTCATAATATTTCAAAAAATTGGTATCAAAGCTTTGCTCCTCTTAATATTAAGCCTTTAACCGCTTGAGGAAAAGATCCCTATAATTCAACATGGATAGATACAAGTATGAAAAGAAACTTGAGGATGAAAGCAAATTTATCAATAAATTAAAGGGAAAGATGAGGCATTCCCTTGCTAAGAGAAGAGATCTCATTGATAAATTGAGTGAAACTCAAGACTACATTGAAAAATTGTCTATATGTAGTTTCTCTGAAGAATCTGAAGAAGCAATTGGAAATCTAATGGATAAAAATAGTGGACTCAAAGGAGAAGTGGAAAATATAAAAAGAGAGTTTGAAATTCAATCTATCGGGATGGTTGAAGAACTTGATGGAAGAAGGGTTGCTGAGGATGCCAAGAAAATTGTTGAAAATTCCCTAAAGGCTAAAGATGAAACCTTAACAGAGAAGTTGGAGCAACTATTTAGATCAGAGCAAGAGGTTGCTATATTATAGGAACATTTGCATGACTCAAATGAAGAAAAAGTTGATATTGAAAGAGAGAATGAGGGAATAAGGAAATATAATGAAAAGCTAAAAGAAGAGTCAAAAGACCCATTAATGGGAATGGAAGGGTTCAACCTTTGGCAGGGAAGCAGAGTGCCAAACCGTGTGTTTGGAAACCCCCATCTCCTGGATGGGTTAAAATCAACTTTGATGGTGCGTCTCGTAGTAATCCAGTAGTCTTAGGGGTAGGCTATATTTCATGGGATGAGAAGGGAGATATCTTGGCACTTGGTGCTAAAATACTAAAAGATGGGACAAATAATGAGGCAGAATGTTTGGAAGCTATAGGGGCCACCTTGATGGCGAGGAAATTAGGATTGAGGTGAATCCATCTTGAAGGGAATTCACTCCTCATTTTGAATGGGATTGCAAAGGGTCAGATGGATACATGGTACCTGAACAAACACATAAAGAGGATATGAGCTTTGGTTGGTGAGTTTGAGGATTTTAAAATCTCACATGTGCAGCGAGTAGCTAATAACCTGGCTGATAAATTGTCAAATGTGGGTGTTGACGGGTCCCTAGTAAACAACTTCAAATTGTTCAAATATTTGAGGTCTAACCCCTAGAGGACTTCTTTAATGCATGATTGGAGACCATAGACTATACACAATATTTGGTACTTTTCAACATTGAGAATGTGATCTCAAAGTTGACAGGCACGTGGTGCTACTGCCTAAACAATGGAGGATGAAGTGACATGGAGCCTTTTTGCTCATGATTGGGAGGCGGTGATGAAATCTTGAAATTAGTGGATTTTGTGGTATGTGAAGGATGCATAGGTACAAGGTGAAGTAATGAGTTGGTAGTAGGAGTAATTTTAACATGATGGCTTTTGAATGCTGGCTTTGAGATTCTTCAACAACCCTTTTTAAAAAGTTGAAGTCGATGCTGAAAGAAGAATAGAGCATCCGCAAGAAAAACTGCAGATCTAGAGCAAGATGGAGGCAAATTTCTCATTGGGGACTTCTGGACAAATTCTAGCCTTTGTGGGGCCGATCACAGTGAAAAGGCTAGGTAACATTTTTACAGAGGACAGGGATGATTTCTGGACCACGATTTGTGACATTTTCAGGGAGCACTTTCTACAAACTTGGTGGAGACCCTGAACAAATCTTGACATGTCCTTGTTGTTTGTGGCACTCAGCCTCATGGTGGCAGAGTCCAAAGATGATGTGCGGGAGGTGGTCAAGAAATGCATGGCCATCAAGTGGATAGAAGGCATCGAAGAGGTGCTGCAAAAGACAAAGGTGGGTGTGGGTCTGCACAAGGGAAGAAACCCTATTCATATGATAGGCCATGGGCGCCGTGAGCTCCAACCTCTAGTTATCTAGTCATCGGCTAGCCCCAAGGATGTCCACCTTGCATGAGCGCTCGATGGGTGGATTGCACTGAAGGCCATGTTGACGAAGCGGAAGTTGGAAGTGCAAGGTGGGGAAGGGCTCGGGGGGAGAAAATGTAAGTGTACCCCAATTAAATCCATGGCAGAGGTGGGGGAGGATGGAAGACCTCAGGTGCGGAGGAAACTCAAAGCAAAACATAGTGGGAAGGTGACCAAGGTAGAGAACAAAGCTCGAGAGTTAGGGGATGAGCTGAGTGAAGATGGCACTGTCTAGGTGTAGGGTGTTGTCATGGTGGATGGGAGCGGCGGCTTCTGAAACTTCACGAAGGAGGAGGCAACAGCCTAGTTTTATTAAACCTGTGGGTGGGGTTTTTTTTGAGTTTTAATGTATATTCTTTTATGAATATGAGCTCCAATAGTATAGCTAGGGGATTTTTGCAATGCATATTGTTATTTTTGCATGAAATTTGGAAATGTATGCCATTTTGAAGCCATGTGTGGAATTTATGTAACAATTATTTTTAAATATCAATATAATACCATATTACTGATAAAAAAAAGAGTTAAAAAATGGAAACAATCTATTGGATAAATTCAAGAAGAGTTCTGCTAAACTTGATGAACAACTTGGAAGACAGAGGATGAATGGAGAGAAATGAGGTTTAGATTTTTCAAAATTTGAATCTGGTGAATCTTCTGGCACTAATGACGTCAATGCAGGAAGAAAATCAGCACCCAAGATGAACAATAAAACTGGTAAGAGAAGGTGCAAACTGGTATTTTTTAATTATCATAAGGAAATCCATACTGCTAATGTATGTTGGTTTAAACCTATTGGTCCAAATGTAAGACCTAGAGGTTCTACTACTAGATCAAAAAAATCCTAAGGTAGAATTGATAACTACAATAATGTGTTTCATGGATTTTTTTATTATTGCAAAAAGTTTGGACATAGAGCTAATGAAAGCAGGGCGAGAATCAACAACCAGTGATCATATGATTATGACAGTCAGAGACCTATCAATCAAGGTAATCAGTTAGATGTTACTTGTTCTAATTGTCACAACTATGGATATGTGGATGTGACTTGTAGATTAAGGTCATTCAGAGGCAATGTTGGACCCTAAAATCTAACATGTATGGTTTGTTATGTCTGTAACAAGGTTTGTCATCTTGCTAGGTCATGTAGAGAAAGAAAGTACACTAGAGGTCAACCGGTGAACAATGATGAAAATCCTAAAGGAAAGGAAATTGTTAATATTGATGAAGTCAGAAATGATTTGAAGAAGACATGGGTGAAAAAATGAGAATTAAATTCTTAAGAGTTACTGAGAACTCCACAAGTTCAGGAAATGTGGAGAATCCATCAGTGAACTAAGCAAATTATTTTCTTAGGGGGAGCACTTATAGTCAAATAATTTACCGATCCCCTAACTTCATGAGCGGTAAGATTCATATGCATTTTGAGATGTCTCTTTGTGAGTTAATAATTGTTAGTAAAGATAAAGTATTTTTGTGCATGTGTATATCGATTGATATGTTTTAACCATTGTGTTCAGTGGAAAACATCTTTTGAGTGTTATGTTCAAACAACTACATTCAAACATTATAAAAATGAGAAAGTAAAATCATTTATCACTTTACATGCTATCAACGTTTACTGAAGAGAATTTGATTACTTTACATTGAAAGGTTTATTTGTATTTTTGGATTCATATTTCAAGCGGGAAATTCAATTGGTTGTTGAAGAACTATAATCGGTGAAGTTGAGGTTATACTTATGTGGCAAAGATCTTTACAAGAATAGTATTCAAGTTACACCTAATGAAAGAAAATGAGAATGATCCAATGTGTGCCCTATCTTTGATACCCTATGGTGTATTTTTGACTGAAGACATTTGTTCTTTCATCCACTACAAGATGGAAGAACTTGGAGTTGAAGATATCTACAATGTGTTTCTTAAATAATGTAATGACCATAGATTAAAGGACGAACATATGCATATGATGAAAAAAGGATTCACTTAATTTTATTTTTTTTGATCGGTAAAAGGCCGAAGCCCTGAAAGTTTTTTATTAATATAAATAAATTTTACAGTGTGACCCCGCTCGCTGCAGGCACTGGTAGGAAAGAGTGGGGTTGAGAAAACCTCCAGCCTTGCCCGGGACCAGTGGTCCTATATTTATACATAATTACATGGGCATACCCATGACTCGACAGTAGCCAAGATTTGTTGGATACATAAATACCGTGGGCATACCCA
>MU227701.1:1002721-1068958 GCA_018584345.1 Thuja plicata
CAGATGTTTCAAGATTGCAATATTTACATAAATAAATCAGTCTAATATATATAAATACAGGTCTACTATATTTGACATTTTTGTATTTATATATATTAATCTGAAGAGAATAGGTTCAATATTCCCTAATTAAGAACTTGCCTATCTATACAGTTTCGAAATGTACGTCAGCCAATCAAACTATATATACTTCCCTGTTTATGATCCTTGCCTGTCTTATATATTTTCAAAATGTACATCAATACATAGATATATATATATATACTAAAAAATCATATATATAAATCTATATGCATAGAGAGTTCTTATAACAAAAACCAGTGATTACCTTCATTTAGAGGTCCCCGTTGGTACTGCAAATTATCTTGAAAGTTCAAATTCATACTTTTCTCAAGAACAGGGTATTACCATATCAAAAGAGACACCTTAATGGATTGAAGATCTTAAAAAGTACAAGACCAATTACGTTGTTATAAGAACACTATTGCCATAAAATCTTTATCTCATGAATGTTAATAAAAGAAAAAAGGAGTAGGGGAAAAAGGGAGGAGGGGAGGGAGGAAAAAAGGATTCACTTATGCGGCTAATATACCTGGTGATTTTAATCCAAAATGGATAATATATGTATTGAGCATAGTCCATGATCAATTATTTTGGGTGGACAAGCCACACAAGATTACGAAGGAGTTAATGAACATATTTACTTGATTTTGTGCGACCAGTGAGGCACCAACTCTATGGACTATTTTTGAAAATTTGGTTACTCGTTTGACCAAATCCAAATAGGATCATCAAGCCATGAATATCAAGGATATAATTGACAAGGAAGTGAGATTCGCTTCAATGTTGATATGATAAAGAGTATACCAGTCTAGTAGGTTGCACAATGTACCTGATGGAGCTATTCATGCTGCATACAGAATGGTGAAGGAAGATGCAAAATATGATCTTTGTGAGATGTTTAGGAGTCAATTCTTTGTGAAAATGGAGAAGATCAAGAAAGATAAGAATTATTCATTCAAATATGGATCACTCCTAGGAAGTATGTTCTTTTACTTGCATAATCATTTTCCTGGAATAGGTCCTATTACTTGATCAGATGATAGATCGGTAGATACACATTAAGCAGTGTATCAGGATTTTAGGAAATGACTTTAATAAGGCTATGTGGGGTTACTTTAAAGATTTTCAAGGAAAAATGCACTTAAGAGAAAGAATCCCAATCGGTATTGTTGAAAAGTATAAAGATAATTTTTTTATAGTAGATAGAGATACCTATATGTTGCAAGTAGTGCAACCTAGGAAATGTTGGATATTAGATATGGGTTATGAATTTGATGGTGATTTAGAAACTATTCATGTTGATGTTCTATTGTCAAAATGAATTGATAATTCAACACCTACGTTTGGAACCTATGAAGAGTCGTCATTGAAAATTCATAGTCAACTAAGAGCATCGATAATCCAATGAAAGGCTAGAAAACAAGTTGAAAATCTAGCCAAAATGAGTGGCATAACACCTAAAATGATGATAAAACTTAGAAAGAAAATGGAGAGTAAGGAGGCACACACATTTATTGTTGTAGAAGCCAAGGATAATGAAGTTGAAGCTGAAGATATTACACCTCAAAGAGTAACTAGAATTTTAGTACTAAAATATACTAAATCTACTTCTACTACTCCTATTTTGACTAAGAAAGAAAAGGAGTCACCTGAGACTATTCAGAAAAATTACAGAAGAAAGAAAGAAATGACATCAGGCTATAAAGAGTCAATGATTAAAAAAATAGGTAAGGAAAAGGATGATGAAGAAAAGGTTGAAACTGAGTCTAAGAAGGATCAAAAGGAATTCAGAGCTAGTGAGAAGAAGTCTACTATAGTAGGAGAGCCTAATGTGGGAAACTGAGAAAGTTGAGAATACCTGATATTCTTGACAACATTGTTGAAGGTATTAAGGAATATGGAAGAATGAATGAAGTGTGGAATCACTTTGATAAATTTGACAATGAAGAGAAAAAAAAGATAGAAGATGTGTTTGTAGAAATTCTGCATACTTTTTGCAAAGCACCGAGTGAACTATTCAAGGCTATACCAAAGGAACTATACACAATAATTGAAAAAATATGGAGAGAAGCTTTTAAGATTGATAGAGTAATGATGGAATAGGAACTTGCACTTTTGCAACCTGAATTAACTACATAAGAGGTAAAGTTAATGCTTGAAGCAAGGAGAGGAGAATTTAAGACAAGGAACAAAGTTACAAGAATTATCATTGGAGAAATACAATCAGTAAGGATGAGACAGTGGATTTATGGATAAAGTTAGTAAAGTCAAAGATTGCATTTGAAGAAAAATCGGTAGAAGAGAAAGGAAAAGCGTAAGAGACATCAAATGAAGAGATTAATGATGTCATAGATAATGTTATCTTTGATATCCTGGAATAGATACATAATATTGATATTCAAACTGATGTTGAAGAACCTAAAGAGAAGATTACTGAGGAAGTGACATAATAGAAAGGTCAAGGATTTAAGGATGATAAAGATATACTTTCAGTGAAGAGGTAGCTAGATCTAACTGGTGAAGGTAACACGGTGAAGAAGAGAAAATCAAATAATTCAACTAGTTCTGAGGATGAAGATGAATAAGAGCCTGAAGATTAAGAAATGAAAACAACAATTGATATTACTCAGATGAGTCCTAAGGAACTATTTAAAATATCTGATAAGCTTATGGAGATGCAAACCCATTTGGCCCCCAATATTGATGTTATGCAACAACATGTAAGAAATGCAGAGAACACACTTAGTCTACTAGTGGTGAGTACTTTGAGTGATTTGGAAGGATTAGCATCAATTATACATGGGAAAATTTTGTCCATGAAGTGTTTACAAGAGTCGTGGGAGAATACATTAGAGTCTGCAAAGTCATACTTCAAGGATGTCTTTGATAGAATGTAATTGTAATATATGATTCTTTGTCATTGTTGACAAAAAGGGGGAGAATTAATAGAGAGAATGTATAGAGAAATGGGGATTATAAGTTTTACAGTGCAAATTATACTTGCAGAGATATGCAAATGCAAATTACAAGTTTTTTTATCAATGCTAAAGGGGGAGATTGTTGGTATTATGTTATTTTTTGAGGATATATGAAGAGCCGCCATGATTCGAGGAATAATAATTTTTCATTGATGTCAATGTATTAGGTTATCATGACTGCATTGATCAGTAAGAATTGTTCATGATCAGTAAAGGGAAGATCAACTATGTATGTTGACAGGTGCTAAAGAAGAACAATATCAGACATAGAATGAGGTATCATTCAAGTTAAGGAAAGATTCAAGTGTTGAAATCATAGATATAGTTTGTATATGCTAAGTGGAATCTGTGATTCCAACTTCAACAATTTATATCAAGTTTTGAATGAATTATGTATTGAATAAGAAGATAGTTTACCTATATGATCACCAATCAAAGTTTCATATTAATTTGACTAAGGAAATGGATATGAGGTCAGAATATTAATTATAAACATTGGTAATATATTTTAGGATTACATAGTGGACATTTTTTACATTGATTTCGAGGAGGTTGGCTAATTTGTTGAGCCAATTATGGTGAAAAGTTCTAGGTCTTGTGTGACCTAATGACAGTCTATATACGGAGCACTAAATCATTTGATTTAGGGTTGTGATCATACTTTCAGATTGGGCGATCATGAATTGAAGGAGGAGAGATCAATTTAGTGTCATAAAGGAAAGGAGAAGAAAGGATCTGATAGGCAATTAGTGTCATTCTACAGATCAACATATCTTATTGTTCCCTAACAGTTGCAACAAGTTAAATGTCTTAATAGGGTGAACTTTAACATGTTCTTATTTTTAAATCCTTTAATAGGGTAGCTTCTTTATTGATTTTTTAAATCCTCTAGCTAGGTAGATCATATATGATGCAAAGGCTAGTGGTGGATTTGTAATCTTCTTAGGAGAATGACAATTTTCCCCTATGTTTGTAACAACACCCTATTATTCCTTCACCAAAAGATCAATTACAAGACCCAACCCACAATTCAGACCTATCAGAGGTCAAGTACAACATCTTGTACCACCCTAGACTCCACATCTTTAGTTCCTCTCTCACAAATCCACATCCATCTATTCAACCATGCTCCATGCTATATGGTTGTTCTCATTCTAATCACCCCAACACCCCCAAAATATTATAATGGGTGTTCCCAAACCTTCATAGGTTCTTAATAAATTCTAAAAATCATGTCTCCCACATCCAACTCATAAATTTTAGTGGTTATTCATCCACAACTAAAATTCTCTTCCTAGAACTATCCTACTAGCCCTATCCAGTGAGAAACTTGTAGTTTTCTCCAAACGTTCCTAAAGGACTCCCCAAAAACATTGGAGATATAAATACCCTTTTCCAAGTTACAAAACATATGTGATAACAAACCATACTCATTTTAGAACATCTCCCTCTAAAATTGTTGTCACATCTTTCATCCCTAGGCCTAATAGCCCATTTTACAAAGCAACCCCATCAGGGTTGTACTCCCTGATCTTTCCACTCACTACAGTATCTAGAAATGAAGTAAAACCAAGGATTTTGGTATCCTTTTGTCCGTGGACCCTCTGCATATACCCCAACTCAGAAACCCTCATCAAATCAAGCCTACAACTAGGGCTTTCTTACAAATGGCTTAAAACTCACTTTTGGAATCCACTCTTTGATTCTACGCCATGTGTTAAATATTTCCTAACATGTTCCAAAGGAAAATCATACCATTTTTAAGCCCAAACTCCTATTTTTATAACCATGGCCCTTACTTCATGCACCTTTCACTTTGTCAACTTGCACAAATTGGTAATTACCCTGCAATTTCATCAAACTCCTTCATATTAAGGGTTAATTACATAATATACAAGTGTTGGATCCAGCCTATAGCCATAGTAACCATAGAAAGTGGATGGATCCAATGTTTACATCCTTTGTTTAATGCAAACCAAAATGTTGTATCAGGACAGTCAATGAAAATGAATGTAAATTTATTGAAAAATGTCTTTAGAGTTCTTCAAAATGATGTTAATAATTTTTCCAATAAATCCACAAGCTCAGAGATCAACAAAACATAGAGAAAGAATCAAAGAATGCAAGAAATCAATTCTTTATTGCTCAAAACTTGTGACAATCCATACAGTTCTACAAATCCTCCTCATTCCCTCTCTTCTCTCCTTGTAAAATAATTCTTAAAGGCATCATATATCCTTCCTTCAACCTCCCTAACTGATCAAATCAGTTCATCTTCTTAACAAAACAAACTAACCACATTTTTGGAGTTTCCCTCCAATTTATAAATGATCATTTACAATTAAAAAATTGAATTTGCAAACTTATTCAAATAAACACCTACTGACCACTAACTTAGGGATTTGTCCTTTTAGGACCCCTATATCATTTATAAACTCCTAAATCTATCTATGGACCTAATCCCAACCCTCTAGGCCTATTGTGTCAAAAATTGACAACATTACATTATTTTTGCATTTGTTGCATATTTAGCAACTTTACATATTTTGCATCATTCAACTAATCCTATTACATCCAATGGATCTAAGGCCACGTTGCATCAAACCAATGACATTATATGTCATATTATTTTTTTAGGTCATCCAATTTACCCTTCACTATATTTAGAGGTGCCCCTGCACCATACTCTCGCAGTTGAAAAGAATCCAAGTCCTTGTGGATCTTACTATCATCTTCCTTGTCTTCCAATTATTTGGCACTCCTTGTTTGTACTCTCCAACAAAACTTTTTCTCCTCCTTGGTGGCTTCTTGCACCTGTCCTTCATCCATTTGAACACATTCCAAGTGCTTAATCTTTCATCATGCATTACCATGTCTTCATGGTTCACTTCCACACAGTCATCCATATAGAACCCCTGCAATCCTGTAATAAAAGGGTTAGTAAAAATAAAATTCCATTCTTCCTACACTGAAATGTCTATTTGGTTCACTTCACTTTCTTGTTGATCCACTACATTCTCATTTTGTGAGATTTCCATGCTTGGAGAAAATTTTGGTCTCCTCATGACCATTCCTTGTTGCCTCCTCAATCTTAGTGTCTACCTCTGAGACTATTGTTGCATCCTCTTCATCCATGATCCCTATACTTGGACATCCTTCCATTTCTCCCACTTTTTTTCCATTCAACTTCTCTCACTTCAAAATCTTTCCACAAATCTGTCTCTTTTTCAAGTCCTTGTAGACTTATCTTCTTGCTATCTTCAGCCTCTTGTATGGTTTGTCCATAACCATCATCTTCTTCTTCTTGAACCTATTCAATAGGTTCTTTCCTCATCATATTCCTCTCTGCAATTAGCCTCTTGATGGGCCAAACAACTTTCTTTGTCATCTTCATATGCCAACTTGTGGCTTCCTTCTTCAACTTTTTATCTAAGAGCCTCAAATCCTCAACCCTCATGGTCCCTTTCATTCTTGAGACGTACACTAACTCATCCCTGCTATGTCATTCTCTTTGGCACTCAAACACTCAATCTTCATCCCTTAAGGCTTCTTCCTCAACCCCTTCTTCTATCTCCATAAGGATTATTTTCTTCCTTGCACCCTCCAAAAGACATAAGACTGTCCCAATCTAAATTCCCCTTTCATCTTCATTACTCTTACCTCTACCTTCTTCAGCATCAACCACTCTTATCATCACCTTCATCTCTTCATGAACCCTTGTGCTCTGAGGTTCATTCATCATCATTTTTTGTTCACTCTTTGCTTGACTATCAAACTGCTCCTCTTTTCTTTCCAATGGACAACTTACCTTGCTCTCTCCAACTAGGATCTCATGATGACCCTCTTGCTCATTTGCTCCTTCACAAATTTCTTTCTCCCAAGAAATCTTCTTCTCATCCTCAAAGACTTCATGTTGCTCTTGCCTAAGGAACCCAATCCTCTCAAACATACAATCATTCCAAGATACTTTCCATGTTGCTCTATCTTCCTCTAATGGTTTTAAAACCATTTATCTTCCATTCTCCATGAAGTTATATGTGTTCTCTGCCACATCATGTAGGGTGTGCTTCTCCATTTTCCATTTTCTACCAAGGATCATATGACAATCCTGCAAGGGTACAATTTCACACAGTTTTACATCTATGTATGAGCCAATGGTGAAGGGAACATAGGCTTGTTCCTTCACATCAATCCAATCTCCCACCTTCAATCCTTTTTCTCTATATGGTGTACCATCTGCTATCCTATGTAAATCCAATTTATTAACCATTTCAACTGAAACTAGATTAGCAAAGTAACCACTAGAAATAAAAACTTTGAAAACCTTGTCATTGCTCTTGCATTGTGTCCTGAATGGTGAGTACCTCTAATTGTTTCTCATACCCCAATCATCATCCAGGATGTCTTGAACTTCTTCTTACCATAAAATATTCACTCTCTAACCTACAAGGACCTAATTCCTTTCTTTGATACCACTCGATGTAGAGGCTAGTGGTGGATTTGTAATCTTCTTAGGAGAATGATAATTTTCCCCTTTATTTGTAACAACACTCTATTATTGCTTCATCCAAATATCAATTCCAGGACCCAACCCACACTCCATACCTATCAGATATCAATTACAACATCTTGTACCACCCTAGAATCCACATCTTTAGTTCTTCTCTCACAACTCCACATGCATCCATTCAACCATGCTCTATGCTCTATGGTTATTCTCATTCCAATCACCCCAACACCCCCAAAATCTTCTAATTGGTGTTCCCAAACCTTAAAATATTCTTAATACATTCTAAAAATAATGTCTCCTACATCCAAACTCATAAATTTTAGTAGTTATTCATCCATAACTAAATTGCTCTTCTTAGGACTGTCCTACTAGCCCTATCCAGTGAGAAACTTGTAGTTTTCTCCAAACTTTCCCAAAGGACTCCCCAAAAAAATATGAGATCCAAATACCCTTTTCTAAGTTACAAAACATATGTGAAAATGAATAATAATTGTTTCATAACATCTCCCTCTAAAATTGTTGCCTCAGATTTCATCCCTAGGCCTAATAGCCCATTTTATAAAGCAACCCCATCATGGTTGTACTCCTTGACCTTTCCACTCACTAAAGTCTCTAAAAATGAAGTAAAACCAAGGATTTTGGTATTCTTTTTGCCATGGACCCTCTTCATATTCCCCAACTCACAAACCCTCATCAAATCAATCCTACAACTACAACTTTCTTACAAATGGCTTAAAAATCACTTTTGGGATCCACTCTTTGATCTGACACCATGTATTAAACATGTTCTAACAAATTCCAAATTAAAATAATACCCTTGTTAAGCCCAAACTCCTATTGCTATAACCATGGCCCTTACTTCATGCACCTTTCACCCTGTCAACTTGCACAAATTGGTAATTACTCTGCAATTTCATCAAACTCCTGCATATTAAGGGTTAATTACATAATATACAAGTGTTGGATCCATCTCACAACCACAGTAACCATAGGAAGTGGATGGATCCAATGTTTACATCCTTTGTTTAATGCAAACCAAAACACTGTCTAAGGATAGTCAATGAAAAGGAATGTAAATTTATTGAAAATTTCTTTAGAGTGCTTCAAAATGATATTAATACTTGTTCCAATACATGCAACAACTTTGAGACCAAGAAAACATAGAGAAAGAACCAAAGAATGCAAGAAATCAATTCTTTATTGCTCAAAACCCGTCACAGTTCGTACAATTTTACAAATCCTCATCATTCCCTCTCTTATATTCTTGTAAAATAATTCTTCAAGGCATCATATATCATTCCTTCAACCTCCCTAACTGGTAAAATTAATTGATCTTCTTATAAAAACAAACTAACCACATTTTTGGAGTTTCCCTCCAATTGATAAATGATCATTTACATTTAAAATTTTGAATTTGCAAACTTATTCAAATAAACACCTACTGACCTCTAACTTAGGGATTTATCCTTTTAGGACCCCAATACAATTTCTAAACTCCTAATTCCATCTATAGACCTAATCCCAACCCTCTAGGCCTATTGTGTTAAAAATTGACAACATTGCATTGTTTTTGCATTTGTTGCATAGTTAGTAACTTTACATATTTTGCATCATTGAACTAATCCTATTACATCCAATGGCTCTAAGGTCATGTTATATCAAACCAATGACCTTATAGGTCATATTATTTTTGTAGGTCATCCAATTGACCCTTCATTGTCTTTAGGAGGTGCCCCTGCACCAATAATTGATCTTATTGTACTCCTAACAGTGTACTAATCACTCCTAACGTGGTGAACCCTCAGAAAGGGTATTTGTAGCTCCTAACAAGGCAAACTCATTTACTGCAGTATTGGGCTTGTGGGTGTCATCCCTGTCATGGTTTTTTCCCTCTTAAAATGGTTTCCATGATAAATTTATATGTTATGTGTGTTGAGATTGTGGATGATTGATATTGTTAAGTGTTATTTATTTAATTCAATTATATGCTTTGTTTTTTGGGAGTTAATAGTGTAGTTACTTATAGAGGTGGTTGAATTTTTTCATTACCTATTTATACAGATTCACCCCCCCCACCCCCTCCCAGTCATAAGATTTCCAATAGGGTCAATCCCTAAGAAATATATTGTCTCCCTAAGGGATCCATTGAATAATGCACAGAGAATTATAATTTAATGTAAAGGATATGGATCCAAAGAAATCATTGTCTCCTAGGCCATCAATACAATGAATCAAATCATTGTATTTGTGTGTGCTAAATGTGAAATAAATAATGGAGTGTATACCTTCATGTTAAAGCGATTGAAAATGCCTTAACAAAACATACATGCACCTAAAAGAGATTTTGACTATGAGATGCCCCAAATGATGGACAAACCAAGGAAAATGAAACACATGACAAAGAGAGAACAAAAGGGATCTACTAACTCTAGGGTCAATATGATAATATGATAACCCATATATATCAAAAATTATTAAAAAAAAAAATGAGTTGACATCATCCCCGAAGGTAGAAAAACTACGAGCACAATAGAAGAAGATCACATAAGAGATACAAAGAAAAGTATTTATGGTCTGACATTGTGAACAATAGCACAAGTACAACATAACATGTATATGACATATAAAAGAAATGAGATACAAGTAGAGGGATGTCAAAATAAGTCAATTCCTTTATCACCTTGCACCAATTGAACAAGGGTTGTTTAAATAAATCTAAACATAACATATAAAAAACACATCATAGGAGAAGCAAAACACAAACAAGAAAATAAATTAAAAAATCCATCATACAAGAGGATATAATCAAGAATATCTCTTTCCCCCCATCTTGGTTTTTATTATTTATGAAAGGTGGGAAACATGCAAGAGGTGCGACATTGAGCATAGTAGATGGATCTATCGCTAGTTCCAAACAAGGACTATGCTCTAATGATAAGTCACTTTGTTTTTCACTAGGATAACTATTTTCTAAATCTAGAAGGTAAGTCATAAATAACATCAAATGAGCTCATACATATCATCATAATCATTAGAACTAACATAATTTTCATTAGAAATATTGTAACCATCATCATCAAGAATGTCTTCTTCATCCAAATTAATCATACTAGAATCTCTGGTATGAATAGAATTATCATTATTTATTTCATTTCATTTTCTTTAGATTAAATTCCTCCATTGGGATATGGATAGGTTGTCAAAGGGAATCAAGGCATTAGAAGGTTTCTTATGGGAGGAAATTGTTTTTAGAATCATGCTTACAGGTCCTAGCATGATGTTTATAACGATTGTCATGGGCACAATAGTTACGTTTGGTTTGTTTGAAATTTGAGTTGGTTTAGGATCAATCAATATCGATTACTTTAATCCCTTGGGGGGAGAATAGAAGGAACCCCTCTAGGTTGAGAGATAGAAGTTGTATGGTTTTATTAGGATATAGGTTGTGTAAGTGAAGCATAAATAGGAGGTATGGAAGGTGTAGGAAGGAGTCCAATTCTATGGTAAGGAAGTGTGACCACCTTAGGATTGTTAAGTTCACAAATATTTTGGGCTTTGAATTTTTGGTAGGATAAGAAGAAATGATCTTAAAGAGGTTGAATTGGTTGAGGTATGCTAAGCCAAAATAAGTCAAGGTCAATGTTTTGTTAATTGGATAAAGTTTAATACTAGAGACTATGGTTAATCATGATGATTTATCCATTATGGGGAAATTTAAAACACTTATGGATAGGAGAGACAATAGCTTTCATGGAAGTGAGATCAGGAAGGCCAAGTCTAACTTGAAATTCATCAGAAGCTTTGATGACAATAAAGGTGATATCTAAATATTTCTTACCAACTTCAATGAGAAACGGAATGGAACCATGGGTGGGACAAGTGAAACTATTGAAATTTTTAATCATCGCATCTAATTTGTCATAGGAGGTGTGATGGAGGTGCCTTGTGTAAATATGATCTTCATCTACAATATTCACCATGGAAGTAGGATCACTAAGGATTCCACAAGAGGGAAGATCATTAATCTTCACATCAACATAAAGAGGATGATTAGGTTCCCTAATAGTCTTCTTGGGATAAAATATAATAAAATCTCAAGTTTTGGCTTAGGTTTGGGTTTGGATTGATTAATAAGGTTGACAAAATTGTTGACCTTAGTACATGCATTATCACAATCCACAATAGTGGGAGAGTTAACAATATTGGTGGAAGGAGAAGGCAAAGAATGGGTAGACTCAATTGTATTGACAGAATGGGAAGGTAAGGGATCGGTATAAATTTTCAAGTTATGGTAGGGAGTGACAATGCAATTGTTTCCTTGATCTTTAACACCCTCAAAAATTATAGCATTATAATAAATAAGATCTTAGAAAATAGTCTTCAAACATGAATATTTCTTGGTACATGATCGGGTTGATGATGGTATTGATAAAAAAATATTTTGATCAAAGGATTTGGATGTTTGTTTGGATGGATCAGTTGGTTTAATTGGAGGAAGTTCTAAAACATTAGTATTAATAAAATTTAACATCACATTATGTAAATATTGAGAAAGAGGTTTAAAATTATGAGAAGGTTTAAAAAAAGATGACAAAGGAGTGACACCTTAGGATGTTGTTGATAGTTGCGCATAAATGTTGTTTAATGAATTGTTGATCTTGATGAAACCTATAGATTTTTTAATCTTTTATAATGACTGAGATGCAATGCCACTTTTATCAACTAGATCCATTTGAGTGGTGCTCTTAAATTGACTCACTTGAAGTTGATAATTATGAAGGCCCATACATAATTGAGTAAAATAAATTAATTAGGAAAGTAATATCTTATCTCCAATGAATTTTTTAAACTAAAAATTACAATACATTGAACGTAAATATCAGGCACAGGACGAGAAATATGAGCATACAAATGTTTAAATCTATCGATGAAATTAGCCAATTTTTCTTTAACACATTGTTTACAATGCATCAATTAGTCAAAGAAATCTTAGGACCCATATTGTTTTGAAATTGCGGGAATATTGAATTTCAATTAATCCATAGAGGCAATTTTTTGTTTTAAGGATGACATGATTTGAGAAAGACTATTGATAGTGGATTTGGTGGAAATATTGATATGGGAAATATATGAAAGTTTGGAGCATTATGGAAAATATAAGGAGCATTGGAATATGAAAATAACACATTGTTGTAGGTAGACATGGATGATGGTTTTGAAATGCATGGACCACTTATTGGAGGAGGAATGATATTATTATAAATACTTATAATACTAACATGTGTAGGATTAATGTCAGAAATAAATGTAGTCATGAGAGGTGGATTGTATGCAGGAAAACTAGGTAAGGGAGTAGGAATAGACATTTCAACACTACTGTTATGTTGAGGAAGACTAAGATATTGATTATAATCTTTAATAGGTTTAACATTTTTATGAATAAGCTCATAAATAGTACACAATAAATCAGCACCATTCTCATTAATGTGAATCAAATTACTCAAACCTCCTACTAAGGAAATGGCTTCTGTATTTGAATTCCCTTGACCTAACCATTTCTCAAATTTTTAAAAATCATGGGAAATTTTTTGTACTTGTGTAGGAGACGCTCTTAAGGTTTCATCTTCATCATGAGAAGAGTGGGAAGAATTATTGTCAATAATAGTGGGAATTTAATTAGTAGGCATAGTAGTATCATCAAAATTGCTAGGAAACATGGAGGGATCATGATAAAAAGAACCCATAATTCTATGGATTATTCTCATTGGAATGTTATATGTAGGACTCAAGGTTATGACACTCATGCACAAGGAAATGAAAGAGAGATATTCCTAAAAAATGAAAATACTTCATCAAGTTGATGCAACATAAATGTAATTAAATACATAATCACATATGAAACCTAATGAAATATCACATCTAACCATCAAATCAAAATTGGAAATGTCATGCGTTGAGTTCACAAAAATGTAACATAAAGAAATATGGTTAGGAAAACAATAAAGGGTTCTACAGTGGTTCCCTAATACAACACCTAACCAATTATTTATTACATTCAAAGGAAGATGATACACTAGGCTCAAGTAGGTCTTAAGTGCTAAGCGAGTGAAATGATCCTTCATTTTTTTAAGGGGGCATTTATTAGATAAGTATGATTAACTAATGCAAGATAGAGGGAAAATAGATAAAAATGAGAATTTGTAGAATATACAGTTTGACATAAAATAGAAAGCTCTATATGGATGATAGAAATGAGACCTAGAGGATATCATTGACCTATGATTTCAATTTGGTGTTGTTTTATAGAGAAGAGGTTGCTTGGGAAAACCTGTTCCTCTAAAGAGGTCACCCCGGCCAACTTCTTCCCTACACTTTTGATTGAACTTAGTTGCAAATTGTCTGTGGCGTCTTGAACTTCCAATATTCAAGCCGTTGTGAACATCACATGTTTCTGAACATAGAAAATGGGGGAAATATTGTGTAGAAAGGGGTTTGCCTTAGTGAACCTCTATTGAGGAATTAACCTTGAAATAGAAAAAAAAAATCATGAAAGAAAAGCTTGTAAATGTAAACTACATATTAGATCTACAATTTAAATGCATATGCCTTCATAAAGAAAAATAAAGATTGTGATGTCTATGGAGATGCTTGTATTATGCTTGAATGTAGTGGTATGTACTTTTTTAATCTTGGAATGTAGAAAAGAATCAAGGAAGTCCTTCAAAAATGCATAGATCCATCAATATTCCTCAAAGATATTCAATGTTGTTATGCTTAATTAAATTTTTCCTTGAGGAATGGACGGATGAATAAATGTAGATGGGAAAAGGTTCTTCTTTCTTGATTGATGTCTCCTCTACTTTTTCCATCACAGGATAGAAGATTGCTATAATGAAGAATATTTCCTTCAAGGATTGCTTTGGATTCTTAAAATCTTGGTTGAGAATGCTTTGCTGCAAAATTTTAGGAGAGCTCTTGAATTCCAACTTGTCTTATGTCCAAATGAGGAGAAGCGGGATTCTTTTATACCTCTCACAATATTTAAGAGCTAAAAACTTGAAGGAAGCTGACGAAAATCTAGAAATCCTGCTAAAATTTTGATATAGGCTCCCAATTTTAATTTTAGGGAAAACAATCAAGAAGAGGTTGACCTGCACGACCTATTCCCCCAAAAAATGGTGAAATATGTTTTGGGAGTCGAGAATGAAAAGAGAATCTAGAAATGTAGGCAATGCAGTATTGGATAAGGCACAATGAACATGAAATCTTAAGAACTCTAAAATGGGGCCTAAGTGAGCATCTAGATATAAGTGCTTACAATTTAGGATGGTACGATTTAATATTAGTGTGTTAAAAAAATTGTATGTCTTTTAGATGGATTAAATTTTATTTTTTTTGTACATAGGTGCGTGTTCTTATATATTTTTTTGACCTTGTACAAAACCTTGTTACTAATATTTTGATCCTGATCCTTTCATGAAGATAGAGTCCCAAGAGGGGAAACAAATTTTTGTGGTATTAAATATTTTTCATTACATTTTTAACTACCACCTATAGCTAGACATTCACACCACCAGGACTTTGAAGGATATGACTAGATTGACATGGTAATTTATCTGAATCCTAAATTTATATAATTTTTATTAAAGTGTATTAGATCATTTTAAATAGTTTTAAATATTATTTCATGTCTATTTATCTTGTACAAAGTGATTCAAATCGTCCTAGTACGTACAAATTAAAGAGAAGTTTTAATTTTAGGGACTCTTGATTTTAGAGACATTCGACACATGGACAATGTAGATTTTTATTTGACAAATGAGCTGACCATGTGGACTATGTATCTTTATTGATCTATAAATTTTTTACATATCTACTAGATTTTAGATAGTTTGTACGTATTTACATGTTTTGTTGTATGGTTTTTGGATTGATGTTCTAGACTATGTATCTTTATTGATCTATATACATTTTACATATCTACTAGATTTTAGATAGTTTGTACATATTTACATGCTTTAGTAGATCTTTGTTGGATTGATATTTTGGATTGATGTTCTATACATGTTATGTTTTTATGGTTTCACTATTTCATGGAGTAGATATAGATGTTTATATCTTTTAGAGGGCTTTAAATATACATCTTTCAATTTAAGTATAACAATGTGTGCATACATGTTTGTATACAATGAGTAGCAAATCACCTAGATGTAAAATATAACATATTGAACAAATTATGTTAAATATATCCAAATGAAGCAACCATAACCATAATTAAGTTTAATAACACTAGTATATAAGTGATACATTAATTATTATTTTTAAATGTCCATAAATTAAATGATATGAAATAATACATTACAAATAGATGCAATAGAACTCAATAGCTCATTAAATATAACAAAATGATTACAAGTGAAATAATAAATACAAATAGACGCCTATAACATTAAATAAGTTTGATAGCTCATTAAATATAACAAAATAACATTAAGTTCAATAGTTCAATAACATTAAATAATAAAATAACATTAATTTCAATAGTTCAATAACATTAAATAAGTTTAGTAGTTCATAAAAATAGAGCCACTTTAAAAATAGTTTAGGAATACATTAAAATTGATTGTGATTCGAGTAGAGATTTGATCTTCAACTATGCAGACCTGGAATAATAAATGAAGGTTTAATAAGTAACTAAAATCTTGTAAAAATTATATGTAACTAAAAGCATGAACAAATTAATTACACCAAATACACATGTAAGAGAATCATGCTTACTATATTAAAAGTTGGTATTCATTAAATTTTTCAACACCATGGTGTCATAGGAGACATACTAAAAAAATTAGTAGACTTGTGCAAGAATTTAAAATCGGTTAGATTAAAATTCTAGGATACCTCAAGGGGTTGTTAGATTAAGATGTCTTAAGGGGATGTCTTAAGCGGATATAAAATTAGGATGTCTCAAGGGGATCTAAAATTAGAATGTCTTAAGGGGAGCTAAAATTAGGATGTCTTAAGGGGATCTAAAATTAAAATGCCTTAAGAGGATGTCTTAAGGGGATGTTTCAAGGAGATCTAAATTTAGGATGTATTAAGGGGATCTAAAATTAGGATGTCTTAAGGGGATCTAGGGTTAGGATGTATCCAAGTTGAACTAAACGAAAGCAAGAGGATCTAGAATTTCCCTAACTTGGGTGGCTTCAGGGTCAAGTCCTAGAATATGCTCATAAGAGTGATCCTATCATCTTTTCTCCATAAATTATTTAACTTTCCCTTCCTCTAATAGTGATACATCTAACCTAGAGGGGAAAGAAAGGATGGCATGAATAAATGCATCAATTTTTACCCTTTTTGTATAATAGAATAATTTAACCTTTAAAGACATTATCTTGCATTTTTAGTCACTTCTCCACACTTGATGAACTCCCAAACATTCACTGTTGCAAGTCTATGATATGTGATCCCAGCTGATGATTGGATACAACTGTCAATATTATATAGTTTTTCAATAATGTTCTTCACTTCTGTTATATTAGAAGTTCTCTCTTGTTGTGTTGCTTCCAATGCAATCTCCACCTCGACACTTAAATCTGCAACATCAACAACAAACTTGAAAATTTAAATCAAGCCTAGGACAGATGACTTAATTTTATCCCAAAAGGAAACATAAAGATGTTGCACAAGTAGTGTACAACTTTTTGAGGTTGGGACCCAACGAGGACTTATAATTGTCTGATTTGATCGTCTTGAATCCTAACAACCTCTTCCAATTGGTTAACACATGACTAAACATCCAATAATATTCTTTAGCACTCGGCCAAATCCTCTCTTTTTTCATGGCATCCAATGAATTTTGAGTACTTTCTTGCTCTATTACCACTGCATCCATCACGATTTGAAGTTTGACCTAGAATTACAAATATTTTGTTCTTAGATATAGTTTTGTGTGTGCTTGTCAAGCTATACTAGTTACTATCTCCTTGTCCTTCTGGACCACTTGACTGGACCACTCTTCCAAATCCTTCTGCAGGGATTTTTACTTCTTTATAACTCATTGAATTAGCCTTATAATTAAGAGAGGAGAAAAGCAAATTCCTTCATTTCTTTATCTATTTTGTTGTTTTGATAATGTAGGCTCTTTATGCTATCATTCAAGGATTCACTCAACTAGGACAACTCCTTATTGTTGGCATGCAATTTATGAGATAACTATGACTTTTCCTTAACCACCATCAATTTGATTTTCTCCAACTCCTCATTGACCTTTTCCACCCTATCTCTTTCTTGTTCAAGCTACTCTAAGATTTTCTCTTGGAGATCCCTTGGAGTCTTCTAATATCATTTTCAAGGGATTTTATTTGTACCTTGAATTTATCCACTATCATTTTTTCATTTTGGAGGTCTTTTTCCTTCTTTTCAATCTTTTGAGTTAGTTTTAGATAATCCGTCAAAATAACTCTTTTAGATTCTTCCATCAATTCCACCTTGTCTCGAGGTTTTACGTAATTGAGGTTCAAGGAAGCTATTTTGGATTCATATTTCTCAGGGAGAATTTGACCATGGAGCTTCCCCTATACATTAGGGACTCTAGACATGATAGTGAACACCCTACTCTTTTCATTATAAATAGGACTAAAACTAACAGTGACAGGTTGGTTGTCCTCCCTTTCTTTCATTTTTTGGGCCCTAGCTAGTCTGGCTATTTCAAGACTATTGAAATGGGTCTCTAGAATATTGTGGGGAATACCTTCCTATCCAACAACTAGATAACCTAAAGGATGGATTAAAGGTATTGTTACTAAAGTTGAGCCAATAGGGACACCTAGTGCAATTGATAATGGGGAACTCAAATTGAAAGGGGAAAAGGTAGGGATCATTTTGGCACTGGGATTGGAAAATATGATAGATTGAGAGGGAGATTATATTTTTAGTACAGGGGTAAACACACCTTGAGTAAGCGATATAAAAGATAAAATTCCCAAAGAAATTAAAGAGTGAGAAGAAAGGAGAGAAAGAGAGAAACTTACCTAAGGAGCCAGTGAAGACGGTATCATATGTGCTTGCATTGCAAATGAGCCTTATTCCTTCTCCACTTCTTCCTTTGAATCTTGTAGTCTGAGTTTGTGTGATTTTTATCTTCTCTTCACATGAGGAGAATTGTGTTTTAGGTTCCTTCTATTTTTAGTCAATAATTATTGGGCATATAATTTATGGGACTCCACTCCCTTTGACACTCTTATGTCCCAATATTTCTCCTATGTACTTAGAGGCACTACCACCTCCACATGCTCTTTCATTTTTTGTACTAACACTACATGTCTCCCTTGGGGAGAGTTATGAATACAAGGGATAAATTCTTCATGTTCCAGACTTCCAAAACTAGAAGCTTCATTATGCTTTTCCTCTCACTTTTCTTGAAATGTACCATCCAAATTGGAATCATTGAAACATATGTAGAATTGCTTAGTTTCCTTCCTATAGATCCAAAATGAAGTGATCTTTTATTTTTTCCAATCTTCCCCTCTCAGAGTCTTCTTTAAATTTGGGGTTTTTTTAATGACAAGGTTAGAGGCAATCTTTGTCTCATAAAAATTCAACCAAGAGGGCCTAAAACCAACATACTAAGAGGATGGATTAGTAAAAAAAATTGACGATGGTTGTGGATGGCTTCACCTTGCATCCCAATATGGTCGGGTTTGATGAATAATAACATTGAATATTTTTTATAGACATCCATATGGGTCAAAATTTTGGGAACCGCAGAGCAAGGGAAGATCAAGTTGAGTCAGCTTTGACTTCAACAGGTTCTCTACTTTATGCTTGTTTAGGGTCATGCCACAAAAAACAATTGGTATTTTATACATCATGGTCTTATTCTTATGTTAACTAATCCACTCATCCATTATAGAAAACTACCTAAAGACTTCTAGGGCCAAGACTGTTGGTGCTCAAATCAACAGATTGGATTTCTTATGGACTTGCCAATCCAATGATGGTAAACCCAAGTGATTTGGCCAACTAACAAGTTTAACCTTGGGGAAAGGTTGAAACTTCTGCAATTTTGGCTCTGCAAAACCAAGGCTGGTAGGCCTACACCTTAAAATTATCCTTTAAGGTTTTTTATAGCAGATAATGAACACTTAAATCCCTCCTTCACAAGTATGGAAAGTTACTTTGAAAGGAATCAAACTGTAATCAATTGTAAGGTAAAACTGCAAAACTAAATGCTTTATGAGATTTGTAAAGAATGTTTTGTAAAAATTGTGTATATATAAATGAATGGATTTTAGAATATCTTAGCAACATGAAACAATGAATCAAATGTCTATCTCCAATAACAATTAGATCAGTGCCTATATCAACTTGGGCAATAGAGTCAATCCAATATTCAATCCTATGTACAACTTTGCAAGACATTATTCAACCATCAACTATCTGACTGCTTTAGATGCAGAGAAGATTAAGGTTTGTATTATATCCTTGTTAGTTCAAATGAGTTTAACTCCTATCATTGGGAGACCAAATGAACAAGAAGTTGGAAACAAATTAAGTTATCACACACTTCTTGATATTCAAACAATGATATGAGACAATAACTCTTTTGCATAAGAAACTCAAAGACATCAATTGAAATTCCTTCAATAATTGCAAAGGACTAACTGAATGAGAATTGAAACCTTGAGCCAAGAGAGACAGAAAACACTTATCTTTTATTGATTATCAAAATAAGGTACATATGAATCCATGTTCAATTGTGATCAAAACTAAAACCTGACTAAAAAATGATAACAGTAAAAATGTCACCCTAGACCAGACGTCCCCCCCATTGATCCCGGTATCCTTATTTATATAATTTTCAAAGGATGCAAACAAGCTTTAGATAAATTCAATGGTTTGTCTAACTAAACCTAATCCCTATGATCAACAACTAAATAGTCAGAATTACAATTAAGAATGATTTATCATCCTTGAGAAATAGTTATCGACCAAAGCGATAATAAAATCAGAATAGTTTATTGAGAATCTATTATGAATCTCTGATAATATCTTTATCTTCTACAAGGTCATCTGCATGCCTTTGATCTTTTCATCTTTCAATCTAGATCGCTTCATTTTCATCTTATTACCTGTGAGACCCTGCATACAGAGAATGTCGACATATCAAATATTAATCAAAACCCTTAGTCGATGAAATAAAAACATGTAAAGACAAATAAAATCCAAGTCATCCGATGCCACTTGGGATTTTGTCCTTTTCAATCCATCTGAGACATGTGGCATGCTCTCACAATGCCTTGGTGAATAATATCCATGCATCTTGTCTTTAAGGCTTAATGACAGCCATAGATCATCATTGTACTTTAGCTACCGATTCAACGTGTCTTTGTTCAAATCCTTTGGTAGACCCATGACACGTGTTGCTTCATCGTAATGCCTTAATGGATAAATTACATGCATCTTTTCATCGCGAGTGAACGTTGATCGTAGATCAGACGTGAACTACATCGTTGATCTTCTAACTTGCATCGCTTAGTATTTCAGTGGGGCTGGGACACATGTTGATTGGGCGTAATGGCTTATGTGTTAGATGTCAATCACTTTATCACTAAGAAATCATGCAAGCCATTCAATCAGACTTAATATGAATGCTCTTTACTTTGACCCCAGTTTTTATCTTTAAACTGCACTTTGATCTCAGGTTTATATATTCCCTTTAATCTCCAAGTCGCGAGATCATTCTTTTATCCTCAGGTTTAATATGAGACTCAATGACTATAAATATAAGATCGACGAATGTCGCTGAATCTCTGAATGATATCAAATATTCCATCTTGATCTAGAGATCACACGACTGAAGGAGAAAAGTAACCCTATTAATAACTCTAAGTTTGATCGAGAGATAATGCGACTGAATGGTCTCATAGTTGGAAGAATATTTCATTAATCTGTAGTTTGTTAGGAGACTTGGTGACTATCGTTGGATCAAAGGGAGATTAAGACGAGATCGATAGCTCAATTTAAGTCACTCAATGATAAGAGCATATTCCTTTTGCTTATGAGACTTCCCGACCGAGGCATTTTCAAAGGCACCAAATAAGATAGGAAATTCCCTGTCAGGGTCATAAAGTAATCTTAAAATAAATATTTAAACCATGAAAAGGAGCCAACGACTATATTTATAAATTCAAATGTATACAAGCTGTGAAAAATATAAAACCTAGCCAATTTAAAGATTAATGCAAGAAATTAAACATGATAAATGCATAATACAGAATAATTGCTATAATGAACTATGAATGGAAAGATGAAAAACAAGCATAAGACAAAATAATAATTGCAGAAAATACTTCCCTGAATTGTTTAGTCATTCAAATTTGATTGGAAATTTGGGTTTCACCAGTGGCTATTTCTAGAGATGTGTGTGCATACTTGGACATAGAAAGAGCTCAGCTATCTCTTGAGAAGTAGACCAAAAAAAGAGACAAGGAAAAAAAACAAGAAAGCAGAAACAAAAAATCTAAAATAAAAATGCAAGATTAGGAATACTTCTTATTTTTAGGAGAAGAACGGTTTCAAATATTGAGCATGGGTTGGAAATTCTTGAACATGACCCTCTGTATCCTACAATAGGTAACTCTTTTCACCTCCATCATCAAAAATAATATAGGGCCCAAGCCATAAAGCTTCAAATTTACCATTCTGTCCCTTATCTTGATCTTTGGCATTCCACTTTAACACCCAATCTCCTTTTTGAAATTTTATGTACTTAGTTCTCTTATCATGTCACATTTTCATCTGCAATTGCTTCTTCGCATTCTCTCTTTGTGCCTCTCTTCCGATTTCATCCAATTCCATAAGCTGATCCATCCTATTTTCCATGAACTTCATGTCTTCTAGTTGTTCCTCTCTGATAAATTTATATACAGGAAGCAGATTGTTCAATGGAAATCTAGCTTGCTTTCCATAAACCAATTCATAAGGGGCAAATCCAATGGATTTTTTAACTATTATCCTATATGCCCAAAGTGCAAGGGGTAGCTTGGAATCCCATGCCCTTTTGTTATTGCTCAACATTCTCTTAATTATTTTCATTATATTCTTATTGCTTGATTTAGCCTGACCATCCCCTTGTGGATGGTAATGGGAAGAATATGACATGTTAATACCATAATTACTCCAAAATTCAGAGAATTCCTTGGATCTAAAACACATACCATTATCACAAATAATTTTGCAAGGAACACCAAATCTCGTTAGTATATTTAAGAATTTGATAACCACCTTGCTTGTAGCTTGTCTAGAGGGTATGGTTTCAACCCATTTGGTGAAATAATATGTTGCAATAAGAATCCATCTATGTTGCACATTGGAAGCATCAGTAATCTCACCAATAAAGTCTATCCCCCACATTTGGAAAGGTTCTTCAGTTGACAAAGATCTGAGGGGTATTGCACCATTATACTTTAATTTCCCTGAGAAATTTTGATAAGATTCACATTTTAAAAATATGTGGCCAGTAATACCCAGCATGAAGAATTTTATGGGTAGTAGTTTTTACTAAAAAATGACCCCCACACTCTCCATCATGTAGCTCCTTCAAGACTGCATCTGCTTGGTACTTGTCTAATCAAAATAAAAGGACACCATCTATATTTTTCCAGTACAAGTCTCCTTGAATCAGGACATATCTAGAAGCTTGCAATTTTACTGTCCTCTTCTGATTTTCATTTAAACCTTCTTTGAATTTAATGTGCTTAAGGAAAAATATTATGTCAGTATACCAAGGACATTTTTCAATAATTATCACTGATTCCTCAGTGTTTACCTGATTTATCTGGGTTGCTTCAAGATTTGATTATGCCATAAGTTTTGTAAGACCCTGTCCTCTGGCCAACTTTGTTATCTAGATCTCCATATCAAACTCTTGAATTTGATTCACCCACCAACATCTTCTACCTGCCACTTTAGATTGCTTAAATATATTTTTAATTGTTGCATTTGGCACATAAGCTATCACTTTAGCTCCTACCAAGTATGGCCTAAAATATTTCACTGCTTTAACCAGAGCATAAGCCTACTTCTCATTTATATCATAATTTAATTTTTCTGCCTGAAGAGTCTTACTAAAAAATGTTATTAGCCGTTCATAACCCTCATCATTTTTCTGTAACATAACAGCAGCAATAATATGATATGATGTGAAAGAAAATAACTGAAAAGGCTTTGAAAAATCAGGTGTCTTAAGGACTGGAGCTTCCTTGATTGCTTTCTTGATGTTAGCAAATGCTTCTATGGCTTCATTAGACCATTTAATCTCTGCACCTTTCTTAAGCATCTTGGCAATAGGTTTAATAATCTTTGCAAGGTTAGGGACAAACCTTCTTACAAAATTTATCTGTCCAAAGAAAGATTGAATCCCTTTAACATTTTTAGGAATTTGAATCTTATCTACAGCTGCAATCCATTTAGGATCTATTCTTACACCATCCTTTGATACAATGTGACCAAGAAGCTTCCCTTCAATAACCCCAAAATAACACTTCTTAGGGTTTAGAGATATA
Organism: Thuja plicata; assembly: GCA_018584345.1. Classification (NCBI taxonomy): domain Eukaryota; kingdom Viridiplantae; phylum Streptophyta; class Pinopsida; order Cupressales; family Cupressaceae; genus Thuja; species Thuja plicata. The sequence continues at coordinate 1,026,838 of MU227701.1, forward strand.
CCATATTCTAAAGCTCTCCTGAAAATCTGCTCCAAGTGATTGCAATGATCATCTACCCTTTTGGAGTAAGCAGTTAAATCATCCTGATATACTGCCATGATGAGATCAATCAAACCATCAAAAGCCACATTCATTTCTCTTTGGAAAGTTGCCCCTGCATTGGTTAGTCCAAAAGGCATTCTTGCATACACATAAGTTCCCCAAGGAGTGGTGAAGGTTGTCTTGTATTGTTCTGATTCCTTGACCTTCACTTGGTTATACCCCGAGAACCCATCCATCATAGACAATAGTTCATTTCCAGTAACTTTCTGTAAGAGATCTTCCATATTTGGCAATGCATAATTATCTTTTAAGGATGATATATTTAAATTTATAAAATCAACACATAACCTTATGTCCCCATTATTTTTTCTAACTGGGACCAAGTTTGATATCCATGTAGAATGTCTTATAGGCACAATTATTCCTACATCCCTCATCTTGACAAGTTCTTCTCTCATCTTAGGAGCTAACATTGGATTTATGGGACGTTGTCTTTGTCTGAAAGGTTTTGCATCTAGTTTTAGAGGGATTTCATGCTGAAATAAATCCTCTCGGTAGGATTTAAGATAATCATATGACCATGCAAAGATGTGCCTATATTTTTTAACAAACTTATCAAATTAGCTCTAATCTTAGGAGTGAGCCTTTTGCGTATAAATACTTCTCTAGGAATAAGATCATTTCCCAGGTTAATTTTTTCAATCTCTTCATATTCATTACTTATCTTACCCCTTTTGAAATTTTCATGATCATCAAATACTCCTAGTGCAACCAAACCTTTGGGAATTTTATTTGTCTTCAGCTGAACAACTTCTTTTCCAAACAAGGTTTCCTTTCCATCATGGTTCTCTACATAACCATTCCAGTCTATGCACTGATCTTCATACTCGTCTTCATTGATTAAAATTTTTAGGAGATCTCTATCATCTTCAAATATTTTCCAATTCTGCACATTGTCAGGAAATGATGGTATGTTTTTCATCTCCACCTGTACAATCTCATCAAAAGGGATATCAATCTGCTTGATGGCTACATTAGCCATCAAGTCTGCAGGAAAATTTCATGATCTTTCTATCCAATTAATTGAAAAAGCATCAAAAAATTCAATTAAATCCCACACCAAATTTCTATACTATTTTAACTTAGGATTCTTAGTGGTGAATCTATTTCTAACTTGAGAAAAAATTAATTCAGAGTCACCACAAACTAAAATCATCTTAATACCATATGATTTTTCAATATTTAAACCAAGAATTAATGCTTCATATTCTAAAACATTATTTGTGCATTCAAAATTAAGTAAGAAGGAAAACTTAAAGATCTTACCACATGGGGACAGAAAAGTGACCCCAGCACCATTACCTTCTTTACTGCATGCTCCATCAAAAGTCATTCGCCAAAGTTTATCTTGATTTTCTTGCAAATGCACTTCAATGGGGTTGTCAATTTTCAATATTGGTTTAGCAATACTTACCTAAAAATTATCCATGTCTGAATGGCAAAAATTTATCTTTTCCATCCCAATGTCTTTATCAATGATTTATTGAGATCTAGGCTCCCTATAAATTTTTACTTCCCTGCCATCAACTAGAATAGTAGCTTAAGACAAATCTAGTTGGATATAGCCACCTACTAGATTAGACCATTGTCTAGATAAAAGCATTCCATAATAAGAAGGCACTTCAACAACAGTAATATCAGTCTTATATGAAATTTCAGGGCAAGCAGGAAATTTAAATTCCACATCTTTCATAATACCAACAACAGGTATAGACCTATTGTCCATAGCATAGCATTTTCCATAAGTTTTATCCACCTTCATTCCAAGTTCTTTCATGAATTCTGCAGGCATAATGTTTACTGCTGCTCCTAAATCTATCATACAATTCTTAAGCAGTTTATTGTTAATTATCAAAGTGAGATAAAAGGTATCCACATGCATTCCATTTTGAGAAATATTAGTTCCTAAATAAACCATAGGAGGATCTTCATTTACTGCTCTTTGATTGGATTCTTCTTTAAAAATATTACCTGCATTGGACAATACTTTTATAGTTTCATCTTTAAACTCAGGTACTTTTATCATTTCAAATAAAGGAATAGAAATTTTTACCAGAGATAAAGCGTTAGATATGAAAGAACTATTATTAGGGATAGATCTACTGACCATTTATTTCTCCTTTTCCAATTTAGGTTCTTGATGAGAGTGTACCTATTGACCTGCTTTTGCATCATCATCTTTGATTCTTTCTAGGTCAGGTTGATTTATTCTTTTCTTTGGAATTTTGATAGATGTACCAATAGGTTTTCCTTGATCAACATTCACTGCTCTATTCCTTAGTTTGTAATTACTTCTTTCTTCCTCAAGAGCTGCAACAGTATATGCTTCCTTTTCCTCATTTGTTAATCTTCTGATAACTGGTGTTTTTCCTTATTGTTTATCACAATGATATATTTTGTTTAGATCTTCATGGTATACATGTTCTTCTTCAGAAGATCTGTAATCATCTCTTCCCCACATTGGTTCTGATGCAACATTATTCATTGTAGGCTATTGTTCATCATTCTGATCTTCCTCTTCTTGAAATCTCTGGGCCACAACACAACCATCAGGGGAATGTGGTAGATTAAAAGCATCACACCAAGGATAGTCTTCCATAAAATGATTGTTTATTTTCAATGGATCAGGTGTATCCTTAGCATAAGTCTGTTTCTCAGGTTTTCCATCTTTCCACTCAGTCTTATATGGCATGTCTTGTAATCTAAATCTTTCATTTTTAGGAAATGGTGGCCTGTCATTTTTAGGAAATGATGGTTTATCATTTCTGCCTTGTTTTGCATTCAAGTTCTTTAGCATATCCATAATTTCCTTAAGATCATTCTTTTCAGGGGCTTTTGGATTATACAATTTAACATCACTTTGTTTATCTATCCTTCTAGTAGCCATTCTATTGTTTTCAATGGTGGAAGCCACTTTGAAAGCTTGCTGCAATGTTGCAGGGCCTTGTGATCTAATCTCACGATGTGTTTTACTATCAAATGTAGTTAGATAGAAATCTATCAGAAAAGAGTCAACATGCCTTATATCTCTTGGAATTCTATTAAGAACTTTATTAAACCTTTTATTAAATTCTGCAATTGATTCATTAAAGTTCTTTTTAATACTGGCTAACTCATGAGATGCAAAAGATGTATCATTATGATCACCAAATTGTTCAATAAATTGATTCACAAAGTCACACTAGCTTGAAATGGATCTATCAGGCAACCCCCTATACCATTCAGTAGCATCTTCAGTTAATGATTGGACAAACAACTTCATAAAAATGTCTTCATGGTTTCCATCTAACTCTTCAATAATGTTCTTCAAATTTATGGTATGTTATTCAGCAGATTCCACTCCATTCCCTAAAAATTTTGGAATAGCATTCCCCAAATCACTTGATATGGTATTTGATATCTAACTATCCCATTGAAATCTAGTTGTCTATACCTTTCCACCACCATAGGATCTCTTCTTCTCTGGACCTGTGTTGGTTTCCATTATGGCCTCTAAGATTTTGATGATCCATGCCATGGTGATTTTGTTCATTTCTATGACCATTACCCATTCTTTGTTGTCTAAGATTACCTCGGTCATAGTTTTCTACATTATTTGGTTGTCTCCAATAATCATTTCTTCCACTGTTGTTACGGCTTCTCTCATGTCTTCCTCTATTATCAGGTTCAAACAATGGATTTGTGTGATCATTGTTGAAAATTGGTTCTCTATTTTTTCTATGAGGAGGATTGTATTTTGGTTGCCTATTACCCTTTGGCATCTCCTTTTCTCTTGTCTTTTCTTCATCCTCAAATATTGAATCCAACTCACTTCTTATTTCTAACTTTTCCAAGGATTCATTAGGTAACCTTTTCATAGCTCTCAATAAATTTGGATCCTTTTTCCCATATTCAGTTAATTTACTCAATGTAGCATATAGGAAATTGTCTTCTTCATCATATTCTTCTATTTCTTCAATTTCTTGTGTAGGAATATGATCATCTTCATGACCAAAAGGGTTTTTATATTCATCTGAATCATAATAAATTCCATTATTGAAACCTGTAGTCTCTCTATTAGGAAATCTTTTATAACCAATATTCATCATATCAACAACCTCTTGCTTACTTCTTTTCAAACTTTTATGCAAGTTGAATTCAAATTGGCCTAGATGCAAAGATCTTCTGCCCAACATAAATACTTACAATCAAAATTGTAGAGTTGCCACCTTCTTGTCAGAAAGAAAATATCACTTGCTGGTCTTATGGATTCTTCTCTCTAGTAGAGTGCACTTCAAACCTTCTGGTCTGCAAAATCTAAAATTCTGAAAACTGTCCTTAGCAGAGTCGCCAATCTGTTGGTTGACTCAGATGGGGCAAACTAAAAGATTCAATATTTAGCAGACAATCACTAGAGATTCTAGATAAAATTCAAAAACTTCCTTATGAACATTCCCCATTAGAGTCACCAATCTGTTGGTGCTCAAATCAACAGATTGGATTTCCTATGGACTTGCCAATCCAATGATGGGAAACCCAAGTGATTTGGCCAACTAACAAATTTAACCTTGGGGAAAGGTGGAAAATTCTGCAATTCTGGCTCTACAGAACCAAGGCTGGTAGGCCTACACCTTAAACTTATCCTTTAAGGTTTTTTATAGAAGATAATGAACACTTAAATCTCTCCTTCACAAGTATGGCAAGTTACTTTGAAAGGAATCAAACTGTAATCAATTGTAAGGTAAAACTGCAAAACTGAATTCTTTGTGAGATTTGTAAAGAATGTTTTGTAAAAATTGTGTATATATAAATGAATCGATTTTAGAATATCTCAGCAACATGAAATAATGAATCAAATGTCTATCTCCAATAACAATCATGTCAATTCCTATATCAACTTGGGCAATAGAGTCAATCCAACATTCAATCCTATGTACAACTTTGCAAGATGTTATTCAACCATCAACTATCTGACTGCTTTAGATGCAGAGAAGATTAAGGTCTATATTATATCCTTTTTAGTTCAAATGAGTTTAACTCCTATGGTTGGGAGACCAGATGAACAAGAAGCTGGAAACAAATTAATTTATCACACACTTCTTGATATTCAAACAATGATATGAGACAATAACTCTTCTGCATAAGCAAATCAAAGACAACAATTGAAATTCCTTCAATAATTGCAAAGGACTAACTCAATGAGAATTGAAACCTTGAGCCAAGAGAGACAAAAAACACTTATCTTATATTGATTATCAAAAATAGGTACATAAGAATCCATGTTCAGTTGTGTTCAAAACTAAAAGTTGACTGAAAAATGATAACAATAAAAATGTCACCCTAGACTAGACGTCCCCCCCCATTGATCTTGGTATCCTCATTTATATAATGTTCAAAGGATGTGAAAAAGCTTCAGATCAATGCAAAGGTTCATCTAACTAAACCTTATCCCTATGATCAACAATTGAACAGTCAAAATTACAATTAAGAATAATTTATCATCCTTGAGAAATAGTTATTGACCAAAGCGATAATAAAATTAGAATAGTGTATTTAGAATCTATTATGAATCTATGATAATATATTTAACTTTTGCAAGGTCATCTGCATGCCTTCAATCCTTTCATCTTCCAATCTAGATTGCTTCATTTTCATCTTATTACCTGTGAAACCCTGCATGTAGAGAATGTCGACATATCAAATATTAATCAAAACCCTTAGTCGATGAAATAAAAACATGTAAAGACAAATAAAATCCAAGTCATCTAATGCCACTTGGGCTTTTGTCCTTTTTAATCCATCTGAGACACGTGGCATGCTCTCGCAATGCCTTGGTGAATAATATATGTGCATCTTGTCTTTAAGGCTTAACAATAGTCGTAGATCATCATTGTACTTTAGCTGTTGATTCAACCCGTCTTCATTCAAATCCTTTGGTAGACCCATGACACATGTTTCTTCATCATAATGCCTTAATGGATAAATTACATGCATGTTTTCATCGCAAGTGAATGTCGATCATAGATCAGATGTGAACTGCATCATTGATCTTCTAACTTGCATCGCTTAGTCTTTCAGTGGGGCTGGGACATGTGTTGATCAGGCGTAATGGCTTATATGTTTGATGTTATCACTTTGTTACTAAGCAATGACGCAAGTCGTTCGATCAAACTTAATATGACTGTTGTTTACTTTGACCCTAGTTTTTATCTTTAAACTACACTTTGACCTCGGGTTTATATATTCCCTTTAATCTCCAAGTCATGAGATCATTCTTTTTTCCTCAGGTTTAATACGAGACTCAACGACTATAAATATAAGATCGACGAATGTCACTGAATCTCTAAATGATATCAAATATTCCATCTTGATCTGGAGATCATGCGACTAAAGGAGAAAAGCAACCCTACTAATAACTCTGAGTTTGATCAAGAGATAATGCGACTGAATGGTCTTGGAGTCGGAAGAAGATTTCATTAATTTGCAGTTTGTCAGGAGACTTGGCGACTATCCTTGGATCAAAGGGAGATTAAGACGAGATCGACGGCTCATATTAAGTTGCTCAATGATAAGAGAATATTCCTTTTGATCATGAGACTTCCCGACTGAGGCATTTTTGAAGGCGCCAAATAAGATAGGAAATTCCCTACCAGGGTCATAAAGTAATTTTAAAATGAATATTTAAACCGTGAAAAGGGGCCAATGGCTATATTTATAAATTCAAATGTATACAAGCCGTGAAAAATATTAAACATAGCCAATTTAAATATTAATGCAAGAAATTAAACATGATAAATGCATAAGACAGAATAATTTCTATAATGAACTATGAATGGAAAGATGAAAAACAAGCATAAACCAAAATAATAATTGCAGAAAATACTTCCCTGAATTGTTTAGTCATTCAAATTTGATTGTAAATTTGGGTTCCACCATGGAATCTATCTGAAAAAAAAGTAGGAAGCAGGAAAGGCTTCTCAGCGAAATCATGAACTCTAACAATAGTTAAATGAGTTCAATATAACTAATCCACTTGAAGTTCACGTCTTTGTAACCAAGTGATCTAAACCGCAGTGATCCTACTATCATCAAAATGGTCCAAAAGGGCATTCATGGAAGGCCTTAGGAAATGTTCCAAGAAGATATAATAATCATTTGATTTATTTAAAACTGAGGTCCAAATGGAGATAGGTTTTTTCCTTCTAGCTTTATCCACCATGTTGAGACTTGAAAGTCTTGAAAAGAAACTAGCATTCTGATAAAAAAGGAAGGAAACCTGAAGAGATGGGTACCTGAAAATAGGAGAGATTTAGAAATCCTAGAGTCTTAAGAATGACTTCAAATGATACGCCATGGACACCTGGAACTCCTCTATAGTATCGCCCCCCTCTATTTCGTAAATGAAAACCAACATAGAGAAAATATCTTTTGAATCACTTTGAATTCTAAAGAGCACATTGGAAACCTCAACATGAACATAGAGCTTGGTTTGTGATTCTTGTTCCAAGAAATTTTGTGTATACGGTGCCTGAGTCCATTTGTATTTTAAATTTTTTTTTCATAAGGCATGGTGCTTGTTGGATTGCATAGAATGCAAAGCATGCTTCTCATGAAATATGGACCTATCACCACCTTTAGCTCGCCATGCTAGATGATGTCCTACTCTACATCACAACATTTCTCTAGTGATTCAATTAATTATGAGTTGGGGTGAACATTGGGCACCATTCATTAGGTCAATCTGCAATGCCAAATTCCTGAAGCAATATGTGTATACTTGCTATCTTTATTTCTTTACAAATCCCCCTCTCTAAGGCCTCTAGTATTCATTACTGATAGTGGATCTTTAATATCATCTATGGGGTCTTTACCATCACAGGATCTCTGGTGGTCTCTATTTTTGCAACTTTCATCTTCTCAAGTCTATGTCTCATTAACCTAGGCGCTAGGGCATTTGATGCATTTGAAAAAACATCAGTCATTCTTGTGGCGTACGGTGAAACATGGGCCATCAATAGATGAGGAAGAAAACAAAAACCTTCAGAAACTCTCAATAAATAGATAATTCAAGACCCTCCTCTGTAACCAACTTGAAAATGCTTAAAATTTGGTAACACAAAAAATAAAAACAAGGTGATAACTGCACATGCCTGTGCATTAAATTCCTCAATTTTTGTGGGTTATGCAGATAGAAAAAGGAGAGTATGAATTACCTAAACTCATTGCCATCCCAGAAAATGAAGCACTGAAAAGCGCTAAGGACTTGACACTACAACTAGGAGGCTTTACTTCAAATTTTGCAGGATAGATATGTCCCACCACACACAAGGATAAAGGAGGGATAAAAAATTAGAGAGATTGGGGGCTGACAGTAAGGAAAATGTACCTAGTAGTACTTATTGAACACAAAGCATGAATAACCTACTATTTACAAAGGGTAAGAGAGGATTCATTATGGAAATGTTTAAGGTGGATCCCATTTACTGATATCTCAAAGGGATTACCTTCCATATATTCAAGCTCAAAAGTGTTGTCATTTTTGCAATGCGAAATATGAAAGGCACCCTCCCATAACGTGTCGAACTTCATAAACTGACCTAGCTTACTTTCTCTTTCATTGTACTTGAGGACTAGGTCATTCTCTTTGAAAATTGGGTCCAACGTCATTTTGTCAAACCACCTTTTGAAAAATCCCTAGTGATGTGTAAGGGCATTATGGTCTTGCTCATGTTTCTCTTGCAGATTTAGCAATTTGGCCAACCTCGTGTTCATGGCACCATCTTCTTCAACTTCTATATATATATATACATATACATATATATATATACATATATATATATGTATGTATATATATGTATATATACATATATATATATATATATACATATATATATACATATATATATATATATATATATGTATATATATACATATATATATATATATATACATATATATACATATACATATACATATATATACATATACATATATATATATATATACATATATATATATACATATATATACATATACATATACATATACATATACATATATACATGTATATATGTGTGTGTGTGTGTGTGTGTGTGTGTGTGTATGAGTCCATTGTCGATTTATGAAGCTCGTTATTTTTTATTTGCAATTTGATGTTTGATGTCACTTTTTGCTTGTCACGACAAAGATTTTTTATATGCTTTGATGTTTTTTATTTTCTTCATGACATTTTATGATTTTTTTGGATTTGTTTTCGAATATTATTTGAAATTTTTGAATTTCTTTGACTTTATTTGATTCATTTTTTATTTTTTTTAATATTTTTTAAAGACATTTATATGAATTTTTAGGATTTTTTCTAGTTTGAAGGTTTTTTTTTTAAGTTTTTTTTTTAAGGATTTTTTGGGACGTTATTCGATTAAGTTTTTTTTTAGGACATTGTTTGATTTTTTTAGTTTTTTTAGGACTTTTTTCAAAATTTTAACTTTTTTCAGGACATTATTTTCCCCCAGTCCGCCGAACCAATATACTTCAAGGATAAGCATGTATGTACATAAGGAAAATGCTTCTTGGGTTTTCTTAGCATGCTTAGGGATGCACACAGTAAATGCAAGATGATCTTTTGAGTTCATGGATGACGAAGAGGGACCTTCATGCTTGGCGCATGTTTTCCTGGTTTTCACCAATTTACCTACCTAATAACACCTATTTTCTAGGTTTTTACCAAGGCAAATTTTTTTTTTTTCTCTACTTTTTTCTCCTTTTCTCTTTTTTTTTTGTTTCCAAGGTGCTTGTTTGCCAAGTTTTCACCAAGGAAACTATTTTAAGTATGTTTTTCATTTTTTGTATTTTTTTCTTTTTGATTTATTTACAAGCTTCACCTTGGGGTGTTAGAGATATAGAACTTCTTTAGGTGCATGCTTTTGATGGGATCCAGGGGCTGATCTCCTTCCTATATTGAAAATTAGTAAGCCTCGTTTAAAAAAGATTTTATGATCACTTAAGGCCCTAACTAGTTTGGTTCAAATTTTCTTGGTCATTCTCTTTTTGCTAGATTACATTGGTTTTCCTGCAAAACTAAGTCTCCTAGGTTGAATTCCCTTCGTCTAACCCTTTTGTTGTAGCTCCTTACAAGGTTATTCTGGTATCCTTGCAAATGATTGAGTTCCTTTTTATTCTTTTCATAAAACAATTCTTGTTTGCTTATCCTGGCCACCCTATAGTCTTCATCAGTGATGATGTTTTTCAAGACACTCTAAGAGATGATATCTCAACCTCGAAGGGTAAAATTACCTCTGATCCATACACAAGGGAATAAGGAGCCTCCCCTATTGGAGTGTAGACAAATATTATATATGCCCATAGGGTAGGACTTATCTTTAGGTTCTAGTCTCAACTAGTGTCATTGACAACCTTTTTTAGTATTTTGAGAATTCTTTTATTGGTTGCCTCAGCTTGGCCATTTCCTTGAGGGTAATATATGGATGAAAAGTGTTGCTTAATTACAAATTTTGACACATGCATTTAACATCATTATTCTTAAAATGTGTACCATTATCAGTGAGTATACTTTAACGGGTTCCATAACGACAAATAAGGTAGTTTGGAATAAAAATGGAAATATGTTTGCCAATAGTGTAGGTGAGATAAATGGCTTCAACCCACTTAGTAAAATATTCAGTGGCGATAATGATGTACTCATAACCATTGGAAGAGGTGGAATGAATTTTACCTATGAGGTCAAGTCCCCATTGTGAGAATGGCCATGGTGAAGTGAGAGGTTGTAACTACAGAGACGGTGCATGTATGAGATCTGCGTGGACCTAACATTGCGTGCATCATTGCACATACTTGTAAGCATCTATTTCCATAGTTGGAAAGTAGTACCATATTATTAGTATCTTATTTGCTAAAGTATCACCACTTGAATGTGCTCCATAAAAACCTTTATGGACTTCATGCAAGGTTGTTTAGGCTTCTGTCCAATTAAGCCATCTTAAGAACGTTCCATCAAGACATTTTATGTAAAGAGTATCAACAATGATGGTATACCTAGAGGATTGTGTGGTGAGGGTTTTCTTTTGGTTATAGGATAGGTCTAGTGGGAGGTAATTTATCCTTGAGGTAAGTGTAGACATCACTATACAAGAATAATTTAGGACCAACCAGGATACATACTGATTAAAACATTGGTATATCATGTGTTGGGATCATGAGTTGCTAAACTAGGAACTCAAACCTTGTTTCATTACCTGGCATATCGATGAGAGATGTTATTGTATCCATTGCATCTGCATCTTTATTTTGAACCCTTGGAATCTACTCAAAGATAATGTATTGAAAATAAGCTTGTAGTTGATCCAAAATATTTTTGTAGGGGATTAATTTTTCATCCTTGGTCATGTAGTCATTGTTCACTTAGTTGACTAATTGAGAATCACCATAGACTTTAATATTTTGAATTCTCCACTGAATTTCTAGCCTCAATCCTTTTATCAAGGCTTCATACTTTGTTATATTGTTTATACATGGAAATTGAGTTTGTATGATTTGAAAATGTATCACCTTGTGGGGTGATAAAGTCAATTCATGTCCCCGCATTGATTATTAAATGACCAATCAAATTACAACAACTGTATTGTTATCAATGAGGTTTCTATGGAAAAAATGGATTCATATATAAATTCAGATATTATTGGTTGATGATCTTGTAATGGTGCATCTTCTAGTTGATTTGCAATCACCGGTCCTTTAATTGTCTTTCAAACTATATACTATATATCAAACTCACTGAGAATCATGACCCATTTGGTGAGTCTCCTAGTAAGTATTGCTTTTCCTAGTAAATATTTTAGTGGATCAATATGAGCTATGTGTTTTGTTTGTGTCTCAATATATAATGCCTTAGATTTTGAGAAGCAAAGACGATTGCAAGGCACACCTTCTCTATCTGTGAGTAGTTCAACTCATACCTTACTAGTATTCTACTGATATAGTATATATCCCTTTCTCTTCCATGATCATCATGTTTTCCTAATAGGGTGCCCAATATTGATTATGTTAATGATATGTGTAGTAGAAGAGGATTCCCAAGTGTAGGAAGTACCGAGACTGGTGAACTCTATAGATAATCGTTGAGAGCTCGTAATGGTTGTTGATATTGATATGTCCATGTGAAGGTGACCCATTTATGTAGAAAATGTTAGAATAGGTGGAATTTGTCTACAAATTGTGCTATGAATCACTAGATTGATTATAGCCTTCCTTGCAAACCTTTAAGTTGTTTTAAGTGTTTAGGGGGATGAATCTCTAGTATTAATTTTACCTTGTTCATATCCACCTGTATGCCTCTATGTGATATAATGAACCCTAGGATTTTTCATGAAGTTACTTCAAAGACACATTTATTAGGATTTAATCGAACCTTGTATTCTTATAGTTTATAGAATATGGGCCCCAATACTTGTAGATGTGTTTCCATTATCTAAGATTTTTCCAGTAGATCATCAACATAGGCTTCCATTTTTTTATGAATCATATCATGGAATATAGTATTTGTGACCTTTTGGTATGTGGCACCAACATTCTTTAAGCCAAAAGACATCACATTCTATTATTAAGTACCCCGTGCATAGGTGAATGTTGTTTTATATTGATCCTCTGGAGCTTTCTTGATCTGATTATAACCTAAAGTCTCATCCATTAAGGATAACATATTATGTCTTATTTTTAAGTCTAATATCATGTCAATATTTGGTAGTGAGAAGTCATCTTTAGGACATGTCTTGTTTAAGTCTCTAAAATTTATGGATATTCGGATATCTCTTGAAGGTTTTGTGATTGGTACTAGATTGGAAATTGATTCAGCATAATCAATGGACTTTATGAACCCTGCATCCAAAAGTTTCTTTAATTCTACATTCAGTAATAGGGCTATGTGGGGATGTATTTTTCTAAGCTTACACGTAACTAGCTTCATACCAGGTAACAATGGAAGATGATGAAGCACTAATTTTTCTATCTAAGCCTGCATGTTTGCATATGACCAATAAGAGTTTATATGTATTTCTTTGAAGAAGTTTATAAACTCTTTTATTTCTTGCAGGGAGAGATATTTCACCAGATAGATTTTCTTAGGGTTTTGTTCATCCCCTAAGTTTTCTTCTTGTGTTTCTTTTTCTAACAATGTTGACTTTTCTTCATTAATGGGGAGAGGTTCCAACCCTCCATATTCTATCGCCTTGGAGAGGTTTTCACCAAAAGATACAACATTTATTTTTACTATTTCATGATCAAAAGGCGCGTTTTGGTTTTCACAACATGACCTTTCATTTTTGTTTTTGTTTTTTATTTGTTGACTACAAAGAGGAACTGCCTCCCCAAAGTATGTTGCTCTGTCCAAATCTATGGTGAATCTTACTTTCTGATCATGTGATGGTATACCTTGTCAAAGTCCTAAGAACTTAAACATGACCTCGTCATTCTAAAAAAATGTCTATGTCTAGTTGTCCTTATTGGAACGAATCGATAGGTTTAGGGTTTAACAAGCATAAGTCAGTACTAGGTTGAGGCTTGGTGTGAGATAAGTGAACAATAATAATTGTTTTGACAAACCAGGAATTTGAAGTAGATGGACGACTCAAAAAATTGACATCAACATGTTTGTCTACAGAGGGTTCGTCTACCAAGTTAAGTTGCTCAAAATTTCAGCTATGGAAAAGGTACTTGTGGTACGAGGGATATCCCACTCATACTCATTAGAATCAGTCTTGGTGTCATGCCCACAAGGTATCTCTTCATCAATATACACCAAGGCTTCCTTCTTAAGAGACACTCGTGTGGTTGTGGTTTACGTTTATCTTGGTAGTAATGGTTGGAGTATGTCATCGATTTGGGTATGTCCACTTCACGAATGACAACACTTGACTGGGATTGACCATATCCTAGTTCTTATTTATTTCTCCTTGTACATGAAAAAAAAAGTTCTACCACTCCTTGTTGTTCAGATCCTATGCCCATAGTACCAGTATACCCGAATTGTTGCAACAAATAAAACCCATTTCCATATTGAGTAAATGGAAAATTCACTCGTGGTGTACCTTAAGGGTCTTTTTACAACCATATATTGATATCTCCTTCTAAGTCTTGTTCACTTAGTTCCCCCAGTCTAATGAATGTTGTGAAGGGTGGACATTTGAAAATGTTAGGATCTACTATTTGGATAGGTCTTGGTTGACCATATGACATAGGAGATAGAGCGAGGTTGGTGATGGTGAAGGCTTCTTCATAGCGATACTCCCTACATCCCTTGTCTATGACTTATATTTTTATCCTTGATACTGGTGTATTTTTGGGGATTGACATAGAACTAAATAGTGGGTGTGCTTCTTGATTCAAGGTACTTGGTTTTTAGTGTTAACCCTTAAGTTATTGCAATATTGGAATAGATTGGGATCTCCTTCTATATTGATTTCCATGCCTTAGTGAGAAACATTAATGGATTGGTGATAAGTAGAAGGTATTTCCTACATCCCATGTATCCAAGGACATCCTAGTAGCATATTGTATCCTACCTCTAGAGCCAATACTTGGAATGTTGTATACTTGACTACCGATCCTACCTTTATGGGTAAGACAAGGACTCTTTTTCAAGATCTTTCTACTTAATCATATGCTCTTATGTTTATCATTTTGTTAATGCCAACACTTCAATCTGAATACCCCAAGGCTTTTATGACTTTTAAAGTACACATGCTTAGTCATGCTCTTCCATCTATGAGAACTCGTTGGATTCTTTGTTTATGCACTTGTGCTTGCAGGTGTAAGGAATAATTATGCAGGGGCTTATGTGGAGGTACATCACGGTCTATGACTATAGCATGTTTGTGGGAAGTGATGTAGTTAACCATTATTTGAAAATTATTAGGAGTTATGTCTCTCGGGACAACTACATTCTGAAGGGCTTTATCTGAGGCTTGTTTGTGCTATGAGGATATGTGTAGGAGTTTTAAAATGGACATCTGAGAAGGTGTGCACTTGATTTGATCAAATAGATTGTATTGTGGATTAGGAGGTGCAATAGAAGTTGAAGGTGCAATATACGTTGAAAGTTCCCCCTATAGGATAACCTTAGAGAAATGAGTGGGTATAACACATTTGGAGTTGTTTCCTTTAATAGTGATGGTTTCAATTTGGTCATTGGCTGGGTTGATGCAATTTATCACATTATCCGATGAGGGATATCCATAGTTGGCTTGATTGGATGGGTTACCAGACATAGGGGATTTCCCTTTATTATTATTTTGAATGGGTTCTTTAAATATTGTGAGATTTGTGTTCATCCTTAACTTTGTGTTTTTGGCATCGATGTGACCTTGCTCAATGAGATCCTATATTATGTTCTTCAGCCTATAACAATTAGATGTTGTATGACCTTTAAACTAGTCCAGTAATGATATAAATTATTATCATTCCACCATTTAGGTTTAACAACACCTTGTTCAAATTCTCATATTTTAGGCAAAGTGATCAAATTTGTATAGATTAAATTCTTTAGTGTTGATTTGATGGGTTATCCCAATGGTATGTATTCTCATTTTGGGAACAAAGGTCCTGAAGGTCATTTGGTGTTGGATTGTGACAAGTTGGTCATTTGGGTATTTGTCACAGGTGTATTTTTTATTGGATTTTGATTTTGAAAAGGTACACATTTTAAGTAGAGTTTAGGTTGTACATACTTTCAATAGTTTTCATATCTATGATGCCATCATTTGTGATGTTGTTTTTATACTACCATTTTCATTTATCCATTGGAGGTTTTGTGGTATTTTATGGATTAGGGTCAGTAATGATTCCCCTTTTGAATAAGGACTGCTCGCACCACATTCCCTTTTCAACCAATTCTTCAAAAATTTGGCGAGTTGTACTTCAAACATCTAAACCATGTCTAGGACAAGGTTATCCAAAAACATGACTGTGAGATCCTTTTCAGGAACATCATAGGGAATTTGACTATTTATACCTCTCCATCTTTACAAGAAGTTAGAGAAGGATTCACCCTATTTTTGTTTCATGTTAAAGATATCTTTGATACTAATTTTTTTCTCTATGTTATGATGGAAGTGGGCGATGAATTTTTTAGTTGATTCTCCCCAGGATTGGATGTCATGGGGTAGATGAGAGAACCATTCCATTGATGGTCTGAATATACTTTAAGGAAACAACTACATGGGATATGTTTCATCATGAGTGAATTTTAAGCAACTTGAAAAGAATTCCCTAATGTGTTCGATAAGATTTTTTTTTCCTTGGTATTTATCAAACTTGGGCACCGCAAAATATGCAGGGAACAAAGGCATACTAATTGAATGATTGAAAGGGTAAGGATATAAGTTTTCTATGGTTTAGGACTTTGTTTGACCTTGTTTTTGAAGATCTTGCAATTAATTTTGTATGTTTTTAACTTTCTACACGAGGGTATCAATTTGTGATGGTGGCATATTTCCAACATTAGGTTATTGTATTTGTTGCCTAGTATAAAATATGTTAACTTGCCTTTGATACTAGGGTTTCAATGTAGGTACATATTATCTATTATAAGTTTGATATTGATTTACCGGTTGAACCATTTGTAGAAAATGTTACATATTATGAGTTTGAGGTTCTTATATCGGTGTTGGAGTTGGTAATGAGGTTGGGCTCTGACCCACAGTTGGGATTGGTTGAACACAAGACCAACATATATTGATCTTGTCTGCATTTGTGCCTGTTTGTGTATGTATCTTGTTGAAACTAGTTATGTTGTCTGGGTAGTGAAAAATGGATATTAGTGAATATTGATCATCAATGATTGGCCTTGAGTACTTGATTCATAGTGCTTAATGAATCCATTTGGGATGACCTATCTTTGGTGGATGAGCTAGGCTATGAACTTGTAATATTTTGTTGAGTAGGAATGTCTTGTGGTTTCATTGAAACTTGAGACATGTGCCACATAGAGGAAGAACCGGTTTGTGTAGATGTCAAAGGTTGAGTAGATGATGAGACAAGTTGTGAAGACTAAGGAGTAGAAGTGGCTTGTGACACATAATCAATGTTTAAAATGGTCCTATTGAGTCTTGACCTACTAATGGTTTTTTTACCATATCATGGATACATCGAAACCAGGGGAAGTTTTACTCTTTTTTTTTTCTAAAATTATGGCTAGATATTTTTTAGGATTGCAATATACAACATAATCTAGTATCCAGGAGGCATATTCTTCTTGTTCTATATCTACAAGTTTGTCTTTGGTTACACTATTAAACAAAAAGGAATCAGTGGGAATTTGTGCCATCTCAGGGAAACTTATTGAATAAAAAAAAGGGTTTGCGTTGTCATATAGGTTAGGACCTTGCTCCTCTGCTTGTGGAGGAAAAATGTTGACATATGTGTCATTTGAGTTGTTCCTAGTTTCAAATCGGGTTGTTAGTCTTCTGAAAAAAATTATATAGTGTGAGCGACATCTTGATACAATATTTGTGAAATGATATGATGTGATTATTCTAGAAAAAAGGGAGTACCTCTTCTAACATTTTTTGGTTCCTATTCAAAAATTTCAATCTTAGGGAGAGAGTTCAATTTCTCTTCATCTCAGAGTTTAATTGGTTTGATATCGATTTGATTGGACTCTTGATTTATATGAAGCGTGGAGTTAGGGTTGATTTTTTTGATAAGATTGATGGTGGAGGGATCAAAATATGTCTAGTCTAACCGGTTAGATTGACAATACTAAATGATTATTGATCCTAAAAGAGATCTTTCCTAATGTCGAAGACCTTGGTATGATCCTTCTTGAGTTTTTAAGATGATATTAGTACCAAGAGAATTGTGAAAATTGTGGAATAGGTTGCTTGTTTGTTGGTGCTATATGACAATTTGATAGATTTTAAGTTGAAGTTTTGGCCAGTTAGGTTGTTGAATAAATACTTAGAGACACGAGAATGTTTTGAAAAAAAAAGTGTTTGTGTTTGTTGAATGTAAGATCCATCATTTTTAAGATACACCAAACACAACAGAAACAAAGTTTGATCTATACTACATTATGTAGAAGACAAGCACAATCCTATGGTTGGTTGAGGCATTATTTATTGAGTTCCCACTTAGATCATACTCATACAAAATAAGAGGTGTCTAGCTGCGCTTATTCAAAGTGGATAGCTTAGAAGTTTGGTGGCATGGTCTGCCCCTTACAATACACTCTCTTCTAAAGAACACCAAACTTCAAATTCCTTGGGTCATCACTTCCGAAAGAAGTGTTATCTCTACTAAGAACTACAAGTATGTGGGATAGATTTAGAGGCCTGGCCTCTTGTACTAGCAAATAGAAGGATTTTGGAAAACTACAAACAATTGGCTCTTTAGTAAGGGAATCTTTTTTGAGCTTCCATCCATACTCTCTCCTTGGGAGGCATCCTTCCTATAGAATACATGTACTAGAGAAGTCGGCATGGGTAGGACATTACCACCCATAGTGAGGCTTTTGGCCTGTATTCATTTTATATAGTGATTGAGAGTGGCTTGGCTTTTTACTGTTATCACTTGGGTCATTTGTCTTGGGTGAGTAATTTTTCCCACAAGAGGATGCCTCTAGAAAATAAAAAAATCAAGCGTCGCTAACACTTTTCTCTTGCACATAGGACCACGAGAGCCAAGTGAGAGGATAATATGTGTTAGCAGTAGGACCATTCTACGAGCACAAGTGTGCCAGTAACACAGGACACATGTTCATTTTAGGCACCTATTGAAGTGTGAAAGACAAACATGGTATTATGTTTAAGGCCAAAATACAAGTGTTCCTAATTTTAAAAAGAAACAATTAAAAGAAACTAAACTACCACTTGTAATGACCTGAAAATGGTCACCTAAAACCTAGACCCCCAACCTCGATCTTTAATCAAGAAAGCCATAATCTTGATCATTTAAGTCCTAACCCAAGGCAATTATCATCTTCAGTCTGATTTGACCTGAACCCTAGATCCTAATCTATCATCGCACTTGATTAATTAATTAATTCCTAAAATCACAAAACATTGGCAAATAAACCTTATGTTATTTATTTAATTGATATTATATTATATTGATTAAATAAATTACTAAATTATCAATTAAATGCAAAGAAGAATTAAATGAATAAAGTTTATTTAAAATACATTTAATATCATTCAAATATTTAAAAGTGCATTATACGTCACATTTTAGTTGAGTAAACATCAAATTAGAAACAAATCTGTTTGGTTCAATTAACTAATTCTTTTATGCTTCTCATTTTGGAAACAATATTGTTAACTGCTCAGTCAGTTCAATAAGCTGACTCTCTCAACCAATCATCTTCTGGGCACATGGATTGTGCTTCTTCAAATTGATTATTGACCATTTTTCAACTTTCAATCTCGATCATTGATTCAAGAGAGATTTTCTATAAAAGTGAGCTTCATTTCCTCACAAAGGATCTGAATTTTGAGTATAGTTATTATGTAGGTTTTTGTTCAAGCATCAAGAATTCAAGCATTTATCATATTTTCTTGTTTAGCATTTTAGATTACTTCATATTGTTTACAAAGCATTCAATTCATAATCTAGGATCGCATTTGATTTTGGGTTCTTAAAATCTATCATAGCTAATATTTGGATTAACAACAACTTGCATTCGCATATCATATAGATTAATTCATCTTCTTAAATCCTTTTTTTAGAACAAGTCTATAGTCACTAGATTTGCGATCACCTGAGAGAAAATCTACACTCCTACCTACTAGAAGGCAACAAATCAACTTCAGTTAATTTGATATTCTTTTCTTAGTCAATGCTTTCATAGAATAATAGAATAATGACCTGTTGAAGTGTGTGTCACATATATCCATAACACAAATTCACACACACATAATTGAGGTTCACAATGGGGTTTGTGGTTCGCATTCCAACAGTTTGACTCTAGCTCGAAACTACTAAGGGTGGGTTACTACTAGCCAGATATGGAAAAGGAGGCCATCCGATATGAAAAGACATGTAAGAAATGCTATTTGCATGGAAATATTATACACACTCAATCCAGGGAGCTCATTCCATTTGTCACACATTGGCCCTTTCAGCAGTGGGCCTTTGACTTAATCAAACAGATACATTTGTCTTCCTCAAATGGACACAAGTTCATAATAACGGCCAAAGAGTACTTCACCAAGTGGGTTGAAGCAGTCCCACTCATAAAATAAATTGGATAGCAGGTGGCCTTATCTATCTTAAATCACATTATCTATCACTATGGTATTCCTTTAGCCATTATCACTAATAATGGCAGGCAATTTAAGGACAACAACATAACATAACTCTGCAAAAAGTTTAAGATTAAATAAATGTTTTATTCCATCTATTACCCACGGGGAAATGGATAGGCAGAAGCCTCTAACAAAAATCTATTGAAGATCTTACATCAAACTATGAACAAGTCTGGAAAGGATTGGCAGCTATAGATCAATCCTGCACTATGGGCTTACAAGACAAGCATCATAATGCCTATTGGGGCAACACCATTCGCTCTTGTCTATGGAGCAGAAGCAGTCTTACCCATTGAGGTAAAACTCCCATCTCTGAGGGTTTCTCTACACATGCTAATCACAGATGAAGATTGTAGGGTCTCAAGACTACAAGAGCTGGAATTGATGGATGAGTGTCGACAAGTGGTGTTCGATCACCTCAGATCTTACCAAAAGAGAATGTTGAGAGGATATAACAAGGAGGTCAAGCCAAGAGAATTTCAATTTGGCAATCTGGTATTGAGAGAAAATCCCCGTAATCGGTCCCATCGAGAGAAAAAGGGGAAGTTTGAACCCAACTGGTTGGGTCCATACATTATTAATGCAACATTTGGTTCAGGAGCCTACAAACTCTCCATGCCATAAGGAGAACAACTCCGAGAGCCCATCAACACCCTCCACTTGAAGAAATTCTACACCTAAGCATTCTCGGTGACCAGCACCATGTACATATCTACGATCCTGAAAAAAAATCTAAAAATTGGAAAAATTCCTAAAAATATGCTTATCTTGGTGAAAACCTAGCAATAGGCACTTTGATGAGTAAAAAAAAATCAAAAATACAAAAAAAAATACAAAAATACAAAAAAAAAATTGAAACAGAAGAAAAATTACCTCGGTGAAAACCTGGTAAACATGCACCTTGGTAGAAAAAATAGAATATCTGCCAAGTAGGTGAAAACCTATTAAATAGGCACCTTATGTACTCAAGTTCTCCATCTATCAATTCTTGGTATTGAAAATCACTTTGCTTCAACATCTGCATAAGCTTTCTGTCACTCTCGTGACACTTTGGTTCTTCTGAGAACCCTCCTGGCTTGAAACTAATCTAGAGTCATAGTTTGGGGGTAATCAAATCGGCTTTGTCCTAGCAGTATGAGTCAAGTAACTCATCTTTCAATGGAGTTTGTTTCTAGGGGGAAAAGGCCCTAATTTGATCAAATCAATGCACCAATCCAACGTCAGTATTTTAGTCATTTTTGAAGGACAGTTCGCTACTGGCACACTGGTGTTTATCAACACCTTAATCAACAATGTTTCTTAATGCTTCCTATTTGGATACATATATTTTTCTTAACACATATTGGATTGGACACTCGATCAATAATAATCAAACATAACACACTCACAAGCACAACAATGTTTCTCAACACCTCATACATGTACTCATCCGAAAACTTTGCAATTGGCTAAAGTATGCTGAAATTCTCTTTGTGTGTTGTTTGTTCTTATGGATTTTCTCTAATATTTTCATTATCTACTGCTTGTTAGTGTGATCCCAATGATCCTATGATATCAAATAAATTGGGTGTCTGTGATAAGAGCTTCCACAACAAGGTGGATCAGCCTCACATACCTCGACTTTGTTTACTTGTACGCCAAGGTGAGGTAAAAAATATCTCCTTAACTATTATTTATCTGCTTGTTTACGTAAGATCGCATTCATGGTTATCTTGGATTTGAATGCCTTAATACTGGTGTAACCTTGCATATAGAATGGAAATAATGTTCAGGTCATCTTGGCTTTTGTGCCTTGATGCTTACGTTGGTTTCCCACATTTTTCTAATAAAAGTCATATTCATATCCTTATGGTCACAGTGGAACTAGTAAGGGTTGTATCAACTTTGATGTCCCAAACACTCAATGATGAAAATTTTCAAACCCAAATTCAGTGACTAAATCCTAGGTTGCATTCATGCTAGTTTTTGCATTTGTAGATGCATGATGTTAAAACTGCACAATCTCTCTCTCTCTCTCTCTCTCTCTCTCTCTCTCTCTCTCTCTCTCTNCACACTCTCTCTCTCTCTCTCTCTCTCTCTCTCTCTCTCTCTCTCTCTCTCTCTCTCTCTCTCTCTCTCTCTCTCTCTCTCTCTCTCTCCAATGTGAGGATCTAAAGCTCGGTTCTATCAATCTTTCTTCTGCCAAACGGTCAAGTCGCGTGTTGAATATTGGGACACGATTAAGTACTTGTGCTTTGGCATGACATATCCCTGTATGAGATGATTAACAACATATCATATGATATGGCTAATTTGATTGTCTTGATTCCATTTTTAGAATCAAAATCAAAATCTGTGATCATTTTACTTGCTAAATTTGATAGTTGAATTTTTCAATCAACTGTAGTTGACCTCTTGCGCAATCAGTCTCTTCAGACTCTGAACCTATGGAAATTTCTCATTCTTTTCTTCCAATAATTTTATGTCTAAAAATTTTGGTCAACCTTGGTCAACAAGACCTCACAACAAGTGCAGATTATGTCCTAAACGCTTGTGACCTCTTCCAAATTAGATCATCTCCTTCCTACATCAGTTTTACCAATCAAATCACTTTCAATCACTGGGGCACCTAGCCATATTTCAATTTATCTCCCGAGGGGACAGGATCTGGACATCAAAAATCCAGTGATCACATCATCAAGAAAGACCCCATCGCATCACATCAAGTTGAGATTATCTTCACTCAAAGTCAACCCAATAAATTATCTTATACAATGATGGATGCAATCGAAACTAGATAGATCGAACTTATACAGGTCATCCATGGCTGAAACCAGACACGTTGATTAAATTGGCTTTGTCGCTTCAAATAAAGTTGTTTTTTTTCTATTTGAATGTCTTAACGATAATCAATTTCATCGCATCAAATCAAATTGGTTATTCATTCAAATCGATCAAAAGGTTCAAGAGTTCCTGATAGATGTTGAGTTTTATCACTTCAAATCAAAATGACTATTCTATTTTATATCTTTTGATTGATCTTTACAATCAAGCTCGGAGCTGATCTTCTTCGAAATAACGGTTTCATTGCTTCAAATCAAACTATTTTTTGGTCTCATCACTAACTGATCTTTGAATCAATGCACTGATCGCACATCAATTCAAAGAGGGGCAAATGTAATGACCTAAAAATGGTAATCTAAACCCTAGACCCCCAATCTCGATCTTTAATCAAGAAAGCCATAATCTTGATCTTTTAAGTCCTAACCCAAGGCAATTATCATCTTCAGTCTGATCTGACTTGAACCCTAGGTCCTAATCTATCATCGAACTTGATTAATTAATCAATTCCTAAAATCACAAAACATTGGAAAATAAACCTAATGTTATTTATTTAATTGACATTCTAATATATTGATTAAATAAATTACTAAATTGTCAATTAAATGCAAAAGGAAATTAATAAATTACTAAATTGTCAATTAAATGCAAAAGGGAATTAAATTAATAAAATTAAGTTAAAATGCATTTAATATCATTTAAATATTTAAAAGCACATTATATGTCATCATTTCAGTTCACTGAACATCAAATTAGAAACAAATCTGTTTGGTTCAGTTAACTAATGCTTTTATGCTTCTCATTTTGGAAACGATCTAGTTAACTGAAAACTGAATTTGGAAGTTTCCTAAATAATTGATCAGTCAGTTCAGTCAACTGACTCTCTCAACCAATTATATTTAGGGCACATGGATTGTGCTTCTTCAAATTGAATCTTGACCATTCTTCAGCTTTCAATCTTGATCGTCGATTCGAGAGAGATTTTCTATAAAAGTGACCTTCATTTCCTCAAAAATGATCCAAATTTTGAGTATTGTTATTATGCAGGTTTTGTTCAAGCATGAAGCATTCAAGCATTCAAGAATTTATCATTTTTTCTTGTTCATCATTTTAGATTACTTCATCTTGTTTACAAAGCATTCAATTCATAATCTAGGATCACATTTCATTTTGGGTTTTTAAAATCTATCATACCTAATCTTTGGATTAACAACTTGCATTTGCATATCATATAGATTAATTAAACTTCTTAAATCCTTCGTTTAGAACATGTCTATAGTCACTGGATTTGTGATAACCTGAGAGAAAATCTACACTCCTACCTACTAGAAGGCAACAAGTCAACTTTGATTAATTTGCTATTCTTTTCTTAGTCAATGCTTTCATAGATTAATCATATAATGACTTGTTGAAGTGTGTGTCACATATATCCATAAAAAAAATTCACACGCACACCACTACATATGACAAAATTAGTAGTTTTTCAAGATTTCCCCCCAACGTGCATTAAAATGATTAATTAAAATGGGGGTCTTTGACAAGCGATTCTTTTTGAAGAAAGCCACAAGCTAAAAATAGCTAGATTAGTAACCAAAAAAACACTAATATGGAAATTAGTAGGAAATAGGGTGCCCTAATTCACATGCAAACTATATTTTACCTGATAGCCTCAAACAATTCTCTTGTATTTTTCAAGGACTTATTCTTTCTCCTCAACCTTATTTGTTCTTCTACCCACTTGAAGCGCAAGCAATTAGTGATCCCTTACTTTAGCTTCTTCCTTGATCGATATCTAGGGGTTCGAGTAACATTTTTCTTTTCTTTGGTGTGCTTTGACATATGATTTTCCCTGTTAAAAAAAAGCAAAACAACAAACAACAAAAAATCTAATAGATGGTTTTAACCTCGTAAATATTAGAAATAACTTAAATCAGACATTTAGATAAATATAATAAATTGCAACAATAATCCAGACAGTTGTGAAAATCGTACCGTAGATTGCATGAAAAATAGAAAATTGTAAAACATGTTTATCAATTATAGAAATAAATAAATCAAATGCAGCAATGAATAGGTCAGTTGCGTGAAAACTCGTTGTTTCATATCCAGGAACTAGAGACAAAACATAACAGAAATGAAACACATAAATAGATGTGAAAATAAAATTGCAATTACATTAATTAAATTACAAATGCAAAAATAAACTGTCAATTATGTTAATAAACCTTTATATGCAAAAATAAACTTTCAATTGCATTAATAAACCTACAATTGCAAAATTAATACTTAAAGATGAAAACAGTCTTGGTCATACGACCTAGACTAGAAATAAAAGCTTGTTTGTCTTCAAGTGTAATTACGTTTTTCATTCACACCGAGTTCACCAAATATCATAGGGGAAATCCACACAAGCTGAGAAAGATATTATTAGCACCGAACAAATCAAATAACTCAAATTAATATTAACCATCAAAACCCCATAAAATGATAAAAGATAAACATAGGGTAATGAACTAAAAAATAAGATAAACAAATTAAAATGTCAGTTCTTATACCTTGCTTATTTCCTTCTATTGTTTATTTGCACTCTTTTGGACGTAGATATATGACACTCATAGATGATTTATGTAGTGTCTTGACTCAGAGCTTCAAGAATGAGATGAAAATATAGCTTTGATAATCCTAGGAATAGAATGAAAGAATGAAGTTGATTGATAATTTGGATACCTAGAATGGGTTTGAAGGTGGCTTTATATAGATTTTTGAAATCAGATGAACGGTCAAGATTGATTTGAGAAAATGAAGATAAGTGGTTGAGAAAAATGGATACTGATTGATTTTGGGAAATTTCCTGGTTGCAAGATGAGAAAAGAAAAATTGTTTCCATTTTCAACTGAGTTGATTTGGGAAACAGATGATCTGATAGAAATTAGAAAAATTTAGAATTTGGAAAATATTAGTTTCTAAAAATGTAATTTTAGATGATTTTTGAGTATTATGCAATTTCAAAAATGATTTTTACATTTTTACTATTTGTTTGAAATCCTAAATTTGATTTGTCTTTTTCCATTTTTTGAATTCAGAAATTAAATGAAATTAGGAATGATGAATTTGAATTTGGAGGAAATTGAAATTAAATTAAATTAAAAAATTTATTTATTTAGAGGAATTAAATTAGTCAATTTAAATAATTTGAAATAATTTTTT
This sequence comes from Thuja plicata, assembly GCA_018584345.1. Classification (NCBI taxonomy): domain Eukaryota; kingdom Viridiplantae; phylum Streptophyta; class Pinopsida; order Cupressales; family Cupressaceae; genus Thuja; species Thuja plicata. The sequence continues at coordinate 1,053,258 of MU227701.1, forward strand.
GAATTGTGGGATAATAGAAATAGAAATTAATTAAATGATAAATATCACTTAATTAAAGGTTGGTTGATTAAATAATATTAATTATTTAATTAACATTAAGGGGAGTGATTAAATGATGGAGTGATGGGATTAATGGGGAATTAGGGTGAGGAATGTTAATTAGAAGGATAATGATAATTACTTAAATAATTAAATAACTATTTAATTAATAAAGGAAAAAACAGTATTAATGATCACTCGCAAGTGTGAGAGAATTTTAGGTGTCTACTGGTCGTACAAAAGGATATGATGCTATAGTAAATTTATATGTTGCAAAAAAAATTTAAAAAGGGTAAAAAAATATAATTCAACCCTATTTCTAAAAGATGACCCTGTTTTCTTTTTTATACATTACAAATTTGAAAAAGCAAATGTGACCTCATTCTGCAAAACGTGACCTCAGTCCATAAAAGTGATCCCAGTTTCTAAAATTTGAATTACTGACCTAAGAATAACTTTGGATTTTGGTTTGGGAAAAGGCTTGGTTAACTAAACCATAGCTTTGGATATGGTTTGATATGCTCTTTGGAAGCCATCTCAATGTTCAGACAAAATAGGCACCTTGGACAAATATCTGAATAAATTTTCTAAAAAATATGTTGACAAAAAAATACTTTACAAATTTCCAAATATGCATTTAAAAAAATGATTAATTTTTCTATTTTTCAATAAATTCCTACTGAAACAAGTGTAAATTTTTTTAATAATGTGCTTTCTTCTTATTTTAATTATAGGAAATATGACAATGAACAACTGACAGGAGGGGGCAATTAAGTTATTCCAAAGCTTCAAAGCTTCAAACCTTAAAACCCTTATATCTGATCTTAATGATTAAGAATGCATGCATAAATTAGAAAACATATCCACAACACTTGACACAAATATTTTTATCGTGGAAACCTTGTTAGGGGAGAAACCACGGTGGGGATGAAGACCCACAATGTATGACTATACCTTTTTATAAGTATAATACATATTACAAATGGGAATGCACATGCATTCAGAAATGCTACCTATAGCTCACTGCTCAAATACAAAAGGGCTATAACCCTATGGAAGGCTCATTGCCTTACAAGATCACTACAATGATTAATCTAAGATTTTAAATTGTATAATGACATCTACTATATGCCTAGGTTAATTATAATGAAGCACAATCATATCTCTGTTCAAATCATCTCTAACACCTTCACATGAGCGATTCAACCCTCAACAGATCTGCAAACTTGTTCTCTGAGAAATTTTGTATATCTCTGCCACACAATTTTTTCCTATTTATATCTAATTCAGCAACCTTAAAAAATAAACAAGGTCAACTCAAACTATATTTCAAAATCCAAATTCACACACTAAAAATGATAATTCAAATTCATGTTTGATCGCCAAACAATAGAATTGATCCTTATAATGAACCTCGAGCTCATAACACTTTCAACAAATCACGCCTCAATATCCACAAAATATTTTACTGATCAAGTCGGTCAAGAACATAAATAAAAATACCATTGACTTGGAAATACTTTAAATTTGATCACCATAATTGATGTGGACCACCAATGCACTTGCACACAATCTAAGAACATCCATAGGCATCATGAATATCACAAAAACATTCAAACCCATCTGAATCCTAATATTTGTCAACAAATCTCATGTCAAACCTCAAGAACTCTATCGACACCCTCTGATACACTTGAAAAATTCCTTGCGGACCTCTTGACCACGAATCTTTTGAATTGAGGACACATCAGGATGTCCCAAACATCCACCTAGATGCGCAGAGAAAAATATCCACTTGGACATGCACATCAAACCTTTTTTTGTCACATTATCACCTTCCTGAACATCTGGAAATACCGGCTACCACACCTGACCTCATAACTCATCCAAACCTTCATGCGCACCTCTATAACTTGACATAGACCAAGTACAGTCTCTCTTCAACATCTCTTGAAAATCACAACCACTTATCTACAATCACCTTACCTCAACAGACCTATGAGCACACTGCACCATTATCCAAACTGTCCAACAAATATGTTGACATCAATGACAACACATCTAACCACTGTCTTCCCATAAATATGTGCATTTTCCCAACAATAATAACTTTTGTGTTTCTACTTTTTTTTGAAAAAAAACTTATATGACATCAAACTACAAATAATTCTATACACTTTAAAAAGAAAAAGAAAAAAATAATAACTTTAGGGTCATATTATCCTTCTTGTATAGGAGGGGTTTTAAAAACAACAATTATGCCCAACAAAAATAATAAATAATATTTAGAGAAAATTATAATTTTTTTGTCATTAATCTTGATTGTATTACATATCATTTCCCAAAAGGATTCAAAGAAATAATTTCACTTAGGTTAAGTTGTGCTTACCGTACATGGGCAAGGTATGGTCCTAAAAAATGACTTTTAAAATTTGGTTTTTAGTAACACCTATTGAAATTTGATTTGTATCATCTGGATATTCAAATAAATTACATATTTGAAAATAAGACTTTGAGTACTACAATTCCTAGTATTGACTTTTTTTTATATTTTATCTTAAAGTGCTTCAAATTTTTAGGTCAAACGGGGTGAATTTGAAAAAATATTCAATTTTTTTCCATATTTTGGCAAAAAAGTTGACTCAACTTCTTACTAGGGTCCAAATATATTTTTCTTTCCTTTAACATACTCAATCTCAAAGTCACATGCTTGGAAATTAATTTCCCATTTCTATTGATGATCATTCAAATGTTGTTGGTTTAGGAAGTATTTAAGACTACTATGATTAGTCTTAACCATGAAATTTCTATATACAAGATATTACCTAAATTTGTCAAGTGTGTGCATAATTACCAACATTTCCTTGTCATATATGCAATTCCCTTTTTCTAAATTGCTTAATTTCATATGCTCAAAATCCATTGGGTGTCCCCTTTGAATTAAAATACCACCAATACCTTCCTCAAAAGTATCACACTCAACAACAAACAAAAGAGAAAAATTAGAAATTGCAAGCATGGGACATGAACTTATTGCCTTCTTGAGCTTATGAAAGATTCTCCAAGCCTCTTTATTCCAAGAAAAAAACTCCTTTCTTGTTTAAATCAATCAAAGGAACAACAAACTCAGAGAAACTTTTGAAAAATAATTCTATAGTAACTACATAACCGAAAGAATCATGTTAATTAAGTGAGAATGGTTAGTGGAGGCCAATCTAGGATTACCTGAATCTTTCATTTCTCTACCCGCACTCCTCTAAAACTTAAGGCATGTCCCAAATAAAATATTTCAGTCAACCTAAACTCGTATTTTTATAACTTCACAAAAAAATAAGATGTACAAAACTATATCCAAGTTTTACAATAAATCAATATACCATTAAATAATACTAGAAGAAATTTTATAATTTGTCAATTGCAAACCTTATTCATGCAAGAGTCAAAAGTTTATGGTCCATTTGTGAGGCCAAATGATGTGACATAGGAGTCAAAATGTCCATCATGGCATCAAACAATAGTCTTGTCCACATCTTTTTTCCTCATGTGGATCTGGTTGTAGTCCAACCTTAAATCAATTCTTGAAAAATATACTACTCCATTTAACTCACCAATGAGTTCCTCTATCCCCGAGATAGGGTATATATATTCTTTATGGTCTTCTTGTTTATTTCTCTATAATCTATGCACGTCTTCATTGTCCAATCCTTCTTTTTTGCCTAGACCAAAATCTGAAATAACTTCAATGAATGATATTGTCCTTTACCCAAACAGTGAAATAGATCTTCTTTGTTTGGAGCTTGGACTTGGTTACTTAATCCACCTTCTTACTACTACTGGATGGTGTAGGATTTGATTAAACAACCACAAGATCCAAGAATTGTCTACAAGCAAAACACCTATCACATAAAAGAGATCAAGAAAAGATAACATGCTCTACAACAACCCTAGAATTTTGTATTGATTGCACAAATAATGAATTGGGATTGAGATACATTACAATAAATGAATGAGTCTCTTTATAGAAATAAAGAGTGCTAAAAATATCTAAAAGCCAATTGTTACCAAAAATAGCAAACCAAAGATAAGATCTACAAATTTTAAGTATATGATATCCACAAAGTGCAAATTAGAGCCCAACTAGACTAAAATGTCCTAAACATAGGCTCAACTAAGTGAATGAAAGCTAGAGCATGAATGTGCAAACACATTATGATATTTCTATCAGGATTCAACTATGTAGTTTATGAGTAAAACTCATTGACCCATGTTTCAGGAGTAGTAGTTCATAAGAACCCATATCTCATGAGAATGAATGGAACACTTAGCACTCATTACATCTAGGTAATGCTCATAGAGGTGAAGCACCAAGACTTCATGGGAGGTCACCCATCCTATTACTACTTCATCTCAAGCATGATTAACCATAGAGTTTCCTCTAAGGTTAAGCCCACTTTTCTTGAAACCCCATTTGAAAAACCTTCAACAAGTGTTGTGCATTATGAGCCACTTATTATTAAGCTCCTTAAGCTCATAAATAGATAAGTAGGAGATATTTTCCACAACAAGTCAAATTGTGATATTGCTATCAGGATTCAACTATGTTAATTTTGAATCAAACTCATTAACCCATGTTTCATGATTGGTGTCTATAAGAACCCATATGTCATTATAATGAATGGAACACTTATCACTCATTGCATCTAGGTGATCCTTATAGAGGTGAAGCACTAGGACTTCCTGAGAGGTCACACATCCTAGTACTACTCCATCTCAACAATGCTTAAATATAGATTTTACTCCAATATTAAGCCCACTTTTCTTGAAACCCTCTTTACATAACATTTAGCAAGTGTTGTGCCTTATGGACCATTCATTATTGAGCTCCTTAAGCTCATCAATTGATAAGTAGGATATGTTTTCCACAACAATTCAAATTGTGATTTTGCTACCAGGATTCAACTGTGTAGTCTTTTAGTCAAGCTCATTGACCCATGTCTCATGAGTAGTAGTTCAGAAGAACCCACCTCTCATGAGAATGAATGGAATACTTATCACTCATTGGATCTAGATGATGCTCATAGAGGTGAAGCACTAGAAATTCCTGGGAGGTCACCCATCCTAGTATTACTCCAGCTCAAGCATGCTTAACCACGTAGTTTCATCTAAGGTTAAGCCCACTTTTATTGCAACCCCATTTACAAGTGTGCCTAATGAAACTAATATGCATGCTCTAACACCACAAAAAAATGGAGGAGATGGAGCGAGGGAGGCAACGGTCAAATTTTTCAAATAGGGTTTTCAGGCACCACACTGGTTTTGATTACAAGGGGCAGGCAGACATGAGATGGCCTTTCAATCAATGGCCATGACAGTTCTTCAATTGGCCCTAACATCGATCCTCTCGAGCTTGGAAGGATCCAGAGAGATTTTGAGCTGGGGGGCATCTTTCTTTCAGAAATAACACTGGTAGAGGAGCTCAACAGGCGACCCCAACAAGATTTAAAGACATTGAGCAAATATTGTGGAGACCCAATCAGACAGGACAAAATAATGGTGAAAAAGAGGTAAACACTGCCAAACCTACCCTAACTACACCATTTTACTTATACAACATAGGGAGTGGAGTGATAAAATATATTTCCTAAGATGCAAAGCTTTTTTCTTAAAATGGACGGGCTCCTGGCCTACCTATGAAAAAATCAAAGGGTTGGTTTATAGGCATGTTAGCCCAGATTACACGCTGAAAACCCTCTCGAATGGTTTTTATTTGGTGACATGCCCCACACATGAGATCAAAGAGGAGGTCATCCAATCTGGCCCCCATTTCTTGGAAGGATTAGGCCTCTTCATCAAAGATTGAGAGCCAAACTTTGATCCATTCAGTCAAAACCTGGTTGATACTCCTGTGTGGATAAATCTAAAAAATCTCCCACAGGAATATTGGAACATCAAAACCCTAACCATGGTGGGAAACATGTTGGGGAAATATATGGACTGGGGGGAGGCCCTCAACAAGAAAGATCTCTCCACATACACCAAAATTTTGATCCTGTGGAATGAAGCATATCCCCTACCAGAGTTCCTTGAACTTAGATCGAGTGTGGGAACTTGGAAACAATAGATTGAAAAAACAAGTCAAGAAGATGAAGAGATAAATGTCATTAGGGACATGGGAAAAGGAAAAAGGCTCTGTGTAGTATGGGAAGAACTCTTAAGTGAAAGAGAAGTGTGTGGGGCAACATCAGCAACTGGATTTTCCTGTGCCCTCACGACAAACAAATCTTCTAAAATCACAAAGGAGGTGGGAACAAGCATGGGCAATATGAACTTTGATTCCACTGAGATCTTTCTCACAAATATGTTTTAAACTAATCACAACCCAAGACAGACAAACTTTCCTCACGGGGGGAGACAAGACAAAGAAGATCAGGAGAAAATCCCAACAAGGGAAAGGATTCCACAAATGCAGAGTGAAGGAAATCCCAGGATCCCGAGCATGGAACAACAACAAATATGCATGATGGGGGTAAAGGAAAATTGTAAAACTAAAAATCTGAACTGGGAGGATTTGACTTCAACATTGCAAAGAACAAACCTCAAATCTCAAAAGCAGCAAGTCTTGAAGGGACACTTGAAACACTGCAAATACTAGAACCAATGTTGCAAGGTATTGACATGCGATCTAACCCTAGTGCAGACCTACTAGCTGAGAGACAGGAGAAAGATAAGGAATATGTCCCGGCTACATGGATCAACAATATGGGAACATTAATCAAATACATTCCCATATCACCCATCAGAAATTTAGGTGACTCCTTTGAAGGAGCCAGAGACAGTGGGGACAACAACTTGGCTAACATCGACAGTGGAGTTGCAGATGATATAGACACAGAGGACTTTTTGGGACTCTCTGAGTAGATGGATATCACAAAGGTTAGAACAGTAGAGAAATCAGATTCTTCCATGGATAAGGTTGCACTAGGAGAAAGTATAAAGAGGGGAGAAAGAACCCTCTAAATAAGGCTTGCTAAGGCTGGAAGTGCAAGTGGCCAACACAAATTGAGATTGGGAAAAGGCAATGCCTTTTCCCGGGAGCAATGAAAATATTATCTTGGAATGTTAGGGGCTACAATGCCTCTGACAAATGTTGACTGATCAAGCGATGTTTTGATCAGGCAAAACCTGGAATAGTCTTTATCCAAGAAACCAAACTCAAAAATGATGACTGCAATAAGTTTGCAGTAAAATTTCCAAGATGGAAATGTTTCTTTGTGGATTCTACTGGGGCATCCGGGGGTTTGGGTCTCATGTGGAAAGAAGAAGCAGTGCATGTTGAAATCATCCAGGAAAAAAAATCACGGGTATGGGCTATGGAAGATTCAAAACAACTTCTCAAAAGGGTCAATATAATTAACATATACGGTCCCAACATCCCATCTCTCAAGCTCACTCTTTGGAAGGAAATCACCAATATACTTAAGGACTTCCCGAATGAAATTTTCATCCTTGGGGGGATTTCAATTCCATTCTCAGATTGGAAGATAAGAAAGGTGGATGTGGATGGGCAAGGCATAACCAATCTGATTTCAACAATTTCATCCTGGAAAATGGCTTAATGGAGATTTAGCTAAAAGGTGGCGACTTCACTTGGACTAATCGAAGACTAGATTTTAACAACATAGCAGAGAAGTTGGACAAATTCTTTATAGGTGGAGACTATTCGGCCATGGAGTGGATATGCAAAGCTGAGATACTCCCCATAACAGGTTCAGACCACTACCCCATTGGATTGAGAATACATGAAGATATGGCTCTTGATAGGTGCCCCTTTAAGATTGAAGCCATATGGCTAAGGGAAGAAGGTTTTGATGAATTGGTGAAACAATGGTGGAATGGTGCTCCACATAGAGTAGGCAATAATGCTTTCATCTTAAACAAAAAAAATTCAATTCATCAAAGAGAAGCTGAAAATATGGAATAGGGAGTGTTTCAAAAATATTTTTGTGGAGAAATACAAACTAGAAGAGGAATCAAAAACTTTAAATGAGAAGATAATCAATCAGGGCATTACCAACCTAGAATTTCTCAAAGAACAAGTTTTAAAAAAGGAGTATGAAGAAATCCTAGCTAGAGAGGAGATTTACTAGAGGCAAAAATCAAGAGAGTTGTGGCTCCAGGATGGAGACCAAAACACGAAATTCTTCCATAATTCTGCCAAAATCAAAAGAGCAGGAAATAAAATCTTCTCCGTAAAAAATCAGCATGGACAAATCTTAGAAGAGGAACAGGAAATCAAGGAGGAGGCTGTGAGATATTTCTCAAATATCATTTGCACAAAAAGACAACATACTAATCACACGAAGGATATTTTTAACACAATCCCAACATGCATCAGCCCAACCCAAAATGATTTACTCACGAAGCCAACCGCTATGGGGGAAATCAAGAATGCTTTGTTTGGGATGGGGGTGATAAGGCCCTAGGCCCAGATGGATTCATTGCCCTTTTTTACCAACATTTCTGGGGACTTGTTGGATTGGAATTCTGGGATGTTGTTGAGGAGGTGCGCAAAGGAAAGTTTATCTTAAAGGATATGAACAACACTCTAATTGCATTGACCCCCAAAAAAATAGACTCATCTAATTTTGGAGACTTCAAACCAATTTCTCTATGCAATGTTATATATAAAATCATCTCCAAAACCATGGCGAATAGACTAAAAACTATTCTGAGCTCAGTAATATTCGAGGAACAAAGTGGCTTCGCTCCTGATAGATCGATCTATGAAGGGATGATTGTGGCCCATGAGGCTATACACATGGTCAAAAAGGCCAAAACAGATAGAATGTTGGTAAAACTAGATGTCAGGAAAGCCTATGATGAAGTGGACAGGGTTTTTTTGCTCAAAATCATGAGGAAATTTGGTTTCTCCAAGGATTGGGTCGACTGGATAGATGGCTGCCTCAATAATGTTTGGCTTTCTATTTTATTCAATGGTAGTCCGCAAGGAATTTTTGAAACATGTAAAAGCATTAGACAGGGAGATCCTCTATCCCCGTTCCTTTTATCATCATGGTGGAGGCCCTAGGAAGATTAATTAAGGATAGAAGAGACACGGGATCATGGAAAGGAATCAAGGTAGCTGTAGGAGAACCGACCCTCTCACACTTGCAATTCACTTATGACACCTTTCTTGGGGGGAAGCTTCATGTAGAGAAGCACGCTTAATGAAAACAACTCTAGACACTTATACAGCAACATCGGGCTAGCAGGTAAATTGGCTTAAGTCTAAAATTTATTTTTTTAACACTTCCCCCAGCGCCAATGAGAGATTTGCAATGTGCTTGGCATGAGGAATGGCACCCTCCCATCGAAATATCTAGGGATCCCCCTCTTTTAAGGTGCGGGAAGGACTGAAATTTGGAATGATTTAAATTTAGCAATATCTAAAAAGATGAGAGGCTGGAAAGGGAAGTGGCTTTCATCGGCTGGTAGAATCCTAATGCTGAAATCTATTATTTCAGCAATGCCTGTATTTCCAATGTTCTGCCTTAGAATCCCAAACATCATCCTCAATATAATAGGTAAAGGAATGAGGAAATTCTTCTAGAATGGAATAGTCCAGGTGGAGAAAATCCCTTTTCTTGCATAGGATAAGATATGCAAGTCCAAAAAAGATGGAGGCACAGGAATAAAAAATTGGTAGCTCATGAACAATTCTCTAGGTGCCAAGTTGATTTGGGATATACAGAAAAAACCCAACAACATGTGGGTCTGCACACTCAAAGCTAAATACCACGACAACCAAGGTGACAACCGTATCCTCACAATCAGAAACCCACCCTAGGGTTCAACAAAGTAGAACTTCATAATCTCATGCAAAACAGTTATCACAAATCACATATCTTGGAATGTGGGTAGTGGCCAGCTTGTAAAATTTTGGGATGATTCTTGGTCTGGACTTCCAGCCCTAAAAGAAAATGGGGACTTACATGACCTTCAAAATTACTTCACTAGGAAATGGGGGGAATACATATCAAACTATTTAGAACCAATTGAGGAAGCACATGCAAGAGAGTGGAGATGGAAATTAGTGGATCATGAGAACATTCCAGAACAACAGAAAGTGACAATGAAGGAAATATTGAAGGGTAGACACATTCTCATCACCTTAGCAAAAGATAGTGTGATGTGGTGCGCTGCAAAAAAGAGGGAATACTCAGGGAAACTAGGCTACCAACTAATGGAAAGAGAAGATAGGGATGAACAATGGTTGGTAAAGTTATGCTGGAGCAAGCACTGCCTTCCCAAAGCAAGGGTTTTTTCTTGGCTTGCATCAAGGGGAATAATCCTAATGGGAGAGAGAAGGAAAAAAATAGGAATTATGGGACCCAAGAAATGCTTGATGTATGAAGAGGAGGAAGAAGATGTTGATCACCTTCTGGTCAATTGCAAATATGCTCGCTCATGTTGGGAAATGATCCAACAAAAACTTGGCTGGAAAGGTCCCCTACAAAACACTCTCAGATAAATCATAATTGGATGGCCCTCTGAACCGAATAGATCTCACCGAGATGCAATCTAGGATATCTGCCCCTCAGCCATGTTGTGGGAAATATGGAAAGAAAGGAACCGCAGGATCTTTAGAGAACAAAACGAAAGCCTACTGAGGATTAAAACAAGGATAAATTCTTCAATAGAAGAAATCATGAAAATATCAGCAAATAAGAAATCCATGAAATGTCCTTTCACCAAATTAGACAGAAGGATCCAAAACAATTGGCCCAGAATTAAAATTCGATACTGGGGAGATTGTCCGAAACTCAAGACATATCATAAGAGAGAAGGAGTAAAATGGGAACCACCAGATGAGGAATGTATTAAGATTAATTTTGATGGGGCCTCACAAGGCAACCCTGGAGTTTCCAGAGCATGAGTCATTGCCCGAGATTGGCTAGGTAATCTTTTGGCTCTTGAAGTTGAAAGATCAACAGAGGGAACAAACAACATGGCTAAAGTGTAGGCAGTAATGCTGGGGGTAAAATTGGGTCTAAAGCTAGGAATTAAAAATCTACACCTGGAAGGTGACTCGACTGTCATAGTCGGGGCCATTTAGAAAAGCCACATATGGGTATGGCATCTCCAAGCCTCTATTAACTACATCACAGAATTACTAAAAGGCTTTGAAAATTACAAAAATTTTCATATTAGACATGAAGGAAATGTTGAGGCTGATAAATTGTCAAACTGGGCAAAATTTTTTGAAGTGGTTGGAACCAAGCAGTTTGAAATATTTACCAACATAAACCTTTGAATAAGCAGAATGAATGCAATTTTTATCACATCATTGGAAAAATTTTGAGGTAGTTGCGTAAATAAATGTCTTTAATGGGGCAAATCAATCTTTGGGACTGAGGCAGAGGATATCATGACACCCTTAGCAAAACATCATGCTCATAAGTGGCAGCGTCTAGTGGTTGTAGTAAAATGTAACACAATTAATGACGAAAGGATGCCAATATGCCACATGCAATCAGACTCCAAAAGGAATGATAATTTGGGCACCCTCACCTTGGTTTGTGCAAGATACAATCACATGAAGGACAAGATGGACGGAGGTCAGTGGGAAATGACAGAATCATAATGGAGATGGGATGTGAATGAGATGGGAATGTAGAGCCAGAATACACTATAATAAATACTATTGATTGCCTTGCAAGACATAAATATGTTCTTTTCTTCCCCATATTATCATAGCCTTCTTTCTTTTTTATTTTATTTTTATGATTATCTTGCAAGTTTCAAACACAACACAGGGCGACCGTAGAAATGGAGGCAAATTTCACCTTGAAACTAGGGAGAAACAAACAACAAAAGGGCTTCTTTGGGGCTATCAAGGTAAAAAGAATCAGAAAACTACTACGCTGGACCACAAAGGAGATGGAGGAGGCTGTCATGGAAACACTGGGTCCAAAATTCATTGAGGCCACACACAGAGGGCGTTTGAACATGGACATTCCCTTGATGATTATGGCATGGGCTCTAGAGCTCGAGGTGGAGCATGATGAAGCCTGGGAGGTGATGAAAAAGCTTTTCAATAGTGATGTTTTGGAGGGCATGGACTCATTCTTCAAATGGGTGTGGCTGGGGGTGGGTTTCAACATCACGGAATGCATCACATATGAAGACTGAGAGAGGGTGCAAGGCATTATCCCCTTTGTTCGTTGGCCATGGGGTGTGAATAGAGAGGACTACAAGATGGAGAGGTTCATAGGATGGGAGTCCATCAAGGAAGCTATTCGCGAATGCCCTCTCCCAACCGGGGATGTGGATGCAGTTATGAACCTTCTTATTCCAAGGAGGAGGAGTTTTGTGGGAGTCAACCATAGAGCACGAAGAGCATAAAGATACGACGCTCTGAACAACAGTTTTTTGGCACGGGAGTTTACTATAGTTAGTTGCTCCAAAAATTTGGTTTAGCCATAATGGCAGGAAGAAAGCAATCAAATGAGGCTTCGATCTATATCCCCATTTTTAGTTTTGAAGCTAGCCTCACCAAACTCAAGGCACCATCATTGGAGATTTTGGGTGCGCAAGAGCAGATTCATGACACCCTATCACGCCATCCTATTTGTTGCACTCTTGGATGGTTTCTGTGTACAGAACAGAACCCCCAATAAAATGCTTATAAATGATGTAGAAAATAGTTGAAATCTATAGTTTCTGATGGGTGAAGTAAACTTTCCACCCTTATGTCTGCAATAGTGCAAGAAGTTATGCTCATATGCAAGATAGAATAGATTATATCTCACATACTTGAAATGTAGACTTACTTTTTTATATTAATATATTCAGTAATATTACCGATAAAAAAAATGCATGCTCTAACACTTGGAACATTCTTTGGTTGAGATATTGAAGGATCCCTTTTCTAAAAATTCCCTTTATGTTGCTAAAGGTTTTGTGGCTTAGATTGATGGAAAGAAAATTTCTTCAACATAAACACCTTGAGCTACAAACTTCTTTTTATCTATTTCTGGAAGGTGGAGGATGAAAAATCCTTAACTATATCCCTTACAGTTTCTTCAAGACCTTCAAGAAATAGGTATACAATCCTCTTTTCTTATATGTTAGGCACCATAACAACAATCTTCTAAAAAATCTCAACATGCTCATTGATATAATTTGTTTGATTCAAAGTAAATAATCCTTTAACAAATTCCTCTTCATCCTTCAACTCAAATCTATCTAACATTCTATGACTAAAATGGTGAAACAAAATTAACTAGTTATGACATAGAGTTATCAAACTATGGTACCACCAATCGTAAATATTTCCTTCAAGATGCAATATGGCACACTGAATGAAATCCTTCTTCTTCATGGGATTGAGGGTGAAAAAGTTGGGCAATTTTTGCAACCATACTCTAACATAGATTCTATTGGAACTGTCAAAGGTAGAAGCTAAAATTTTGTTCAACTTTCTCTTAAGCTCTTTCCCACTCTAATCTTGTCCTCTTATTTGCTAATCCTTTTCACAAATCTTCATAACTTTCTCAAATAGAACAATTGCTTTAGAAGATTTAGATTATTTAACATAATCCTCATACCATTTGACATCTACCTCAAATGGCGATATTTTTGTTGAGATAATAGGGGCATCTCCTTCTCCTTCATTGTCAGATAGGAAGATGTCTTTGGTTTTCTTTTAGTTAAGAGCTAATTTCCAAGCTTCAGAGACACTTTCTACTGATCCATTCTCTTTAGTACCCTTCTTATTTTGTTGTGATGATATTTGTTCGATAATATGAATTCGAACCTATCCATAGATGCAAAGAACTTATCCTTATTCACCCTTTTTTTTCTTTCCTTCTTCAGACATGCTTGTCTCTTCAAGAATGGATGTTCTCACTAAAATCTTCTTTTTGCTCCCGCATTACATATCTAACCTCTTTATGACTAGGAAACATTGGTCACATTAAACCTTAGGCTATAAAGTTCATAACTTTTATACCATCATAATAAGCATTGCTAAAAATTAGAAATCAGATTTGGAACTATTTCTAGTTTGAAATTTAGATTTGCAAAATAAAAATAGTTGTCAAATTGGATATACTAAAAAGTTCACAAGAAATACATAAAAACATAATAGAATGAGGGGGGGGGGGGGAGGGGGAATCCATCATGCTCATCAACATAAAAACTTAGAAATTATATATTTTGGTTCTAAATATATCACAAACAACCATTAATGTATTCTACAAATTACTTCAAACAAAACTCAAAATCAAGAGCTCACTCACATAAGGAAACAATTGTAACCCGAAACAAAATCTCCAAACCTTTCACGCTTATTCTTATCATTAAAATGAGTGAAATAATAACATAATAATAGTAATATATATTGTCATAAATATCAATACAAACTAAAACTCACAATTGTGTATTATGCTCTCCAAAATCCTACAAATACTTGCAAAAACTTAAAAGAGACAAAACAATTGTAAATCCATCTATCAAAAATACACTCTTTGGATGAGATTTCACTTAAAGACCTTCTAGACTACTGCCTTTGAGCCTCATATTTCTATGGTTTATAAACCCTTCAAATTCACCTTCATTGGTTCAACAAAGTCAGAAGAAAACATAATTAGCTTGTTCAAATAACAAGATAGAATGAATATCAAATGCAAGCCAATATCTAAATATATAACAACATATTCAAACCCATAATATAAGATGCTTGCATGACAATTTGTAACTCCTTTTTCCTTTTGTTCATCACCTTCTAACATTCTTCTTCCAAATTTCCACTTGTCCAATTTTGTGATCCACCTTTAACAACCTTTCAACAACCAAATATTCTTTTCACCTAACATACACCAACTTTTGGCATGTATATTATTTCAAACATTATTAAGTATTTGTCATCGAATATGATTTGACCAATTTAATTTGAAAAGAGATTTCTCCATTTATATGTAGGTCTTGATATACTCTTTTTGGATAACCATACTTACTATAAATAATAATTGCTATTTTTAGAAAGGGGACATGATAGTCTAATTTGAGTGTTAGGAATATTTTGATTAATAAATTCTGTAATCATTGTTGTTTCTATTGTCTCTATTGTTGAAACTTTAAATCTTTAAAAGTATAAGTATTTGAACTGTTATGATGGTATCCATTTTATTAAATTTGTATATATATGTGAGAACCTCTAGTAATAGTATCTATTTTTTATGAATAAAACATATTTACGAAATCCTTTCTAAAAAGATAAGATAAGATAAGACTTTATTGAATAAAATAGAAAATTATAAGAAAATAATTTAAAAATATTGTATGTATAATAAATTAAATTATATAAAATTAAAAGTCCAACAATATAATAAACAAACTACAATAGTATGTATAGGTATAGATATATATGTATAGATATATAGATATATAGATATATGTATATATGTATATAGATGTATATGTTTATACATATGTATGTATGTAAAAATATATGCATATATACATGTTATATATATATATATGTGTGTGTGTGTGTGTGCGTGCGCGCGCGCACGTGTGTGTGTGTGTGTGTGAGAGAGAGAGAGAGAGAGAGAGAGAGAGAGAGAGAGAGAGAGAGAGAGAGAGAGAACACAAATATA